>JAMPIT010000783.1:0-63582 GCA_026261815.1 Monarcha castaneiventris obscurior
CACCCCAAAATTTGCATTTCTCTCCCCAGCTGCGGCGCTTTTTGCCCAAAATCTGCTTTTTTCGCCTCGAAATTCTCAGGTTTGCTCTAAAGCTGAAGTTTTGCCCCTAAAACTCAGAGTTCCTGCCCAAAAATGAGGATTTTTTCACCCAAAACCTGATTTTTAATCCAAAATCCTGCATTTTTTGCCCAAAAGCTGCAGTTTTGCCCCAAAATTCATTTTTTTAACCCCAAAATTCACGTTTTTAGCCCAAAATTCACATTTTTTACACAAAAAAAAATCAGTTTTCATCTCAAATTTCACTTCTTCCCCCAAATTCACATTTTTAACTCCAAATTTCACCTTTTTCACCCCAAATTCCCATTTTTTACCCCAAAAGTTGCCTTTTTTTCACCAAAACTTATTTTTGTTCCCAAATACACGAATTTAAACTCAAAATTTCGCCTTTTTCACCTAAAATTCCCATTTTTCATCCAAAAATCCTCAGGTTTTGCCCCAAAATCCACAATTTCCACTCAAAATCCACCGATTTTCCCTTAAAAATTTCATTTTTCCTCCCAAAATTCCCATTTTTGATCCAAAAATTTCCATTTTTCACCCCAAAATTCCCATTTTTTACCAAAATTTTCCCATTTTCACCCAAAATTCTGCTTTTTCACCCCAAATATCGCAGCTTTCAGCCCCAAACTTCAACCTCGACCTAAAACCCTCCAATTTCCCCCACCCAAAATCGCTTTTTTCCACCCCAAAGGCACCGAATTTGCCTAAAATCGCCCTTTTTAAACCCAAAACCTTCGGGTGATTAAAAAAGGGGATTTTGGGGCTTTTTAAAACCCCCAAAATTTGCATTTTTCACCTTAAAATCAGCCCCTAAGAACGAAGAATTTCGAGCTGAAAATTTGAGTCTTTTTGGGCTGAAAAACAGCGATTTTGGGGCCTCCACATGAGGATCCTTCACTGCCCAAAATCCACATTTTTGACCTTAAAATTTGGAGTTTTTTAGACCCAAAATCAGCTTTTTTCACCTCAAAATTCCTTCATCTCCAAACGAGGACTTTTAGAGCCTAAAAATTCCAATTTTTTACCCCCAAATTGGATTTTTTTGCCCCAAAATTGAGATTTTTTTAGCCCCAAATTCCCATTTTTCCCAAAATTCCCACTTTTCTCCCCAAAACCCACAAATTCCACTCCAGAGCCGCTTTTTTTTTCCGTTCCAAATTCACTTTTATTGCCCCAAAATTGGGGAATTTTCCCGCCAGGATTCTGCCACAAAATCACAAAATTCGCATTTTTCACCCCAAAATCCCCAATTTTTACCCCAAAACTCCCAATTTTCACCCCAGAAATGCCCAAAATTCCCCATTTTCACCCCAAATTGCCCCCTTTTAACCAAAATTCTTGATTTTTACCCAAAATCCCCAATTTTCTGCCCAGAAATTCCCAAAATTCCTGATTTTTACCCAAAATCCCTCCTTTTAACCCAAAATTCACAAATTTTTCCCAAAATCCCCATTTTTTACCCCAAAATCCCCAATTTTCTCCCCCAAAATTCCCAAAATCCCCGATTTTCACCCCAAATTCCCCCCTTTTAACCAAAATTCCTGATTTTTACCCTAAATTCTCCCTTTATACCCGAAAGTCCCAATTTTTACCCAAAATCCCCGATTTTTGCCCCAGAAATTCCCCAAATTCCCCATTTTTACCCCAAACTCCCCCTTTTTACCCCAAATCCCCAAAATCCCCAATTTTCTCCCCAGAAATTCCCAAAATCCCCGATTTTCACCCCAAATTTCCCCCTTTTAACCAAAATTCCCAATTTTTACCCCAAATTCCCCCTTTATACCCAAAATTCCCTGATTTTCACCCAAAATTCCCGCTCCTTACTCAAAATTCCCCAAATTCCCCCTTTTTACCCCAAATCCCCAAAATTCTCCCCAGAAATTCCCAAAATTCCCCATTTTTACCCAAAACTCTCAATTTTTACCCAAAACTCCCAATTCTCACCCCAAAATCCCCAAATTTCTCCCCAGAAATTCCCCAAATTCCCCCTTTTTACCCAAAATCCCCCAAATTCCCCATTTTCACCCCAAATTCCCCATTTTCACCCCAAATTCCCCATTTTCACCCAAAATTCTCCATTTTTACCCAAAAATCTCCGATTTTCACCCAAAAAATTCCCCAATTTTTCCTCACCAAAATCGGGAATTTCCACTCCCAGTTCCCTCCCAGTCCAAACCAGTCTAAACCAGTATAAACCAGTCCAAACCAGTATAAACCAGTCCAAACCAGTATAAACCAGTTCAGACCAGTATAAACCAGTCCGGCCCGGTCTCACGCCCCCTGCTGGACGCTCAGCCTCAGGAGGGAGCTCAGCACCCACTGCACCTGCACCAGTATAAACCAGTATAAACCAGTATGGACCAGTATAAACCAGTATGGACCAGTATGGACCAGTATAAACCAGTACAGACCAGTATAAACCAGTATGGACCAGTATGGACCAGTATAAACCAGTACAAACCAGTATGGATTGGTATAGACAAGTATAAACCAGTATGGACCAGTACGGACCAGTACAGACCAGTTACCCCCCCCGACCCCTCCCAGTTCCCTCCCAGTCCATCCCAGTATAAACCAGTACAAACCAGTAACCCCGTAACTCCCTCCCAGTCCCTCCCAGTCCCCTCCCAGTTCCTCCCAGTTACTCCCAGTTGCTCCCAGTAACCCCAAACCTCCTCCCAGTCCATCCCAGTATAAACCAGTAACCCCCAAACCCCTCCCAGTCCTTCCCAGTTCTCTCCCAGTTCCCTCCCAGTATAAACCAGTAACTCCCAATCCCTTCCCAGTCCATCCCAGTAACCCCTGAACTCCTTCCCAGTCCCTCCCAGTTCGACCCCAACCCATCCCAGTATAAACCAGTAACCCCAAACCCCATCCCAGTTCCTCCCAGTTCCTCCCAGTTTCTCCCAGTTGCTCCCAGTTCATCCCAGTAACCCCAAACCCCATCCCAGTTCCCTCCCAGTCCCTCCCAGTCCCTCCCAGTCCCTCCCAGTTTGTCCCAGTCCCTCCCAGTCCCTCCCAGTCCCTCCCAGTCCCTCCCAGTTCCCTCCCAGTCCCTCCCAGTCCTTCCCAGTTTGTCCCAGTCCCTCCCAGTTCCCTCCCAGTCCCTCCCAGTCCCTCCCAGTTCCCTCCCAGTCCCTCCCAGTCCCCTCCCGTCCATCCAGTCCCTCCCAGTGCTCCCAGTTACCTTGCAAGGGTGACGGTGGCGCCGTAGCCGACGCTGAGGAGGAGAGGGTGACGAAGAGACCAGGGTGTCCAGGGACCCCCCCCGGGGGCCTCGGGGTCCTCCTGGCACAGGTCCGGGGCAGGCGCAGGTCTGGGGGGTGGAAAATCCCAGTTTAACCAATAAACCAGTAAAAACCAGTAAAAACCAGTATAGACCAGTATAGACCAGTAAAAACCAGTTTGACCCCTTTTTGTTGGGTTTTTTTCTGCTTTTTTACATTCCCAGTTTGGCCCAGTTGCTCCTCCCAGCCCAGGTCGGCTGCTAAATCCCAGTTTAAACCAGTATAAACCAGTACAAACCAGTATAAACCAGTAAAAACCAGTAAAAACCAGTATAGACCAGTATAGACCAGTAAAAACCAGTTTGACCCCTTTTTGTTGGGTTTTTTTCTGCTTTTTTACATTCCCAGTTTGGCCCAGTTGCTCCTCCCAGCCCAGGTCGGCTGCTAAATCCCAGTTTAAACCAGTATAAACCAGTACAAACCAGTATAAACCAGTACAAACCAGTATAGACCAGTATAGACCAGTAAAAACCAGTTTGACCCGTTTTTTCCGCTCTTTTACATTCCCAGTTGCTCCTCCCAGCCCAGTTCAGGTGCTAAATCCCAGTATAAACCAGTACAAACCAGTATAAACCAGTTTAAACCAGTAAAAATCAGTAAAAACCAGTATAGACCAGTATAGACCAGTAAAAACCAGTTTGACCCGTTTTTGTTGGGTTTTTTCTGCTTTTTTACATTCCCAGTTTGGCCCAGTTTCTCCTCCCAGCCCTCCCAGCCCAGTTCGGGTGCTAAATCCCAGTATAAACCAGTATAAACCAGTAAAAACCAGTATAGACCAGTATAGACCAGTATAGACCAGTAAAAACCAGTTTTGCCTGTTTTTAATGGATTTTTTCACTTTTCCCCCATTCCCAGCGCTCCCAGTTTCTCCTCCCAGCACAGGTCGGGTGCTAAGTCCCAGTATAAACCAGTATAAACCAGTATAAACCAGTATAGACCATTTGGACCCATTTTTATTGGGTTTTTTCCACTTTTTTACATTCCCAGTGCTCCCAGTTTGGCCCAGTTGCCCCTCTCGGTCCAGGTCGGGGGGATAGATCCACTTTAAACCAGTTCAAACCAGTAAAAACCAGTATAAACCAGTATAAACCATTTTGACCCCTTTTTGTTGGGTTTTTTCTGCTTTTTCCCCATTCCCAGTTTGGCCCAGTTCATCCCAGTCCCTCCCAGTCACTCCCAGTTCATCCCAGTTGCTCCTAGTCCCTCCCAGTATAAATCAGTAACCCCTGAACCCCTTCCCAGTTCACCCCAGTAACCTCCCAGTCCCTCCCAGTTGCTCCCAGTTCCCTCCCAGTCCACCCCAGTTACCCCAAACCTCTTCCCAGTTGCTCCCAGTTCCCTCCCAGCTCACACCAGTAACGTGTGTGAACTCTCAGTCCATCCCAGTCCAGACCAGTTACCCCCAGTTGCTCCCAGTCCATCCCCGTTCATCCCAGTAACCCCCAAACCCCACCCCAGTCCATCCCAGTTCATCCCAGTTCACACGAGTAACCTCCCAATCCCCTCCCAGTCCCTCCCAGTTCACCCCAGTCCCTCCCAGTTGCTCCCAGTTACCCGTTGACACCCTCCCAGTTCATCCCAGTTACTCCCAATTACCCCAAACCCCCATCCCAGTCCCTCCCAGTATAAACCAGTAACCCCTGAACCCCTTCCCGGTCCCTCCCACTTCATCCCAGTTCATCCCAGTCCAGACCAGTTCACACCAGTAACCTCCCAATCCCCTCCCAGTTACTCCCGGTTGCCCCCAAACCCCTCCCAGTCCCTCCCAGTATAAACCAGTAAGCCCTGAACCCATTCCCAGTTCATCCCAGTCCCTCCCAGTTGCTCCCAGTCCATTCCACTTCATCCCAGTTGCTCCCAGTGACCCCAAACCCTCTCCCAGTCCCTCCCAGTTACCCCCAGTTACTCCCAGTTGCCCCCAAATCCCTCCCAGTCCCTCCCAGTTACCCCAAACCCCCTCCCAGTTACTCCCAGTTGCCCCCAAACCACTTCCCAGTTGCTCCCAGTTCACACCAGTAACATCCCAATCCCCTCCCAGTTCATCCCAGTTGCTCCCAGTTCATCCCAGTTCATCCCAGTAACCCCCAAACCCCCAGTACCCCCCATCCCAGTCTCTCC
Organism: Monarcha castaneiventris obscurior; assembly: GCA_026261815.1. Classification (NCBI taxonomy): domain Eukaryota; kingdom Metazoa; phylum Chordata; class Aves; order Passeriformes; family Monarchidae; genus Monarcha; species Monarcha castaneiventris. Next base: position 5,466 of record JAMPIT010000783.1, read on the forward strand.
CAGTATAAACCAGTAACCCCTGAATCCGTTTCCAGTCCATCCCAGTTCATCCCAGTCCCTCCCAGTTCCCTCCCAGTCCCTCCCAGTTGCTCCCAGTTCATCCCAGTCCCTCCCAGTTACTCCCAGTTCTCTCCCAGTCTTTCCCAGTTCATCCCAGTTGCTCCCAGTCCCTCCCAGTATAAACCAGTAACCCCTGAACCCCTTCCCGGTCCCTCCCACTTCATCCCAGTTCATCCCAGTCCAGACCAGTTCACACCAGTAACCTCCCAATCCCCTCCCAGTTACTCCCGGTTGCCCCCAAACCCCTCCCAGTCCCTCCCAGTATAAACCAGTAAGCCCTGAACCCATTCCCAGTTCATCCCAGTCCCTCCCAGTCACTCCCAGTTTCCTCCCAGTCCCTCCCAGTTGCTCCCAGTTCATCCCAGTTCATCCCAGTTCCCTCCCATTTCCCCCCAGTATAAACCAGTAACCCCCAAACCCCTCCCAGTTGCTCCAAGTCCCTCCCAGTCCCTTCATCAACGCCCCCAAAATGCCATTTTTTTCCCCAAAAATTGCCTAAATTCTTCAATCAATCGCCTTTAATCAAGCGAATCGCTCTAATTACTGCTAATTAAGCTAATTGCTCTAATTACCCGAGTTCTTGTGAACGAAAGTGATCGGGAACCCCAAACCACTTGAGAAACGGCCCCAAAATCCCGTTTTTTTCCCCAAAAACCACCAAAATTGATCAATAAATCCCCTTTAATGAACTAATTAGTGAACCGAATCGCACTAATGAGCGCTAATTAGGCTAATTAATGGTTTCTTGTGGACGGAAGTGAGTGGGACCCCAAACCACTCCAGAAACAGCCCCAAAATCCCATTTTTTCCCCAAAAAATCACCCAAATGAATCAAATAAATCACCTTTAATCAACTAATTAATGAACCTAATGTCACTAATTAGCACTAATTCCTTTAATTAGTGGTTTCTTAGGAACGAAACCAAGTGGGACCCTAAACCACGACCCCAAACCCTTCCAGAAACAGCCCCAAAACCCCGTTTTTTCCCCCAAACCTCATTTTTTCCCCCAAACCCACCAAAATTCGTCAACAATTGGCTTTAATGAACTAATTAATGAACTGAATCGCACTAATGAGCACTAATTAGGCTAATTAATGGTTTCTTGTGGACGAAACCAAGTGGAACCCCAAACCACCACCCTAAATCCCTGTAGAAACGGCCCCAAAACCCCGTTTTTTCGCCAAAAAACGCCAAAACTTCACCGACAAATGACTTTTAATGAGCTAATTAGCGGGAATTAAGTGAATCGCTCTAATTACCGGGGTTCTTGTGGACGCTGCGCTGCACGAAGCGGAGCGGCAGCGCCTTGTGCACCATCCCTAATTAACTGTCCCTAATTAACCTCCCCTAATGAACCGCCCCTAATTAACCACCCCTAATTAACCACCCCTAATGAACCACCCCTAATTAACCACCCCTAATGAACCACCCCTAATGAACCACCCCAGGGCCCAGCCATCCCTTCATTAACCACCGCAGTTAATGACTTTTAGTGAGCTAATTATCCCTAATTAGGTTAATTAAGGGCTCTTGTGGATGAAACCGAGTGGGGACCCCAAACCACTCCAGGAATGGCCCCAAAACCCCGGTTTTTTCCCCCAAAAAACGCCAAAATTTGCCAACAATTGGCTTTAATGAACTAATTAATGAACTGAATCGCACTAATTTGCACTAATTAGGCTAATTAGTGGCTTCTTATGAATGAAATGGATCAGGAACCCCAAACCACCACCCTAAATCCCTTCCCGAAACGGCCCCAAAACCCCGTTTTTTCGCCAAAAAACGCCAAAACTTCACCGACAAATGACTTTTAATGAGCTAATTAGCGGGAATTAAGTGAATCGCTCTAATTACCGGGGTTCTTGTGGACGCTGCGCTGCACGAAGCGGAGCGGCAGCGCCTCGTGCACCACGGTGCACACGAAGGTGGCGCCTCCGTCCCACTCGTCCCTGGCGACCTCCAGGCGGCTGTAGAGGAAGTAGGCGCCGTCCCCGCCCTTCTCCCGCCGCGCCGGCCCCGTCTCCACCCCGGAATCATTCCCGGACGAGCCCCCAGCGATGTTCTCCTGGTTCTTCTGCCACTGCACGTCGATGGCCTCGGGGTAGAAGCCGCGGACGAGGCAGGTGAGGGACAGCGTGGGCCGGGAGCCCGTGAGCTCCTCGCGGGGAGGAGGCAGCAGGAACACGGAGGGAGCCAGGCGTTTTCCTGGAAAAAAGGGGGATTTTGGTGAAAAATGGGAAAAATGGCGGGGAGTGCAAAAAGAATGGTGGGAATCGGGCAAAAAATGGAGGAGAAATGGGGGAAATGGCGGAGAAATGGGGAAATGGCAGAAATCACAGGGAAAATGGAGGAGAAATGGCAGGAAAATGGGGGAAATTGGGATTTGGGGGGAAAAAGGGGGATTTTGGTGAAAAATGGGAAAACGGGGGAAAATGGAGGGGAGTGCAGAAAAAATGGTGGAAATCGGGCGAAAAATGGAGGAGAAATGGGGGAAATGGCGAAAATTGGGGGGAAATGGAGGAGAAATGTCAGAAAAATGGAGGAAATTGGGGATTTTGGGGGAAATGGGGGTTTGGGGGAAAAAAGGGGTGAAATGGAGAAAAAATGGAGGGAAGTGCAGAAAAAATGGCGGAAATTGGGCGAAAAATGGCAAAAATCGGGGAAAATGGGGGATTTGGAGGGAAATTGGGGTTTGGGGGGAAAAAGAAGGAAATTGGGAAAAAATGGGGGAAACAGAGGATTGGGGAAAAAAATTGGGAGGGAAGTGCAAAAAAAATGGAGGAAATCGAGGGAAAAATGGAGGAAACTGGGGGAAAATGGCGGAAATTGGGGGAAAATGGAGGAGAAATGGCAGGAAAATCGGGGATTTAGAGGGAAATTGGGGTTTGGGGGGAAAAGGGGTGAAATGGGGAAAAAATGGAGGGAAGTGCAAAAAAAATGGAGGAAATTGGGTGAAAAACGGCAAAAAATATGGCGGAAATTGCAAAAAAAATGGTGGAAATCTGGCGAAAAATGGCGGAAATGGGGGACATGGGGGGAAATTGGGATTTGGGGGAAAAATAGGGGAAAAAAATGGCGGAAATTGAAGAAAAATGGCGGAGAAATGGGGAAAATAGGGGAAATGAGCTCATTTCCCACGACGTTTTCCAGCAAATCTTCCACAACCTTTTCCCACACCCCTCTTTATTCACCCTCCCCCCGCCGCCATTTTGTCACCTTTCCTCACCACAACCTCCAGCACCCAAAACCACCCAAAAACCATTCGAAACCCCCCAAAACCCATCCCGAAACTCACCCTGCCTCCTCTCCACCCTCCTCTCCACGGGCGCGGGCAGCTCGGCGTGGCTGACGCGGCACACGAAGGCGGCGCCGCTCTCCCACTCGCGGGTGGTCAGCGGCAGCTCGCTGCTGGCCGTGAAGGTGCCGTTGTAGTGGTGGCTCAACTTCAGCGGCAGCGGCTCCAGGACGCCGCCGGCCGCCCGGCTCCAGGTGACCGCCAGCCCCTCGTCGCTGGGCAGGCTGGTGACCAAGCACAGCAGCTTCGGGGACTGGGAGATGTAAAGGTCCGAGGGGGACGGAGGCAGAGCGAAGACGCGGATGGGGCTGGAGGTTTGGGCTGGAAAAAGGAGAAATGGGGATGTGGAGAAGTGGAGAAGGGGAAAATGGGCTTTGAGATGGTTGGAGATGGTAAAAGTTAAGTGGAGACGCCCAAAACCCAGCTTGAGATGGTTGGAGATCCGAAAAACCCAACCTGAGATGATCGGAGAACCCAAAAACACGATTTGAGGCGGTTGGAGATCCCAAAAACTCAACCTGAGATGGTTGGAGATGCTAAAAGTTAACTGGAGATCCCCAAAACCCAACTTGAGATGGTTGGAGACCCGAAAAATCCAATTTGAGAAGGCTGGAGACCCCAAAACCCCGATTTGAGACGGTTGGAGAATCCAAAAATGTGGTTTGAGAAGATTGCAGATGCTAAAAGTTAAGTGGAGATCCTCAAAACCCAATTTGGGAAGGTCGGAGATCCCAAAAGTCAACTCAAGGCCATGGAAGACCCCAGAAACCCAACTTGACATTGAGCCATGGGGTTGGAGACCCCAAAAGTCAACCCAAGGCCATGGAAAACCCCAAAAACCCAACTTGGGCTCAACCCAAGACCCAAAACCCAACTTAGGGTCAAGCCAAGACCATGGAAGACCTTGAAGGTCAATGTTGGGTCAAGCCAAAATCATCGGAGACGCCAAACCCAACTTGGGCTTAACCCAAGACCCCAAAACTCAACTTGGGGTCAACTTGAGGGTCTTGAAGACCCCAAAACCCAACTTGGGCTCAAGCCAAGATTCAAACCCAACTGGGACCAACCCAAGACCCCAAACCCAACTTGGGCTCAACCAAAGACCCAAAACCCAACTTGAGCTTAACCCAAGACCCTCCAAGACCCCAAAACCCAACTTGGGCTCAACCAAAGACCCCAAAACCCAACTTGGGCTCAACCAAAGACCCCAAAACCCAACTTGGGCTCAACCAAAGACCCCAACCCCAACTTGGGCTCAACCCAAGACCCTCCAAGACCCCAAAACCCAACTTGGGCTCACCCCAAGACCCTCCCCCACCCCCCGCCGCCCCTCCCCCCCCTCCTCACCCGAACACCTCCTGGGCGCCGCCTCCTGGACGCTGTCGGAGGCCGCGTGCGTCACCCGGCAGGAGAAGTTCTCGTCCCTCCACTCATCCAAGGAGACGTTGACCCTCGAGACGACGCGGAAAGTGCCGGGGGCGTCGCCGGGCGTGGCCGGCTCGGTGTGGGCGTGGCCCAGGGGCTGCCCCTCCTTCAGCCAGGCCACCTGGATGGGGGAGGGGGCGAAGCCGCTGACCAGGCACAGGAGCTCCACGACGCCGCCGTCGGAGCAGGCTTGGAAGACGTTGACGGTGGGGGGCAGGGTCTTGCCGGATGCTGGGAGGGGGCAGTGAGGTCGTTAGGAGGTCATGGATGGGGGCGTGGCCTCCAAAATGGCGGCGCAGGGTGGATGTTGGGTTGGGTTGGGTCAATGTTGGGTTGGGTTGGGTCAATGTTGGGTTGGGTCAATGTTGAGTTGGGTTGGGTTGGGTCAATGTTGGGTTAGGTTGGGTTTGGTCAACGTTGAGTTAGGTTGGGTTGGGTTGGGTTGGGTTGGGTCAACGTTGGGTTGGGTTGGGTTGGGTTGGGTTGGGTTGAGTCAACGTTGGTTCAACGTTGAGTTGGTTTGGGTTGGGTTGGCTCAATGTTGGGTTGGACTGAGTTGAGTTGGGTCAATGTTGGTTCAACGTTGAGTTGGGTTGGGTTGGGTTGAGTTGGGTCAACGTTGGGTCAATGTTGGGTTGGGTTGGGTCAGGACCTACCTGGGCCCAAGGCCTCAGGGGTGGAGGGGACCCCCGAGGTCACGCCGGGGTCACCCCGAGGTGGGCGGAGACCCCCGGAGGAGGAGGAGGAGGAGGAGGAGGAGGAAGAGGAGGCGGCGCCGGGGTTGGAGAACCTCGGGGTGGAGGCGCTTGGAGAACCTCGAGGGGGGGTTGGAGACCCTCAAGGTTCCTGGAGGACCCCCAAAATCCTTGGAGGACCTCGGGGGAGGGGGGGGGGGTTGGACAAACCCCTCCCCCATCCGAATTTTTTTTGGGGGCGGGGTTTGGGACCTACCTGGGGTCAAGGGTCGAGGGGTGAAGACCCCCGAGGTCTTGGTGGGGGCGGAGCCTAAGGAGACGCCACCAATGGGTCGGTCAAGGGGTGGGTGGGAGACCCCTCCAAAGTCAACGTTGGGGGTCGGGGTGGAGTCAAGGAAGGGGGCGGAGTCAAGGAAGGGGCGGAGTCAAGGAAAGGGTTTGGAGACCCCCCCGAAAGTGAAGGTTGGGTCAAGTCAAGGCGGTTGGAAGAGGTCGAAACTCAACTGGGGTCGCCTCGAGGGTCTTGGAGAGCCTCGGAGTTGAGGTTGGGTCAACCCAAGACCCCCCCAACTCAATGTTGGGTCAAAGTTGGGTTGACCCGAGGTCTTTAAAGGCTCCAAAACCCAACTCGGGGTCAACTCGAGGGTCAACGTTGGGTCAAGAGTCTTGGAGAGAGTCCAAAACCCAAAGTTGGGTCAAGCCAAGACCCCGAAACCCAAAATTTTGTCGTCCCAAAACCCTCAAAGATCCCAAAACCCAACTGGGGTCAACTGAAGATCCTCAAAGGCCCCAAAACCCAACTTGAGGCCATGGAACACCCCAAAAGTCAAAGCTGGGTCAAGCCAACACCCCAAAACCCAAAATTTGGGCAACCAAGACACTCAAAGACCCCAAAACCCAACTGGGGCCAACCCAAGACCCCAAAACCCAACTTGAGGCCATTGAAGACCCCAAAACTCAAAGTTGGGTCAACCCAAGACCCTCAAAGACCCAGAATCCCAAAATTTCATCAACCCAAGACCCTCAAAGACCTCAAAATTCAAACTTGGGTCAACTGAAGACCCTCAAAGACCCCAAAACTTAAAGTTGGGTCAACCCAAGACCCCAGAACCCAACTTGGGGTAAACCCAAGACCCTCAACGACTCCAAAACCCAACTTGGGTTAAACCAAGACCCTCAACAACCTCAAAACTCAAACTTTTGTCAACCCACGACCCTCAAAAACCCCAAAACCCGAAATTGGGTCAACTGAAGACCCTCAAAGACCCAAAACCCAACTTGAGGCCATTGAAGACCCCAAACCCCAAAATTTCGTCAACTCGAGATGCTCAAAGACCCCAAAACTTAAAGTTGCGTCAAACCAAGACCCCAAAACCCAACTTGGGGTAAACCAAGACTCTCAAAGACCCAAAACTCAAAGTTGGGTCAACTCAACCCCCCCAAAACCCAACTTGGGCTCAACCCAAGACCCTCAAAGACCCAAAACTCAAAATTTCATCAACCCAAGACCCCAAAACCCAACTTGGGTTAAACCGAGACCCTCAACAACCCTGAAAGTCAAAATTTTGTCAACTCGAGACCCTCAAGGACCCCAAAACTCAAAGTTGGGTCAACCCAAGACCCCCAACGACCCCAAACCCAACTTGGGCTCAACCCAAGACCCTCAAAGACCCCAAAACTCAAAATTTGGTCAACCCAAGACCCTCAAAGACCCAAAACCCAAAACTTCATCAACCCAAGACCCCAAAACTCAAAATTTCATCCCCCCAAAGCCCCCCCCAAGACTCCCCAAGCCCCCCCCCACCCCCCCGACCCCCGGGCACTCACGGCTGACGGCGGCGCTCAGGCTCTTGCCGGTGGCCGGGTGCCGGACGCTGCAGCTGAAGCTCCCGGAGGCGCCGGACGCCGGCGGCAGCCGCAGGCGGCTCCCGGAGGAGAAGGAACCGGAAGAGCTTCGGATTTCCGGGATGGGGGCGGAGCTTCCGGAGGGGCTCCAGGAGAACTCGACGGGGGAGGGGAGGTAGCCGGTGGCCAGGCAGGCCACGGCCCGCCAGGGGGCGCTGTCGGCGCCGCAGGTGGCCAATGGGAAGAGGGAGGGGGGGGTGGGGCTTCCTGTGGGGGGAGGGGGGGGAAAAAACGGGGGGGAGGGGTTAGAAAAGGGGCGGGGTTAAGGTGGGAGGGGGTGTGGCGCCCCCTGGTGGTGGTGGTGGTGGGGGGGGAGTGGGGGATTCTGTGGGGCGGTTTTGCCCCATAGGAAACCCCATAGAGACGCCTCTGCCCCATAGAGACCCTATAGGGACCCCCCTGCCCCATAGCAAACCTCTCTGCCCCATAGAAACCTCATGGGGACTCTCCTGCCCCATAGAGACGCCTCTGCCCCATAGAGACCCTATAGGGACTCTCCTGCCCCATAGAAACTCCTCTGCCCCATAGGAAACCCCATAGAGACCCCTCTGACCCATAGAAACCTCGTGGGGACTCTCCTGCCCCATAGGAAACCCCATCAGGACTCTCCAGCCCCATAGAGACCCCTCTGCCCCATAGAGACCCTATAGGGACCCTCCTGCCCCATAGAAATCTCTCTGCCCCACAGGAAACCCCGTGGGGGCCGCTCTGCCCCATAGGAAACCCCATCGGGACTCTCCTGCCCCATAGAAACCCCTCTGCCCCATAGAGACCCTATAGGGACTCTCCTGCCCCATAGAAACCCCCCTGCCCCACAGGAAACCCCATGGGGACCCTACGGAGTCCCTCCTGCCCCATAGGGAGGCTCTGCCCTATAGAAAACCCCAGCGGGACCCCCCCTGCCCCATAGGGACCCCCCTGCCCCATAGACAACCCCATAAGGAGCCTCTGCCCCATAGGAGCAATTTTGGGACTCCTCTGCCCCACAGAGACCCTATAGGGACCCCCCTGCCCCACAGATCCTCCTGCCCCATAGGGACCCCCAGAGGGACCCTGCCCCATAGCGAGGCCCTGCCCCATAGGAGCAGCTTAGGGGCCTCCTGCCCCATAGAAACCCCCCTGCCCCACAGCGAGCCCTGCCCCACAGCGGCCCCCTACTCTATAGGCACCCTACAGCACAGCTGAGGCACCCCCTGCCCCATAGAAACCTCCTGCCCCATAGAAACCCCCCTGCCCCACAGCGAGCCCTGCCCCACAGCGGCCCCCTACTCTATAGGGACCCTACAGTACAGCTGAGGCACCCCCTGCCCCATAGAAACCCCCCTGCCCCATAGCGACCCTGCCCTATAGGAGCAGCTTAGGAACCTCCTGCCCCATAGCGAGTCCTGGCCCATAGTGAGACCCTGCCCCACAGCGACCCCCCTGCCCCATAGAAACCTCCCTGCCCCATAGAAACCTCCTGCCCCATAGATCCCCCTGCTCTATAGGGACCCTACAGTACAGCTGAGGCACCCCCTGCCCCATAGAAACCCCCCTGCCCCATAGGGAGACCCTGCCCCATAGTGGGACCCTGCCCTACGGATCCCCCTACTCTATAGGGACCCTACAGCACAGCTGAGGGACCTCCTGCCCCATAGCGAGACCCTGCCCCATAGATCCCCCTGCCCCACAGCGGCCCCCTACTCTACAGGGACCCTACAGTACAGCTGAGGCACCCCCTGCCCCATAGAAACCTCCTGCCCCATAGCGAAACCCTTCCCCACAGCAACCCTGCCGCCCCACTGATCCCATCCTGCCCCATAGAGAGTCCCTGCCCCATAGATCCTCCTGTCCCATAGAAACCCCCCTGCCCCACAGCTACCCTTGTGCCCCACTGCTCCCATCCTGCCCCACAGATCCCCCTACTCTATAGGGACCCTACAGCACAGCTGAGGGAGCCCCTGCCCCATAGCTAGACCTCGCCCCACTGATCCCATCCTGCCCCACAGCGAGCCCTGCCCCATAGCGGCCCCCTACTCTATAGGGACCCTACAGCACAGCTGAGGCACCCCCTGCCCCATAGCGAGTCCCTGCCCTATAGAAACCTCCTGCCCCATTGCGAGCCCTGCCCTATAGAAACCTCCTGCCCCATTGCGAGCACTGCCCTATAGAAACCTCCTGCCCCACAGCGAGACCCTGCCTTATAGGAGCAGCTTAGGGACCCCCTGCCCTATAAAAATCCCCCTGCCCCATAGTGAGACCCTGCCCCATAGTGAGAGCCTGCCCCACTGATCCCATCCTGCCCCACGGACCCCCCTACTCTATAGGGACCCTACAGTACAGCTGAGGCACCCCCTGCCCCACAGATCCTCCTGCCCCATAGCCCGACCCTGCCCCACTGATCCTCCTGCCCCATAGTGAGACCCTGCCCTATAGGAGCAGCTCACGGATCCCCTGCCCCACAGCGAGCTCCAGAGGGACCCCTCGCCCCACGGATCTGCCCTATAGCTCCTTCCCCGCCCCACAGCTCCCTCCTGCCCTATAGAGACCCCATAGATCCCCTCCAGCCCCCCAAATCTGCCCCATAGATCCGCCTAAACCCCACAGGTCCCCCCCAGCCCCACAGATCTGCCCCATAGATCCGCCTAAACCCCACAGGTCCCCCCCAGCCCCACAGATCCCCTCAGCCCCACAGATCTGCCCTACAGCTCCCTCCTGCCCTATAGAGACCCCATAGATCCCCTCCAGCCCCACAGCTCTGCCCCACAGCTCCGTCCCTGCCCCACAGATCCCCCCAGCCCCACAGATTCCCCCCAGCCCCACAGCTCTGCCCCACAGATCCCTCCCAGCCCCACAGATTCCCTCCCAGCCCCACAGATCCCTCCCAGCCCCACAGATCCCCCCCGGCCGCCCCTCACCTGCCCCACACGCGGCTCCTTCTGCCCCACGGCGGCCTCGGCCCCCGCCCCTCCCCCAACTTCCCCTTTTTGGGGCGGGACCCCCCAAAAGCGGCCCCCGAGCGCCCCCAAGCGGCCGAAATCGGGGATTTCACCCCAAAAATTCCCAGGTTTGGCCGGTTTTGATCATTTCTGCCCCAAAATCCCCATTTTTGGGTCATTTCCTCCCAAAATTCCCGTTTTTGGGTCATTTCCCATCTGAAAATTCCCATTTTTGGTCGTTTTTGATCATTTCCACCCCCAAATCCCCATTTTTGGCAAATTTTGTGTCCTTTCCTCCCAAAATTCCCGTTTTTGGGTCATTTCCTCCCAAAATTCCCATTTTTGGGTCATTTCCCATCTGAAAATTCACACTTTTGGCCGTTTTTGATCATTTCCACCCCAAAATCCCCATTTTTGGCAATTTTTGGGTCCTTTCCTTCCAAAATTCCCATTTTTCAGTCGTTTTGTCCCAAATTTCCCCCCAAAATTCCCGGTTTTTGCCGTTTTAGCCCAATTTTCCCCAGAATTCCCTTTTTTGCCCATTTTTGGGTCATTTCCCGTCTCGAAATTCCCATTTTTGACCATTTTTGGCCATTTTTGATCATTTCCCTCCCAAAATCCCCATTTTTTGGTCAATTCCCCCCAAAATTCCATTTTGTGACCATTTTTGACCATTTCCTCCCAAAATTCCCTCCAAAAATTCCTAGTTTTGGCCATTTTTGATCATTTCCATCCCAAAATTCCCATTTTTGGCCGTTTCATCCCAAATTCCCTCCAAAAATTCCCAAAATTCCCCGTTTTGGCCATTTTGGACCATTTTTGGCCATTTCATTCCAAAATTCCCACTCAAAATTCCCATTTTTGATAATTTTAGACCATTTCCCTCCCAAAATTCCCAATTTTGACCATTTTGGACCATTTTTGGCCATTTTTGATCATTTCCCTCCCCAAAATTCCCATTTTTGGTCAATTCCCCCCAAAATTTCTTTGTTCGGGGCCATTTTTGGCCATTCCCACCCAAAATTCCCATTTTTGGGTCATTTCCCATCTCAAAATTTCCATTTTTGACCATTTTTGGCCATTTCCAATCATTTCTCCTACTAAAATTCCCATTTTTCATCATTTCCCCCCCCAAAATTCCCATTTTTGGCCGTTTCAGCTCAAATTCCCACCAAAAATTCCCAAATTCCCCGTTTTTGACCATTTCTGGCCATTTTTGATCATTTCCCACCCCAAAATCCCCATTTTTTTGCTCAATTCCCCCCCAAATTTCCCGTTTTTCCCTCGTTTCACCCCAAATCCCGCCCCCTCCCCCCTCCAGGGCCGCAGCCAATCAGAAGCCGCGGGATCCAGCCAGGAGCCAATCAGGAGCCAGCGGATCCGGCCGGGAGCCAATCAGGAGCCTCGGTCCAGCAGGGGGCGCCATCTGCAGGGAAATCCAGGTGGGAATTTGGGGGATTTTGGGGAATTTTGGGGAATTTTAGGGATTTTGGGGATTTCAGGGGGGATTTTGGGGGGATTTTGGGGGAATTTGGGGGATTTTGGGGAATTTTGGGAGATTTGAGGGAATTTTGGGAATTCTGGAGGGGATTTTGGGGGGATTTGGGGAAATTTGGGGAAATTTTGGGGAATTTGGGGAATTTTGGGGAAATTTGGGGGATTTTGGGGGAATTTTTGGAAATTTTGGGGATTTCAGGGGGAGTTTTGGGGATTCTGGGGGGATTTGGGGGGATTTGGGGGATTTTGGGGAATTTTGGGGGGATTTGGGGGGGTTTGGGAGCTGGGACTGGTCCAGACCGGTCCTAACTGGTCTGAACTGGGAATGCTGGGGCTGGGACTGGTCTAAACTGGGATGGACTGGGAATACTGGGGGTCCAAACTGGTCTGAACTGGTCTGGACTGGTCTAAACTGGGAATACTGGAGCTGGGACTGGTCCGGACTGGTCTCAGCTGGGCTGGACTGGTCCTAACTGGTCTGAACTGGGAGTGCTGGAGCTGGGACGGGTCTAAACTGGTCTGAACTGGGCTGGACTGGGAATGCTGGGGCTGGGACTGGTCTAAACTGGGATGGACTGGTCCTAACTGGTCTAAACTGGGAATGCTGGGGCTGGGATTGGGTTCAGACTGGGCTGAACTGGGAATGCTGGAGCTGGGACTGGTCCGGACTGGTCTAAACTGGGCTGGACTGGTCTAAACTGGGAATGCTGGAGCTGGGACCACACTGGTTTAAACTGGTCTGAACTGGGCTGGATTGGGCTGGACTGGGAACCACTGCCGGACTGGTGTAAACTGGGCTGGACTGGTCTGGACTGGGAATGCTGGGGCTGGGATTGTCCAGACTGGTCTGGACTGGTCCAAACTGGTCTGAACTAGGCTGGATGGGTCTAAACTGGGCGGACTGGTCCTAACTGGTCCAAACTGGTCTGAACTGGGCTGGATTGGGCTGCACTGGTCCTAACGGGTCCGAACTGGGAGTGCTGGAGCTGGGACTGGTCCAGACTGGTCTGAACTGGTCTAAACTGGGAATGCTGGGGCTGGGACTGGTCCGGACTGGTCCAAACTGGTCCTAACTGGTCTAAACTGGGCTGGACTGGTCTAAACTGGGAATGCTGGAGCTGGGACCAGTCGGGACTGGTTTAAACTGGTCTGAACTGGGCTGGATTGGGCTGGACTGGGAATGCTGGGGCTGGTACTGGTCCGGACTGGTCCAAACTGGTCTGAACTGGGCTGGATGGGGCTGGACTGGTCCTAACTGGTCCGAACTGGGAGTGCTGGGGCTGGGATCGGGTCCAGACCGGGCTGGACTGGTCTGAACTGGTCTGGACTGGGAGTGCTGGGGCTGGGACTGGTCCGGACTGGTCTAAACTGGGCTGGACTGGTCCAGACTGGGCTGGACTGGTCCTAACTGGTCTGAACTGGGAATGCTGGAGCTGGGACTGGTCCAAACTGGGAATGCTGGAGCTGGGATCGGGACTAAACTGGTCCAAACTGGTCTGAACTGGGCTGGACGGGGCTGAACTGGTCCTAACTGGTCTAAACTGGGAGTGCTGGGGCTGGGATCGGGTCCAGACTGGGCTGGACTGGGAATGCTGGAGCTGGGACTGGTCCGGACTGGTCCAAACTGGTCTGAACTGGTCTAAACTGGGAGTGCTGGAGCTGGTACTGGTCCGGACTGGTGTAAACTGGGCTGGACTGGTCTGGACTGGTCTGGACTGGGCTGGACTAGTCCTAACTGGTCTAAACTGGGAATGCTGGGGCTGGGACTGGTCCAAACTGGTCTAAACTGGTCTGAACTGGGAGTGCTGGGGAGATTTTTAAGCCCAGCCCCAAGCGGCCCCAAATTCGGGAGTTTTCGGCCCAAAACGGAGCCAAAAGCTCCGGAAATTCCCAAAAATCCGCCCGAAATTAAACCCCAGGTTGGGAGAGGCTTTTTTAGGATCGGGAAACCCCAAAATCCCCCAAATTCGCCCCAAAGCTGAGCCTAAATCTTAAAAAAAACCCAAAACCTCCCAAATTCAACCCAAAATCCCCAAAATTTACCCCCAAAATCCCCGAAATTCACCCCAAAATTCCCGCAGGTGACCCCAAACCAGGTGAGGCTTTTTTAGAACCGAGTTTAAGCTCAGGAAACCCCAAAATCCCCCAAAATTGTCCCAAAACTGAGCCTAAATCTTAAAAAAACCCCAAAATCCCCAAAATTCACCCCAAAATCCTCGAAATTCACCCCAAAATTCCCTCAGGTGACCCCAAACCAGGTGAGGCTTTTTTAGAACCGAGTTTAAGCTTGGGAAACACCAAAATTCCCCAAAATCACCCCAAAACTGAGCCTAAAGCTCTAAAATCACCCCAAATCACCCAAAAAGCCCCAAAATTGACAAAACTTACCCCAAATTCCTTCAGGTGACCCCAAACCAGGTGAGGCTTTTTTAGGATCGAGTTTAAGTCCAGGAAACCCCAAAATCCCCAGAAGTTACCCTAAAACTGAGCCTAAATCTTTAAAATCACCCAAAACCACCCAAAAAGCCCCGAATTTGCCCCAAAATTCACAAAACTTACCCCAAATTCTCTCAGGTGACCCCAAACCAGGTGAGGCTTTTTTAGAATCGAGTTTAAATCCCAAAATCCCCAAGAATCAACCCAAAACTGAGCCTAAAGCTCTAAAATCCCCAAAATTGCCCCAAAAGCCCCAAATTTGCCCCAAAATTCACAAAACTTACCCCAAAACCCTTCAGGTGACGTCAGACCAGGTGAGGCTTTTTTAGGATCGAGTCTAAGTCCCCAAATCCCCCAAAATCACCCTAAAACTGAGACTAAACCTTTAAAATCACCCAAAATTGCCCAAAATCTCCCAAATTTGCCCCAAAATTCACAAAATTTACCCCAAATTCTCTCAGGTGAGCCCAAACCAGGTGAGGATTTTTAAGACTGAGTTTAAGCCCCAAAATCCTCCAAAATCAACCCAAAACTGAGCCTAAACCTTTAAAATCACCCCAAATTGCCCCAAAATCTCCCAAATTTGCCCCAAAATTCACAAAACTTACCCCAAATTCTCTCAGGTGACCCCAAACCAGGTGAGGCTTTTTTAGAATCGAGTTTAAATCCCAAAATCCCCAAGAATCAACCCAAAACTGAGCCTAAAGCTCTAAAACCCCCAAAATTGCCCAAAAAGCCCCAAATTTGCCTCAAAATTCACAAAATTTACTCCAGAATCTCTCAGGTGACCCCAAACCAGGTGAGGATTTTTTAGGATCGAGTTTAAATCCCAAAATCCTCCAAAATCAACCCAAAACTGAGCCTAAAGCTCTAAAACCCCCAAAATTGCCCAAAAAGCCCCAAAATTGCCCAAAATCTCCCAAATTTGCCCCAAAATTCACAAAACTTAACCCAAACTCTCTCAGGTGACCCCAAACCAGGTGAGGCTTTTTTAGGATTGAGTTTAAGTCCCCAAATCCCCCAAAATCACCCTAAAACTGAGACTAAACCTTTAAAATCACCCAAAATTGCCCAAAATCTCCCAAATTTGCCCCAAAACCCCCCTGGAGCTGAACCCAAGCTGCAGCCCCCAAACCCCATCGGTGTGGGCGTGGTCTGGGTGATGACGTCGTCGATGACGTCACTCCCAGACAGGGCGTGGCCTCCGAAAAACCTCGATTTCCTGCTGTTGTTTTTTGAGGTTTTTTTGGGGGAAATTTTGGGGTTTTGGGGGTTTTTTTAAAAAAAATTTTCCCAGGTGTGGCCTCTCCTATGCTAATGAGGGGGCGTTTCCCTCCAGGGAAGCCACGCCCACCACCCCCCTCATTTTCCCGCCATTTTCCTGTGGGGGGTTTTTCTTTTTTCCCCCATCTTGGAATCTTTTTTTTGGGGTGATTTTGGGGGTTTTTGGGTTTTTTTGAGCAGGGTTTTTTCCCAGGAGTGGGCGTGGCCTCCTCTATGCTAATGAGGCATCATTTCCCCGCAGGAAAAGCCACGCCCACCCCTCATTTTCCCTCCATTTTTCTGTGGGGCTTTTCCGCCATTTTGTGGCCCTTTTTCCGCCATCTTGTATCCAATTTTTTGGGTGTTTTTTGGCCAAATTTGGGTCTTTTCGAGTGGGGTTTTTTTCCCCCATGAGTGGGCGTGTCCTCCCCTATGCTAATGAGGTCCCTTTCCCCTCCAAATCAACCCCTCCCATCTCTCACTTCCCTTCCATTCTCCATCTTCCTGTGCAGCGTCGGCCATTTTGTGGCCCTTTTTCCGCCATCTTGGATCCGGTTTTCTTGGGGGTTTTTTGGGATTTTTTTGGCCAAATTTGGGTCTTTTCGAGCCGGGTTTTTTCCCCACGAGTGGGCGTGTCCTCCCCTATGCTAATGAGGCACACCCACCCCTTATTTTTCCACTATTTTACTGTGGGGCCTTTCGGCCATTTTGCGGCCCTTTTTCCGCCATCTTGGATCTGGTTTTCTTGGGGTTTTTTGGGATTTTTTTGGCCAAATTTGGGTCTTTTCGAGCCGGGTTTTTTTCCCCACGAGTGGGCGTGTCCTCCCCTATGCTAATGAGTCTCTCCCCTCCCCCAGAGCCCGCCCGCAGCCCCAGCATCTTCCCGCTGATCTCCTGCGGGCCCTGCGAGTCCCAGGTGACCTTCGGCTGTTTGGCCTCCGGCTTCTTCCCGCTTCCGGCCGAGATTTCCTGGGCGGGGGCGGCCGAGGGCCACTCCAGGACTTTCCCCGTGGTCCAGACGAGCTCCGGCCACTTCGGCCTCAGCTCCGGAGTGACCCTGCCGGTGGCCGAGGTGGAGGAGGGGAAGTTCCAGTGCCGGGTGCAGCACCGGGGCAAGAGCGAGACCAAGGAGATCAAAGGTGAGGGGTTTTGGGGTCGTTTTGGGGGGTTTTGGGGTGGTTTGGGGTCGTTTTGGGGGTTTTGGGGTCGTTTTGGGGTTTTGGGGGTTTGGGTCGTTTTTGGGGTGCTGTTTTGGGGGTTTGGGGTCGTTTGGGGTTGTTTTGGGGGGTTTTGGGGTGGTTTAGGGTCATTTTGGGGGTTTGGGTCGTTTTGGGTGGTTTTGGGGGGGTTTGGGGTGGTTTTGGGGGTGGTTTTGGGGGGTTTGGGGTCGTTTTTGGGGTCGTTTTGGGGGGTTTGGGGTCGTTTTTGGGGTTGTTTTGGGGGGTTTTGGGGTGGTTTTGGGGTGGTTTTGGGGGTTGGGGTGGTTTTTGGGGGTTTTGGGTTTTTGTGGGGTGTTTGGGGTCATTTTGGGGGTTTGGGGTCATTTTGGGGTGTTTTGGGGTTGTTCGAGGGGGGTTTTGGGTCGGATTTTATGGGGTACAGGTGGATGGGGTTTTTGGGGCCATTCGGGTGGATTTTAAATGAGATTTTTTAGGTCCACCTGGATGGGATTTTTGGGTCTATTCAGGTGAATTTTGGACCCACCTGGCTGCAATTTTGGGTCAATTTGGGTACATTTTGGGTCCATTTGGATGGATTTTGTGTCCATTTGGGTCAATTTTGGGTCCATTTGGATACATTTTTGACCAACCTGGCCATGATTTTTGGGTCCATTTGGGTGGGTTTTGGGTCCATTCAGGTGGATTTTTGACCCACCTGGACCTGATTTTTTGGGGTCCATTTGGGTGGATTTTGGGTCCATTTGGATGAATTCTGGGTCCATTTGGGTGAATTTTGGCTCCACTCAGCTGGGATTTTTGGGTCCATTTGGACCAATTTTGGCTCCACTTGGCTGGGATTTTTTTGGCTCCACCTGGCTGGATTTTGGGTCCATTTGGATGGATTTTGGGTCCATTTGGATGGATTTTGGGTCCATTTGGATGAATTTTGGGTCCATTTGAATGAATTTCGGCTCCACCTGGCTGGGAATTTTTGAGGTCCATTTGGACCAACTTTGGCTCCACTCACCCGGGATTTTTGGCTCCATCCGGATGAATTTTTGACCCACCCGGGTGGGGATTTTTGGGTCCATTTGGGCCAATTTTGGCTCCACCTGGCTGGGAGCTTTTCGGCTCCACCCGGCCACGATTTTTGGGTCCATTTCGGGCGATTTTCACCTCCCTCACCCTTTTCCCCCTCAGGCCACGACCTCTGCCCCGTGGCCAACTTCTCGGTGTCCCTCCTGAGTGACCCCAAGCTCGGCCACCCCGATGACCCCGAGGTCTCCCTGCTGTGCCAAGTCCGTGGGCGTGGCGCCGATGACGTCACCCTCACCTGGTTGGTCAACGGTGACGTCAGCGACCTGCCCTCGGAGGTGTCCAAGTGCCGGGAGGACGCCGATGGACAAATGACCCTCAACGGCCGCCTCGGCGCCCCCCGGAGCTCCTGGGACGCCGGGGCCACCTTCACCTGCCGGGCGCAGCACCCGCACGTGCCCAAGCCCCAGGAGGCCTCCATCAGCACCTACTGCTCAGGTTTGGGGCGAATTCAGGGCGTTTTGGGGCTTTTCGGGAGCGTTTCGAGAATTCGGGCGAAATCCGCCCGATTTTCGGTGCGAAACTTGAGGAAATCGTAGCAGATTTTGAAGCTTCTGTGGAGGGTTTTGGGCAAATCTCCGCGGGGTTTTGGAGGGAATCGGGAGAATCCGTTGGGAACGGGGAGGGATTTGGGGTTTTAGCCTTGTTTTCCCCACCCGAAAAACCCCAAAATCCCCATTTTTCACCCCAAAAGTCCCGGGTTTTTTCTCCAGGCTCCAAACCCTCCTCCTCCGTGGAACTCCAACCTTGAATTCCACCGTAACAACCCCAAATTCCAAATTTTCCTCCCAAAATCCCCATTTCTCCTCCCAAACCTCCATTTTTCACTGGAAAAATTCCCCAAATCCCCATTTTTCACCCCAAAAGTCCCAGATTTCTTTTCCAGGTGCCAAACCTTTCTCCTCCGTGGATCTCCAACCCCAAATTCCACCGTAACAACCCCAAATCACCGTTTTTCACCCCAAAACCCCCCAAATCCCCAATTTCTGCTACGAAAACCTCATTTTCACTGGAAAAACTCCCAAAATTTCAATTTTTCACCCCAAAACTCAAGCTTTTTTTCTCCAGGTCCCAAACCCTTCTCCTCCATGGACGTCCAACCCCAAATTCCTCCATAACAACCCCAAATCCCCGTTTTTCACCCCAAAACCAGCAAAATCCCCATTTCTGCTCCCGTACCTCTGTTTTTCACCGGGAAAAAAACCCCAAAATCCCCATTTTTCATCCCAAAACTCGCATTTCTTTTTCCAGGCTCCAAACCTTCCTCCTCCATGGACCTCCAACATCGAATTCCACCGTAACCCACCAAAATTCCCATTTTTTGCGTTAAAACCACCAAAATCCCAATTTTTCACCCTGAACCTCCATTTTTCCTCCGAAAATCCCCATTTTTCAACCCAAAACTCACATTTCTTTTTCCAGGCTCCAAACCTTTCTCCTCCATGGACCTCCAACCCCAAATTCCTCCATAACAACCGCAAAATCCCCGTTTTTCACCCCAAAACCCCCCAAATCCCCATTTCTGCTCCTGTACCTCCATTTTTCCTCCAAAAATCCCATTTTTCACTACAAAAACCCTCAAAATTTCCATTTTTCATCCCAAAACTCACATTTCTTTTTCCAGGCTCCAAACCTTCCTCCTCCATGGACCTCCAACCCCAAATTCCACCATAACAACCCCAAATCACCGTTTTTCACCCCAAAACCCCCCAAATCCCCATTTCTGCTCCCGTACCTCCATTTTTCCTCCCAAAAACCACATTTTTCCCCAAAACCCATCACAGGAAAAAACCCCAAAATTTCCAATTTTTCACCCGTTTTTTTTCCCTCCCTTTCCAGGCCCCAAGCCCTCGCCCTCGCTCTCCCTGCTGCCCCCTTCCCTGGACGACCTCTACCTCTCGTCCAGCCCCAACCTGACCTGCGTCGCCTCCAACCTCAAATCCGGCGGCGCCAAAATCTCCTGGAGCCGCTCCTCGGGCGGGGCCCTGGACGCCGTGGCCGGAGAGCCCCAAAAACTCCCCAACGGCCTCTTCGAGCTCCGGGGGTGGCTCCGGATCTGCGCCGAGGACTGGAACTCGGGAGAGGAATTCACCTGCAGCGTCTCCGTGCCCGAGCTGGGCCCCGAGCAGCCCCTGGTGAAGAGCATCCGCAAGGACACCGGTGAGAGAGGGGGTTTTTAGGGGGGTTTTGGGGTTTTTAAAGGGTTTTATGGGGGTTTGGGGTCGGGATTTGGGAGGTTTGGGGTGGGAATTGCCGGGTTTAAAGTAAGTAGTCGCGGTTTTTAGGTGGTTGATCCTGGTTTCGTTGTTTTGATGGAATTCGGGGGTTTTTGTAGGATTTTACGGGATTTTATGGGGTTTTATGGGATTTTGGGCCATTCTGTGGTCGGGATTTGGGGGGTTTGGGGATGGAAGCTCCCAGGTTTAAAGAAGGTAGTTGTGGTTTTTAGGTGGTTGTTCCTGGTTTTTGTTTTGGTGGGATTTTATTGCCTGTTTTTTCCACAGGATTTTAGGGGATTTTGGCGTTTTTATGGGATTTTATGGGATTTTGAGGTGTTTTTGGGTTGGGATTTGGAGGTTTTGGGGTGGGAATTGCCGGGTTTAAAGAAGGTGGTTCTGGTTTTTAGGTGGTTGCTCCTGGTTTTTGTTTTGATGAGATTTTATGGGGTTTTGGGTGTTTTATGGGGGTTTTAGGGGGTTTTGGGGTTTTTATGGGATTTTATGGGGTTTTGGGGCGTTCTCGGGTCCGGATATGCATGTTTGGGGTCAGAATTCCCAGGTTTGAGGAAGTTAGTCCCAGTTTTTAGGTGATTGTTCCTGATTTTTGTTTTGGTGGGATTTTATTGCCAGGTTTTTTACAGGATTTTAGGGGATTTTGGCGTTTTTATGGGGTTTTATGGGATTTTGGGGCGTTCTCGGGTCAGGATTTGGAGGTTTGGGGTCAGAATTCCCAGGTTTCCTGGTTTTTAGGTGCTTGTTCTTGGTTTGTTTCTTTTTATGGATTTTGGGTTTTTTTATAGGATTTTATGGGATTTTGGCTTTTTTTATGGGATTTTATGGGATTTTGGGGCGTTTTCGGGTCGGGATTTGCAGGTTTGGGGTCAGAATTCCCAGGTTTGAGGAGTTTATTCCCGGTTTTTAGGTGCTTGTTCCTGGTTTTAAAGAAATTCCTCACTTTGGGGTTGGAATTTGAAGGTTTGGGGTTCAGATTTGTAGGTTTGGGGTTCGGAATTCCCAATTTGGGGTCATAATTCCCAGTTTGGGGTCGGAATTCCCAGTTTGGGGTCGGAATTCCCAGTTTTGGGGCAATTATTCCCAGTTTGGGGTCGGAATTCCCAGTTTGGGGTCGGAATTCCCTGTTTTGGGGCAGTTTTTGGGGCAGAATTCCCAGTTTGGGGTCGGAATTCCCAGTTTGGGCAGGGTCAGGGTGACCTGGGCCATACTGGGACGTTACTGGGATGTTACTGGTCTATACTGGGAGGCTACTGGAAGACCCCACTGGTCCTACTGGGAATGGTCAACTGGAAGAGTTTGGTCAACTGGGAATTGTCTGGTCCATACTGGGATGGTCAACTGGAAGGCACTGGTCTTACTGGGAATGGTGAACTGGGAATGGACCGGTCAACTGGGAGTCAACTGGGAACGGTCAACTGGAAGAGCTTGGTCAACTGGGAATGGTCTGGTCCATACTGGGATGGTCAACTGGAAGGCACTGGTCTTACTGGGAGACCCAACTGGGAACGGTCAACTGGAAGAGTTCAGGCAACTGGGAATGGTCCAGTCAACTGGGAGCCAAACTGGGAGTGGTTGGATCTACTGGGAACTCAACTGGGAATGACGAGGTCAACTGGGAGACCCAACTGGGAACCCAACTGGGAGCCAAACTGGGAATGGTCGGATCTACTGGGAACTCAACTGAGAATGACGAGGTCAACTGGGAACGGTGAAACCAACTGGGAGAGTCAACTGGGAATGACGAGGTCATCTGGAAACCCAACTGGGAGACCCAACTGGGAACAGTTTGATCAACTGGGAACCCAACTGGGAATGGTTTGGCCTTAATGGGAGACCCAACTGGGAATGGTTCGATCAACTGGGAACCCAACTGGGAACCCCAACTGGGAACCCAACTGGGAATGGTTTGGCCTTACTGGGAAACCCAACTGGGAACATCCCACCCTTACTGGGAGACCCAACTGGGAACCCAACTGGAAATGGTTTGGCCAACTGGGACCCCAACTGGGAATGGCGAGGTCAACTGGGACCCCAACTGGGAATGGAGAGGTGAACTGGGAGACCCAACTGGGAATAGTTTGATCAACTGGGAACCCAGCTGGGAATGGAGAGGTGAACTGGGAGACCCAACTGGGAATGGTTTGATCAACTGGGAGACCCAGCTGGGAATGGAGAGGTGAACTGGGAGACCCAACTGGGAATGGTTTGATCAACTGGGAGACCCAACTGGGAATGCTTTGGTCAACTGGGAACCCAACAGGGACACCCAGCTGGAAGTGGTTTGGCCTTACTGGGAGACCCAACTGGTAACGCCCCAGCCTTACTGGGAACCCAACTGGGAATGGTTTGGTCAACTGGAAACCGCAACTGAGAGTGGTTTGGCCAACTGGGAACCCAACTGGGAATGGTGAGGTCAACTGGGAGACCCAACTGGGAACCCCAACTGGAAGTGGTTTGGCCTCACTTGGAGACCCAACTGGGACTGTCCGGGCCTTACTGGGAGACCCAACTGGGAACCCAACTGGGAATGGATTGACCTTACTGGGAAACCCAACTGGGAACATCCCACCCTTACTGGGAGGCTCAACTGGGAACCCAACTGGGAGACGCAGCTGGAAGTGGTTTGGCCTTACTGGGATCCCAACTGGGAATGGCAAGGTCAACTGGGACCCCAACTGGGAACCCCAACTTGGAGACCCAACTGGGAACCCAGCTGGGACCATCCCACCCTTACTGGGAGACCCAACTGGGACCCCAACTGGGAACGGTGAGGTCAGCTGGGAGACCCAACTGGGAGACCCAACTGGGACCCCCAACTGGGAATGTCCTGGCCTTACCGGGACCCCACCCCGCTCCCCGCAGCCGCCTCCGCCGTGGCCCCCAAGGTTTTCGTGTTCCCGCCGCCGCCGGAGGAGCTGGCGCTGCAGGAATCGGCCACCCTCACCTGCCTGGCCACCGGCTTCTCCCCTCGGGACGTCCTCATCACCTGGACCCACCAGGACCTGCCGGTGGCCCGGGACAAATTCTCCGTCTTCGGCCCCGAGAGCGACGGCGCCTCCGGGACGTTCTCGGCCTACTCCAAGCTGGCCGTGGCGGCCGAGCAGTGGCGGCGCGGCGACGTCTTCACCTGCGTGGTGGGGCACGAGGGCATCGGCATGAAGTTCATCCAGAGGAGCCTGGATCGCTCCCTGGCGCGCCCGGCCAGCGTCAACGTCTCCGTGGTGCTGGCCGACTCCGACGTCGTCTGCTACTGAGCGGGAATAAAAAAAAAAATGGGATCTGAAAGAGATGGAATTTGGCGGAGTGGTTTTTATGTGGGTTTTTTTTTTTTTTGGAGGGGGTTTTGGGGTGAGATTTGTGAGGTTTTGGATAATGGGAGGAGGTGTTGTTGGGTTTTAGGGGGGAGGAAATTGAGTTTTGGGAAAGGAAATGGGGTTTTGGAAAGGGAAAGGGGATTTTGGGGGAGAAAATGGGGTTTTGGGGGGAGAAAATGAGGTTTTGGGGAAGGAAAGGAGGTTTTTGGGGCAGAAAATGGGGTTTTGGAGAAGGAAAGGGGGTTTTGGGAAGGGAAAGGAGGTTTTGGGAAAGGAAAGGGGGTTTTGGGGGAGAAAATAGGATTTTGGGAAAGGAAAGGAGGTTTTGGAGAGAAAATGGGGTTTTGGGAAAGGAAATGGGGTTTTGGGGGAGAAAATGGGGTTTTGGAGAAGGAAAGGAGGTTTTTGGGGCAGAAAATGGGGTTTTGGAGAAGGGAAAGGGGTTTTGGGGTGAAATTTGTGGATTTCAATAGGGGGAGGAGGCGTTCCTGGGTTTTAAGGGGAAAAAATGGGGTTTTGGGAAAGGAAAGGAGGTTTTTGGGGGAGAAAACGGGGTTTTGGGAAAGGAAATGGCGTTTTGGGGGAGAAAATGGGGTTTTGGGAAAGGAAATGGGGTTTTGGGGGAGAAAATGTGGGGTTTCAGAGGAAAAAGTGGATTTGGGGTGAAATTTGTGGATTTCGATAGTGGGGAGGAGGCGTTCCTGGGTTTTAGGGGGAGAAAATGGGGTTTGGGAGAAGAAAATGGAGTTTTGGGAAAGGAAATTGAGTTTGGGGAAAGAAAAGGGGGTTTTTGAAAGGAAATGGGGTTTTGGGGTGAAATTTGTGGATTTTGACACAAGGAGGAGGCGGTCCCGAGTTTTAAGGGTGGGGAAAGGGGGTTTTGGGGTGGAATTCCTGGATTTGGTGGGTTTTGGGGCAGAAAAAGGGGTTTTAGGGGAGAAAATGGGCTTTTGGGAAGGGAAAGGGGGTTTTGGGGGAGAAAATGGGGTTTTGGGGCAGAAAATGGGGGTTTTGGGAAAGGAAATGTGGGGTTTTCAGAGGAACAGGTGGATTTGGGGTGAAATTCCTGGATTTTGGGGGTTTTGGGGGAGAAAAGGAGGATTTTGGAAGGGAAAGGAGGATTTGGGGCAGAAATGTGGATTTTAAAGGGGGGAGAAAGGGGATTTGGGGCAAAATGGTGGATTTTAGAAGGGAAGGGAGGATTTGGGGAGAGAAACAGAGATTTTGGGGTGAAATTCCTGGATTTTAGGAGGGAAAATGTGGATTTGGAGGAGAATAGGGATTTTTTTGGGGGAAAAAGGGGGATTTTGGACTAAAATTCCTGGATTTTAGGGGGGAAAAGGAGGATTTTGGAAGGAAAACATGGATTTGGGGGTTGTAGGGCAGGGATGGGGCAGGAGAGAATTTTGGGTGGAAATTTTGGGGGTTTTGGGGCAGGAAACAAAAAATCCTCATGGCCCCTTGGGCAGGAATCGGGTGGAAAATGCTGAAAAAATGGTGAAAATGGGTCAAAAATTGTGATTTTGGGTAGATTCACCAGAAATCCTTCGATTTGGGGGCAAAAATTGGGTTGAAAATGGCCCAAAATGGCCGAAAATGCTCCAAAATGCTGATTTTTCATCCACCCACCCCAAAATTGGGTTGAAAATGGCCCAAAATGGCCCCAAATGCTCCGAAATGTTGATTTTTCATCCACCCACCCCAAATCCTCGTGTTTGGGTCAAGAATCCGTGTGAAAAGCCCCCAAATTCCCCAAAAACCTCAATTTTCGTGTCCTCTGCCCCCAGCCCTTGAACTCCTGACCCGGAATTGGGTCCAAAAGGGGAGAAAATTTGGGATTTTTTTTATTTTCCTCGTTTTTTTGGTATTTTTTTCACGTTTTTGCCCATTTTTTCCCAATTTTTCCGTTTTTTTCCCCAGCTCTCCCCCCGGGCTGGGTCACGGAATTGGAGCCGGAGCCGGAGGATTCGAACCTTTGGACCTTGGGGACCTTCATCGTCCTCTTCCTCCTCAGCCTCTTCTACAGCACCGGCGTCACCCTCTTCAAGGTAGCGGCCCCAAAACCCCGCGTTTCCACCCCAAAAAATCCGGGGGAAATCCCCAGGTTTTAGCCCCAAAATTCTCCCGTCGATTTATGCCCAAAATTGAGATTTTTAGGACAAAAAATCCCGTTTTTCTCCCGGTTTTGAAGCCGAAAATCCTCATTTTCGCCTGTTTTTGCAGCCCCAAAAAAATCCCATTTTTCCCTCATTTTACAGCCTGAAAATCCCAATTTTTCTCCTGGTTTTGCATCTGAAAATCCCAATTTTTCTCCTGGTTTTGCATCTGAAAATCCCAATTTTTCTCCTGGTTTTGCATCTGAAAATCCCAATTTTTCTCCCAGTTTTGCAGCCCCAAATTCCTCAAATTTCCTCCTGTTTCTGCAGCCCAAAAAAATCCCATTTCCCCCCCCATTTTACAGCCCAAAAAAATCCCAATTTTTCTCCTGGTTTTGCAACCCAAAATTCCTCTTTTTTCGCCTGTTTTTGCAGCCCAAAAAAATCCCATTTTCCCCCTATTTTAAAGCCCGAAAAATCCCAAATTTCCTCCTGTTTTTGCAGCCCAAAAAATCCCATTTTTCCCTCATTTTACAGCCCCAAAAATCCCAATTTTCCTCCTGTTTTTGCAGCCTAAAAATCCTCATTTCTGCCCGTTTTTGCTGCCCAAAAAAATCCCATTTTCCCCCCATTTTAAAGCCCGAAAAATCCCAAATTTCCTCCTGTTTCTGCAGCCCAAAAAATCCCATTTTTCCCTCATTTTACAGCCTGAAAATCCCAATTTTTCGCCTGTTTTTGCAGCCCAAAAAATCCCATTTTCACCCTCTTCAAGGTGATTATGCAAATTTTATGCAGATTTATGCAAATTCCCGCTCTCTCCGCAGGTGCTGTGAGGATGAGGAAGGTGAAGACGCCGACCTTGGCCATCGATGGGGGTTGGGGACAATTTTGGGGCAATAAAATCGAATTTTGGGTGTTTGGAGTCGTGGTCGGCGTCGAATTCCCGGGTTTTGCACCAAAATTCCATTTTTTCGCCCCAAATCGGCAGGAATCGCCCAAAATTCCGATTTTCCACCCCAAAAAATCCTGGGTTTGGGGGTTTGTGGCTCCAAAATTCCCCTAAATCGCCAAAATTGGTGTTTTCAACCCAAAAAAATCAATTACTTCTGGTTTTATGGCACCAAATTTCCATAAATCACCAGGAAATTCTGTTTTCCCCCAAAATCCACGTTTTTAAGGGTCCATCACCCCGAAATTCGGGCTGAAGTCCAGAAAGTGCCCAATTTTGGCAGAAATCACCCCAAAATTCTCGTAAATCACCAAAAAACCACGATTTCTCCCCATTTCTCTTCCTGAATTCCCATAAATCCCAACAAAATCCCCAATTTCCCTTCAGATCACCCCAAAATTCCCGGTAAGCTCCAAAAAAACCCCAATTTCTGCTAAAATCACCCCTAAACCCCAAAAATCCCCTTTTTTCCCCAAAAAACCTCCCCGAAATGGCCCCAAAATCCCTCGAAATGGCCCCAGAAAGCTTCAAAATTCACCCAAAATCGCCCAAAACTCGAAGCTCTCCCCATTTCCCCTCCCCCCTCAAAAAACTTCCCCTTTCTCACGCCAAAAATTCCCGATTTTGGTCAATTTTGTTTCGTTTCCCCTTTTTTGGGGCCTTTTGGCCCAAAATGACTCATTTTGGGAGGTTTTGACCCCAAACCGGCGCCGTTTGACCCCAAAATCCTCTCCCGGGGGGGCTCCAGGTGTTTCCTGTTTGTCCCGAGCCCAAAACCTTCGAGTTTCACCCCAAAAAAGTTCCCGTGAGAAAATCGGGGCCAAAACAACCCCAAAAAAGGGGAATTTGCAGCAAAAAATTGACCAAAAGTGGCCATTTTTGGACAAAAATTGACCAAAAATGGAGATTTAGGGGTGAATTTGGGGGGTCGAGTCGATTTTGGGGGGTTTTGATCCAATTTTGGGGGATTTTGGTCCAATTTCAAGGATTTTGATCCTTTCTGGGGAGGTTTTTATTCAATTTTGAGGGATTTGGGTGAAATTTTGGGGGTTTTGAGTCCATTTTGGGGTTTTGGACCCAATTTGGGGGGGTTTTGGTTCAGTTTGGGGGAGTTTTGACCCAATTTTGTGGGGTTTGACACAATTTGGGGGTTTTTAATCAGATTTGGGGGGATTTTGGTTCAATTCGGGGGGTTTTGAGCCATTTTGGGGAATTTTGGTTCAATTTGGAGGGTTTTGAACCAAATTTTGGGGTTTCAGACCAAATTCTGGGGACTTGGGGTCCAATTTGGGGCTCTTGATCCAATTTTGGGAGTTTTTGACCCAATTTTGGGAGGTTTTGACCCAATTTTGTGGGATTTTGATCTAAATTCGGGAGGTTTTCAGCCGATTTTGGGTGATTTTGACCCAATTTTGGGGAAGCCCCAAAATTCCTCCTGTTAGGAGGGCGCCCCCTGGTGGCTCCCCAAAAAAATTACCCCGAGTCCCCCAAAATTCACTGAAATCCCCCAAATTCACCCCAAGTCCCCAAAATTCCTTAATCCGCCCCAAAATTTACTCCAAACCACCCGAAATTCATCAAAACTCCCCAAAATTTAATCCAGGGACCCCAAAAGTCACTAAAAACCCCCAAAAGTCACTAAAACCCCCCAAAATTCAGTAAAAAACCCCAAAATTTACTCGAAGTCCCCCAAATTCACTCCAGGACCCCAAAATTCACTAAAATCGCCCCAAATTTACTCCAAAAACCCCAAAAATTGATTAAAACCTCCTCAAATTTACCCCAAATCCCCCAAAATTCCTCCCAGGACCCCAAAATTGGCTCGAATTGCCCCAAATTCCTCCCAGAACCCCCAAATTTCCCAAAACCTCCCCAAATTCCCCCAAAATTTCCCAAAACTCCCCCAAAATTCCCTCAAATTCCCACAGGAAATAAAAAAGGCCGAAATTGGTAAAAAAAGAGGCAAATTCTTTATTTTTGGGGTTTTTTGGGGGATATTTACAAGGTGGGGGAGGGGAAAAATTCCCGGGAAATTCCGGGGGGGGGAGGAGCCGAGTTTGGGGTGAAATCCATCGGTTTTGGGTTTATTTCACCTGGAATTGGGGGAGAAAAAAAAATTGGGGTTAATCAAAGGGATTTTGGGAAAATTTGGGGGAAATTCCTGAATTTTTGGGGGAGGGGAATTGTGGGGAGGGTGGGGGATGGGAAGGAGAGGGGAAAATGGGGGGAAATTGGGATTTTTAGGGAAAAATGGGGGAAGTTGGGGAGAAATTGAGATTTTTAAGGGGAAATTGGGGGGAAAATCGGGATTTTAGGGATAATTGAGGGGAAATCGGGATCTTGATGGGAAATTGGGATTTTTTTGGGTGTAAAAAGGGAAAAATTGGGATTTTTTTGGGTGAAGAAAGAGGAAGGGAAAACCGGGATTTTTGGGCTGTAAAATGGGGGGGAAAAGGGATTTTTTGGGGCTGCAAACACAGGCAAATATTGTGGATTTTCGGGTGCAAAACCGGGAGAAAAACGGGATTTTTTGCCCTAAAAAATCCCGATTTTTGGCATAAATCGACGGGGGAATTTCGGGGCTAAAACCGGGGGATTTTTTGGGGTGGAAAAGGGGGATTTTGGGGCCGCTACCTTGATGAGGGTGACGGTGGTGCTGTAGAAGAGGCTGAGGATGAAGAGGACGATGAAGGTCGAGGCCGTGGCCCAGAGGTTGTTCAGGTCCTCGTCCTCCTCCAGGGAGGCTCCGGCCAGGAGAGCTGGGGGAAAAATCGGGAATTCCGGGATTTTAACCCAAAAATCCGGGGGGTTCCGGGCGAAAATTCGGGGGTTTCGACAAAAAATTCGGGGGTTTTAGCTCAAAATTTGAGGATTTTAGCCCCAGATTCGAGGGGTTTGGATCAAAATTTAAGGATTTTACACCAAAATTTTGGGGTCAGAACCCAAAATTTGGGGATTTTAACCCCAAGATTTGCTCTCAGAACCCAAAATTTGAGGGTTTTACCCCAAAATTTGAAGATTTTACCCAAAAATTTGGAGTCGGAACCCAAAATTTGAGAATTTTAACCCCAGATTTGGCCTCAGAACCCAGAATTTGAAGATTTTACCCCAAAATTTGAGGATTTAACCCCCAAATTCGAGGGGTTTGGATCAAAATTTAAAGATTTTACACCAAAATTTGGGGTCAGAACCCAAAATTCAGGCATTTTAACCCCATTTGCTCTCAGAACCCAAAATTTGAAAATTTTACCCCAAAATTTGGAGTTGGAACCCAAACTTTGAGGATTTTACCCCAAATTTGGCATCAGAACCCAAAATTTGGGGTCCGAACCCAAAATTTGGGAATTGTACCCCAAAATTTGAGGATTTTACCCCCAAATTTAAAGATTTTACCCAAAAATTTGGGGTCAGAACCCAAAATTTGGGAATTTTAACCCCAAATTTGGCATCAGAACCCAAAGTGTGAGGATTTTACCCCAAAATTTGAGGATTTCACCCCAAAATCTGAGTCCTACAACTCCGAATCCCCCCAAAATTCCGGGATTTGGCACCGAATTCCAGGGATTTTGCCCCAGATTTGGGATTTTTCACCCCAAAACCCCTTGGAGTTTCCAACCCCCAAAATCCCGGGATTTTCCCACCCAAAATCCCGATTTTTAACCCCAAAATCCGGGATTTAACCCCAAAAATTCAGGAATTCCGCCCCAAAATCCCGGATTTTACCCCCCCCGAAATCCCCATTTTTCACCCCAAAATTCCCGCCCTGCAGCGCCCCCTGGTGGCCCCCGACTCCCAATTTTTTCCCAAAATCGGCGCTTTTGGACCCAAAAATTTGGGGAATTCTTGGGGGAAAATCTGGGGATTGGAGGGAATTTTCCCACTTTGGGGTAAAAAAGTGTGAATTTGGGTCCATTTTGGGGAAGAAACGACGGAATTGGAACTTTTTTATTGATTTTTGGGGTAAAAACAACGGAATTGGAGGTTTTTTATTGATTTTGGGGTAAAAACGTGGGAATTTGGGGCATTTTGGGGCAGAAAAGTGGGAATTGGACACAATTCCAGAGGCAGAATCCCCAAATCCACCGATCCCACCCCAAAATTCCCAACTCCCAGAATTCCAAACGTCGATTTTTTGGGAAAAACTCCTTTTATTGCTGTTTTTTGGGGTTTTTTTGGTTTTTTACCAGTTTTGGGGATTTTGGGAAAGTTTTGAGGCCCAGAATTGGGATTTTTTGGGAATGAGGGAGGGGTTTTGGGGGAAAAACTGGGATTTTGGGAAAAACCAGGGGGAATTTTTGGGGGAAAAGGGCGATTTTGGGTGGAAAAATGGGGATTTTGGGAGGAAAAAAAAATGGGGGTTCTTTGGGGGAAAAAAGTGGGATTTTGGGGAAATTTAGGGAATTTTGGGGGAAGAAAAGGGAATTTTATGGGAATTATCAATGGTCTTGTGAGAAAAGGGAATTTTTTGGTGAAAATCGGGAGAAGCTGAGGGGGTTTTGGGGGAAAATTGTGGTTTTTTGGGCAAAGAGGGGGTTTTGGGGGAAAAAATGGGGTTTTTGGGCAAAAGTTGGATTTTGGGGAGAAAAGTGGGGTTTTCTTGGGAAAGAGCTGGGAAAAAAGGGTCATTTTGGATGAAAATGGGGAATTGTTGGGGAAAAATAAGGGGTTTTGGCAAAAAGCGGAGATTTTTGGGTGAAAAATGGGGATTTTTGGGGAAAAGCAAGATTTTGGGGAGAAAAAGTGGGATTTTGGTGAAAGGAAGGGGAGTTTTGGGGAGGACACGGAAGATTTCCTGGGAAAACGGAGTTTTGGGGGGAAAAGGGGGATTTTTGGTGGGAAAACTGGGGAGTTTGGGGAAAAATGGGGGATTTTTGGGGAAAAAATGGGATTTTTTGGAAAAATTGGGTTTTTTGGGGGAAAAACAGGGGGTTTTGGGAAAAAATTGGGGAAAGATTGGGTTTTTGGGGGAAAAGTTGAGATTTAGTGCTAGAATTGGGTTTTGGGGAAAAATGGGTGAATTGGAGTGGGAAAAGGGTGATTTTTTGGGGGAAAAAATAGGATTTTGGGGAGAAAAGTTGAGATTTTGGGCAATGAAGGGGATTTTGGAGTAAGGAATCGCATTTTTTGGGAAAGAGTCGGATTTTGGTGGAACGCCAAAATTTCTGGGGGCAAATTGGGTCGGAAACGGAGGATTTTGTGCCGGATCTCCAATTTTAGGTGGAAAAGAGGATTATTTTGGGAAAAAATTGGCTTTTTTGGGGACAAAACGGGTTTTTTGGAAAGTGAGTGATTTCAGGATGGAAATGTCTCGAATTTGGGTCAAAACGAGTCCGTTTTGCTGGGAAAAACCGGTTTTCGGAGCAAAAAATGGAGTTTTTTGGTAGGAAATGTGGATTTTTTATGCAAAAACCTTTATTTCCTTTCAGAAAAGTGCGATTTTTTCGGGGAAAAAAACCCCAAAACTCAATAACAGACGCTGGAGGAGTCGGCGAGCACCAGCGACACGTTGACGTGGGCGGGGGAAATCGGGGTTTTGGGGCAAAAACGGGTGTTTTTGGGAAAAAATTGGGATTTTTGGGGGAAAAATGGGATTTTTGGGGAAAAACGGGGGATTTTTGGGAAAAACGGGGGTTTTTGGGGAAAAAATTGGGGAAGGATTGGGTTTTTGGGGGAAGAAGTGGGAATGGAGCAGGAAAGTTGGGTTTGGGGGGGAAATGGGTGGGTTTTTGGGAAAAAGGGTCATTTTTTGGGGAAAAAAGCCAGGATTTTGGGGAAAAAATTGGGATTTTGGGAAATGAAGGGGATTTTGGAGTAAGGAATGGTATTGTTTGGGAAAGAGTTGGATTTTGGTGGAACGCCAAAATTTCTGGGGGGAAATTGGGTCGGAAACCAAGATTTTTGTGCCGGAACTCCAATTTCATCAATATTTTGGGAAAAAATTGGGCGGTTTGGGGACAAAAGTGGTTTTTTGGAAAGTGGGTGATTTCGGCGTGCAAAAATCTCAAATTTTGGTGAAATCGAGTCCGTTTTGCTGGGAAAAACCGGTTTTTGGAGCAAAAAAAGGAGTTTTTTGGTAGGAAATGTGGATTTTTATGCAAAACCTTTATTTCCTTTCAGAAAAGTGCGATTTTTTGGGGAAAAAAACCCCAAAACTCAATAACAGACGCTGGAGGAGTCGGCGAGCACCAGCGACACGTTGACGTGGGCGGGGGAAATCGGGGTTTTGGGGCAAAAACGGGTGTTTTTGGGAAAAAATTGGGATTTTTGGGGGAAAAATGGGATTTTTGGGGAAAAACGGGGGATTTTTGGGAAAAACGGGGGTTTTTGGGGAAAAAATTGGGGAAGGATTGGGTTTTTGGGGGAAAAAGTGGGAATGGAGCAGGAAAGTTGGGTTTGGGGGGGAAATGGGTGGGTTTTTGGGAAAAAGGGTCATTTTTTGGGGAAAAAAGCCAGGATTTTGGGGAAAAAATTGGGATTTTGAGAAACGAAGGGGATTTTGGCGACAGAAATCCTATTTTTTGGGAAAGAGTTGGATTTTGGCGGAACACCGGAATTTGGTGGGGGAAATTGGGTCAGAAACCGAGGATTTCATGACAGAACTCCAATTTTAGGTGGAAAAGAGGATTATTTTGGGAAAAAATTGGCATTTTGGGGACAAAAGTGGTTTTTTGGAAACCAGGGAATTTCAGCATGGAAAATTACGAATTTTGGTGGAAACGAGCCCGTTTTGCTGGGAAAAACCGGTTTTTGGAGCAAAAAAAGGAGTTTTTTGGTAGGAAATGTGGATTTTTTTATGCAAAAACCTTTATTTCCTTTCAGAAAAGTGCGATTTTTTCGGGGAAAAAAAACCCCAAAACTCAATAACAGACGCTGGAGGAGTCGGCGAGCACCAGCGACACGTTGACGTGGGCGGGTTTACCGGCAGCTTTGTCCAGGGATTTCTGGGCCAGGCGCAGCGGGAGCCGCTCGTGCCCCACCAGGCAGGTGAAGACGTGGCCGCCGTCCCAGTCGCGGGCGGGCACCGTCAGGGCGCTGACCGTCAGGAAGGCGTGGCCGGAGGGGGCGTGGCCGCCGTCGGGGCGCGGCCGGAAGGTGACCGCCCGGCCCGGGGGCAGCGGCTCGCCGTCCCGCAGCCACTGGACCAGCAGGTCCGGGGGGTTGAAGTCGCGCACCAGGCAGGTGATGGTGGCCCAGTGGCGCTGGCGGAGTTGCTCGGCCGGGGGCGGGAGGACGTAGAGGGACGGGGCCGAGGCGTCCGGGGCTGGGCGTGGGGAAGGAGAAAGGGTTTTTGGGGTGAAAAGAGGGGATTTGGGGGGAAAAAAATATATAGGGGGTGGAGGGGGAAGAGTGGGGTTGAAGGGAGGGGAATGGGAATGGGAATGGGAATGGGAATAGATGAAGTTATGAAAATAAAAATAAAAATAAAAATGAAAATAAAAATAAAAATAAAAATGAAAATAAAAATAAAAATAAATATAAATGTAAAAATAGATAAATATAGATGTACATGTGAATATAAATATAAATATAAATATAAATATAAATATAAATATAAATAGAAATATAAATATAAATAGAAATAGAAATAGAAATAGAAATAGAAATAGAAATAGAAATAGAAATATAAATATAAATATAAATATAAATATAAATGTAAAAATATATAGATATAAATGTACAATGTAAATATAAATGTAAATGTAAATAAAAACATATAAAATATGAAATTAAATAGAAATAGAAATATAAAAATAGATTATAAAGGTAAAGGTAAAAGTAAAGGTAAATGTAAAAGTAAATGTAAATGTGAAAGTAAATGTAAATATAAATGTAAAAGTAAATGTAAATATAAATGTACGTGTAAATATAAATATAAATATAAATATCATTATCAATATAAATGTAGGTGTAAATATAAATACAAATGTGAATGTAAATGTAAAAGTAAAAGTAAATATAAATGTAAGTGTAAATATAAATGTAAATGTAAATATAAATATAAATATAAATATAAATATAAATATAAATTATAAATATAAATATAAATTATAAATATAAGTATAAATGTAAAAGTAAATGCAAGTATAAATATAAATATAAGCGTAAATATGAATGTGTGGAATTAAAGGCAGGAATAAATAGGAATTATAAATAGGAATAGAAATAATAAATAATAAAATAATAATAATAATGATAATAATAATAGTAATAGTAGTAATACTAATAATACTAATACTAATACTAATACTAATACTAATACTAATACTAATAATGAATAATAATAATAAACAACCCCAACTTTCCGCCATCTTGTCCCCCAACCCCAACCCAACTTTCCGCCATCTTGGCCTCCAACCCCGCTCCGTTTTCCCCAAAATCTTTACTTTTGGGACCAGAACGACCCCCCCCAGGCACTCACCCGTGGTCTTCTTCATGGCGACCTCCCTGGGGAAGAGCAGGTCGGGGTGGGACACGCGGCACGTGAAGCTCTGCCCGGACTCCCAGGCCTCGGTGGCCACCGTGGCCACGCCCTCGGCGCTGAAGAGGCCGTTGGGCTGCAGCACCGGCGACGACGTCTTGGTGGCCAAGGGCTCGCCGTCCTCCTTGAGCCACGTGACCTCCAGGCCGTCCCCGGCCGCGGCCAGGTTGGACACGCGGCACGTCAGCCGCGCCGCCCGCTCCCGGAAGATGTCGGCGAAGAGCGGCGCCACCGGCTCCACCTGGATGTCGCCGCTGGCCAGGGGTTGGTCATCTGGGGGAGACGGAAGGGTTGGGGGTCAACTGGGAGATGCTCGGAGGGTGTTTTAGGTGGTTTTTGCCGTTTTACCAGCTGACCCTACTCAACTCAACGCAACGCAACTCAATTCAACTCAACCCAACTCAACTCAACTCAACTCAACCCAACTGACCCAACTCAACCCAACCTAAATCAACCCAACTCAACCCAACCTAAATCAACCCAACTCAACCCAACACAACCCCACTCAACTCAACTCAACCCAACTCAACCGCACTGAACCCAACAACTCAACTCAACCCCATCCAACCCAACCCAACCCAACCCAATTCAACCCAATCCAACTCAACCTCAACTCAACCCCACTCAACTCAACTCAACCCAACTCAACCCAACTCAACTCAACCCAACTCAACCCAACTGAACCCAACAACTCAACCCAACCCAACCCAACCCAACCCAACCCAACTCAACCCAATCCAACTCAACTCAACTCAACTCAGCTCAACCCAACCCAACTCAACTCAACTCAACTCAACTCAACTCAACCCAACTCAACTCAAGTCAACTCAACTCAATCCAACTGAACCCAATTGATTCAACCCAACCCAACCTAAATCAACCCAACTCAACCCAACTCAACCCAGCTCAACCCAGCTCAACTCAACTCAACTCAACCCAACCTAAATCAACCCAACTCAACCAGACTCAACTCAACCCAACCCAACTCAACTCAACCCAATCCATCTCAACTCAACCCAACCCAACTCAACCCAACCCAATCCAACTCAATTCAACCCAACTCAACTCAACCCAACTCAACCAGACCCAACCCAACCCAACCCAATCCAACCTCTGCCAACCCCGTTTCTGGGACGATTTCCATGGGAATTTCACCCCGAAACGACCCCGAACCCCAATTTTTTGGGTTTTCCCGTGAACTCACATCCGCACTCCATGGCCTTGCTGGTGTTCCTCATCTCCTCGTCGGCCTGGCAGGTGAAGACGTCGCCGCGGTCCCACTCGGCCTCGGTCACCACCAGGCGGCTGCCGGTGACGAAGAGCCCGGGGCCTTCCGGGGCCGAGGATTCCGAGGTCACCCCCTCCCTCAGGGGGGTCCCGTTCCGGAGCCAGCGGATGGGGGCGGCGCCGGGGGGGCGCCGGGGGCCCCGGATCTGGCACAGGAGCGTGGAATTGCGGAAGGGCCCCTGGAAATCCTCGCGGGAAGGGGGGTGCAGGGTGACCACGGGCGCGGCCTGGAGCGGGGAGCCGGGGCCTGGGGAAAAACCAGATTTGGGGTTTGGGGGTTGAGGGTCGGAGGTTTTTGGGGGAAAAACGTGGAAATCTGGGGAGAAAATGTTGAAATCTGGGGGGAAAACACAAAAATTTGGGGGGGGAAACCTCAAAACTTGTGGGAAAATCAAAATTAGGGGGGAAAATCCCTGAATTTCGAAGGAAACCTCAAAATTCGGGGAAAATCCTGAAATTTGGGGGGAAACCGCAAAACTTGGGGAAAAATCCCAAAATTTGGGGAAAACCTTCAAACTTGCGGGAAAATCTTAAAATTTGGGGGAAATCCTAAAATTCGGGGGGAAACCTCAAAATTTGTGGGGAAATCCCTGAAACGTTGGGGAAAACCCCTAAAATTCAAAGAAAACCACAAAATTCAAGGGAAAGCCCCTGAATTTTGGGGAAAACCTCACAACTTGTGGGAAAATCCCTGAATTTTGGGGGAAATCCCTAAAATTAGAAAGTAACCTCAAACACTGGGGGGAAAATCCCATACATTTGGGGAAAACCTCAAAATTTCGGGGAAAATCCCTTACATTTGAGGGAAAATCTCTAAAATTAGAAGGAAACCTCAAAATTTTGGGGAAAACTGCCTAAAATTTGGGGGAAAACACCAAAAATTTGCAGAAAACCTCAAAACCTGTGGGAAAAATCCCTAAAATTCCAAGGAAACCTCAAAATTCGAGGGAAAACTCCTGAATTTTGGGGGAAAACCCCTAAAATTTGGGGAAAACCCCCCTAAAACCTCGCTCACCTGGGTTGTACACCTGGACGCTGCGGGCGCCCCGGGGGTAAAATTCGAGGGAAAATCCCTAAAAATTTGAGGGAAAATCTCTAAAATTTGGGGAGTAACCGCAAAACTTGGGGGAAAAATCCCTAAAATTTGAGGGAAAATCTCTAAAATTCGGAGAAAACCTCCGATCTTTTGGGGCAATCCCTAAAATCCGAAGAAAACCTCAAAATTCGAGGGAAAATCCCTAAAATTCGAAGGAAACCTCAGAATTCGAGGGAAAATCCTCTGAATTTTGGGGAAAATCCCTAAAATTTGAGGGAAAATCCCTGAATTTTGGGGGGAAAACCCCTAAAATTTTGTCGAAACCCCCCTAAAACCTCGCTCACCTGGGTTGGACACCTGGACACTGCGGGTACCCTGGGGGTAAAATTCGAGGGAAAATCCCTAAAATTTGGGGAGTAACCGCAAAACTTGGGGAAAAAATCCCTAAAATTCGAGGGGAAATCCCTGAATTTTGGGGAAAACCCCTAAATTTTGGGGAAAAACCCCCCAAAACATTGGGATTTCCTGGATTCTCACCTGGGTTGTAGACCTGGACGCTGCGGGCGCCCCGGGGGTAAAATTCAAGGGAAAATCCCTAAAAATTTGAGGGAAAATCTCTAAAATTTGGGGAGTAACCGCAAAACTTGGGGAAAAATCCCTAAAATTTGGGGAAAAATCTCTAAAATTCGGAGAAAACCTCCGATCTTTTGGGGCAATCCCTAAAATCCGAAGAAAACCTCAAAATTCGGGGGAAAATCCCTAAAATTTAAAAACCCAAAAAAAACCCAAAAAAAAACCAAAAAACCCAGAAAATCCCTAAAATTCGGGGAAAAATCCCTAAAATTGGGAAAACCCCGAATTTTGGGGAAATCCCTAAAATCGAAGAAACCTCAAAATTCGAGGGAAAATCCCTAAAATTTGAGGGAAAATCCCTAATTTGGGGAAAACCCCTAAAATTCGAAGGAAACCTCAAAATTCGAGGGAAAATCCCTAAAATTTGAGGGAAAAATCCCCTGAATTTTGGGGAAAATCCCTAAAATTCGAGGGAAAATCCCTGAATTTTGGGGAAAACCCCTAAAATTTGGGGAAAACCCCCCTAAAACCTCTCTCACCTGGGTTGTACACCTGGACGCTGCGGGCGCCCCGCGGGTGCTCGGCCCGACACCGGAACGGCTGCCGGGATTTTCCCTCCTCCAGGGGCATCCCGAGGCGGGAGGCGGCCAGGAAAGTTCCGGAGCCGGGCACGGGCGCGAAGGCGGCGGCGCCGGGGACGCTGCGGTTGTCGCGGTCGCTCCAGGAGAAGCCGAGCTGGGCCGGGACGAAGCCCAGCGCCACGCAGCCCACGGAGAACTGGGAAGGGCTGGAGCCGCACGGGGACAGCGGGAACAGGTCCGGGGCGCGCTGGGAGCGCTCTGGGATCGGGGAGAATCCAGGAAAAATTCGGGTTTGTAGCGGAAATCCGGCGGAAATCCCCATTTCCCCAAAATTTCCTCACTTTTCCCCCTTTTCTCCCAATTTTTCCCCGATTTTCCCTTCAATTTTCACCCCAATTTTCACCCCAATTTTCACCCCAATTTTTGCCCCAATTTTGCCCAGATTTCCCCCAATTTTAACTCCATTTTCCCCGATTTCTCCAAAATTTCCTCGCTTTTTCCCCATTTTCTCCCAATTTTTCCCCCATTTTCCCCCCAATTTTGCCCAGATTTCCCACAATTTTACCTCAGTTTTCCCCAATTTTAACTCAGTTTTCCCCCAATTTTAACACAGTTTTCCCCAATTTTTCCCCAAATTTCCCCACTTTTCCCCATTTCCCCCCAATTTTAACTCAGTTTTCCCCAATTTTGCCCCCCGTTTTGCCCCCAATTTTGCCCAGATTTCCCCCAATTTTAACTCAGGTTTCCCCAAATTTTAACTCAACTTTCCCCAATTTCTCCAAATTTTCCTCGCTTTTCCCCATTTTCTCCCAATTTTCCCCATTTTCTCCCAATTTTTCCCTGATTTCCCCCCCAATTTTGCCCAGATTTCCCCCCAATTTCCCCCCAATTTTAACTCAGTTTTCCCCAATTTTAACTCAATTTTCCCCAATTTCTCCAGAATTTCCTCGCTTTTTCCCCTTTACTCCCAATTTTTTCCACAATTTCCCCCCCAATTTCCCCCATTTTGTTTTCCCCAATTTTTATTCCCCAATTTTGCCCAGATTCCCCCCAATTTCAACTCAATTTTCCCCAATTTCTCCAAAATTCCCTCACTTTTCCCTGTTTTCTCCCAATTTTCCCCCCAATTTTGCCCAGATTTCCCCCAGTTTTAACTCAGTTTTCCCCAGTTTTTCCCCAAATTTCCCCAGTTTTTAACCCACCAGTACGGCCCAGTACGGACCAGTACGGACCAGTACAGCCCAGTACAGCCCAGTACGGACCAGTACAGCCCAGTACAGACCAGTACGGACCAGTACAGCCCAGTACGGACCAGTACAGACCAGTACGGACCAGTACGGACCAGTACAGCCCAGTACAGCCCAGTACGGACCACTACAGCCCAGTACAGCCCAGTACGGACCAGTACGGACCAGTACTGACCAGTACTGACCAGTACAGCCCAGTACTGACCAGTACAGCTCAGTACAGACCAGTACAGACCAGTACAGCCCAGTACAGGACCCACAGCTACACCAGCTTGACCAGTACTGACCAGTATAGACCAGTACAGACCAGTACAGCCCAGTACTGACCAGTACAGCCCAGTACAGCCCAGTACAGCCCAGTACTGACCAGTACTGACCAGTACTGACCAGTACAGACCAGTATAGCCCAGTACAGGCACCCACAGCCGTCCCAGCTTGACCAGTACAGGACCAGTATAGAACCAGTAGGAGCTGGGACCAGTATGGACCAGTATGGACCAGTATGGACCAGTATGGACCAGTACAGGCACCCACAGCTACCCCAGCTTGACCAGTACGGACCAGTACAGACCAGTACTGACCAGTACGGACCAGTACAGCCCAGTACAGCCCAGTACAGCCCAGTACAGCCCAGTACTGACCAGTACGGACCAGTACAGCCCAGTACAGCCCAGTACTGACCAGTATAGCCCAGTACAGGCACCCACAGCCATCCCAGCTTGACCAGTACAGGACCAGTATAGAACCAGTAGGAGCTGGGACCAGTACGGACCAGTATGGACCAGTACGGACCAGTATGGACCAGTACAGACCAGTACAGCCCAGTACTGACCAGTACAGCCCAGTATAGCCCAGTATAGCCCAGTACAACCCAGTGTAGCCCAGTACTGACCGGTACGGGACCAGTACGGGCACCCTCAGCCGTCCCAGCTTGACCAGTACTGACCAGTATAGAACCAGTACAAGCTCGAACCAGTACGGACCAGTACTGACCAGTATAGCCCAGTACAGGCACCCACAGCTCCCCCAGCTTGACCAGTACAGGACCAGTATAGAACCAGTACGAGCTGGGACCAGTATGGACCAGTATTGACCAGTACAGACCAGTACAGACCAGTACGGCCCAGTACAACCCAGTACTGACCAGTACGGGACCAGTACGGGCACCCACAGCTACCCCAGCTTGACCAGTACAGACCAGTATAGCCCAGTACAGTCCAGTATAGCCCAGTACAGACCAGTATAGCCCAGTACAGGCACCCACAGCTGTCCCAGCTTGACCAGTACAGGACCAGTACAGCCCAGTACAGCCCAGTACTGACCAGTACAGGTACCCTGAGCCACCCCAGCTTGACCAGTACAGGACCAGTCCAGACCAGTCCAGACCAGTCCAGACCAGTACAAACCAGTCCAGACCAGTCCAGACCAGCACTGACCAGTACAAACCAGTACAAACCAGTACAAACCGGTCCCGGCCCTCAGAGCCGTTAATTCCCACCCCATCTATCAATTAATGCCTCTCATTAATTGCAATTAATCCCCGCTATCAGTCCCTAATAATCCCCTGATCGATATCAATTAATAATTGAATTTCTAATTAAAACCTGTTAAATTCCTGATTTCCATTAAAAGCCGTTAATAATCGATTAAAATCAATAGAAATTGATTAAAAATAATAAAAATCGATTAGAAATCAATCGGAACGGATTAAAATCGATTTTAAACCATCAATAATCCATTAAAACCTATCCAAGTGTAATTAAACCCATTAGGAACTGATAAATCCTATTAATAATCCAATCAAACCAATTAAACCCTATTAAAAACCAATTAAAACCAATTAAAATCAAAAAAAACCAACTAAAAGCCAATTAAAACCAATTAAAACCAAAAAATAATTAAACTAATTAAAATCAATTTAACCCAATTAGCACCAATTAAACGAATTAAAATTAATTAAAAGTATTAGAAACCTACGAAATCCGATTATTAATTAAATAAACACGATTAATTATGGAATTAATCCTATTCAACGCAATTAAAAGCCAAATGAAATCAATTAAAATCCATTAAAAAGAATTAAAATCGAATAAAATTGATTGAAACCGATTAAAATCGATAGAAAACGATTAATAATCGAATAAACCATTAAAATCAAATCAAACCCAATTAAATCCTAACGAAATCGATTAAAATTCAATTAAAAGCCAATAAAATCAATTAATAATTCAACAAACCCAATTAAAACGGAATTAAATAGATTAAAATGGGTTAAAACCAATTAAATTCGGACCAATTCAATGAATAATTAAATAATGCCAATTAAATCAATAATTCCCCATTAGATGGGGTGAAGTTGATTAAAAATCGATTAAAGCCAATTAAAATTAATTAAAACTGATGAAAACTCGACTGAAATTGATTTAAAGCAACTAAAACCGAATAAAATAAATTAAAACTCATTAAAAGCCAATTAAACCCGATTAAAGTTAATTAAACTCGATGAAAATTAACTAAATCCCTTTAAAAATCAGCTAAACCCCATTAAAATTAATTAAAACCGATTAAAATGAATTAAAACCCATTAAATTAATTAAAATCAATTAAAAATCAATTAAATCCGGTTAAAATTAAATTAAACGGATAAAAATCAATTAGAACCAATTAAAATTAATTAAAGGCGATTAAAACTCAACGAAAACTGATTAAAATCAATTAAAATCAATTAAAATCAATTAAAATCAATTAAAATAAAGCTAAATCGATCAAAACTCCTCTAGGTCAAATTATAATTAATTAAAGCCAATTAAAATCAATTAAACGGGTTAAAAACCAATTAAGAGCAATTAAAAACCAATAAAATCAATTAAACCGATTTAAAATGAATTAAAACCGATTAAAACTCCACTAAAACCAATTAAAATTAACGAAAACCAATTAAAAGAAAAAACATTAAAATTAATTACCACCGAATAAAATCAATTAAAACCAATTAAAAGGCAATTAAAATCGATTAAATCGAATCAAAATCAATTTAAACCCCTCAAAATTAGCTTAAAACTCAACTCGAGCCAATTGAATCAATTAAAAGCAATTAAAATGAATTAAACTGGTTAAAAATCGCTGAAATCCGATTAAAATAAATTAAAACCGATTAAAAACGAATTAAAATCGGTGAAAACTCAACTAAAACCGATTAAATGTCATTAAAATCAATTTAAATCAATGAAAAGCCGATTAAAAGCAATTAAAACCGATTAAAACCCATAAAAACCAAAACCCGTTAAAATCCCCTTTTAAAAGTCTCCTTTTTCACCCCAAAATTCGGATTTTTTTCCCCCGAAAATCGAATTTTTCTTACAAAAATCGGATTTTTGACCCAAGTTTCTCCCTAAAATCCTTTTTTTTCCCCCAAACTGGCCCGAATTTGCCCAAAATTCGATTTTTTCCCCCATTTTTCCAGGTGTTGTTTGTCAGCCCCAAAAAGGGGAAATTTGGCCCCAAAAAGCCCCAACTTCTCCTTTTTTTGTTGTTTTCGAAACCAACCCGGGGCTTTTTTGGGTGGAAAACGAAAGAAATTTTGGGGCCAAAGTTCCCCTTTTTGGTCCAGTTCGAGTTTCGGTTCCGTTTCTGGATTTTGGTGAAAAAAGGGGCTTGGATTTAATATTTTAATTGAATTTAAATTGGGTTTTCATCGAATTTTAATTGGGTTTTAATCGAATTTTAATTGGGTTTTAATCATATTTTTTATTTTAATTTTTTGATGGTTTTGATGGTTTTCTTCTTTATTTTCAATTTAATTTAATTTAATTTTAATTAACCTTAAATTTAATTTAATTTAATTTTGTTTAATTTACATTTAACTTAATGTTATTTTTAGTTTAAATTAATTTAATTTAATTTCATTTCATTTCATTTCATTTCATTTAAACTTATTACTTTTAGTTTAATTTAATTCAATTCAATTTAATTTAATTCAATTTAATGTAATTCAATTTAATGTAATTCAATTTAATTTAATTCAATTTAATTTATTTTTACTTTCATTTCAACCCGTTTAATTTCTTTCCATTTAATTAGATTTAATTTTAATTCCGTTTAATTGAATTCGTTTTTCTATATTTGAAATATTTTTAATTTCTTTTCTGATTAAAAAATCCGATTTTTTTCCACTACTTTTTCTCCACTTTCGGCATTTTCAGCATTTCCTTTCTTTTATTTTTATTCATTTTCATTTTAATTCTCGATATTTTCAATTTTTTCTCCTTTTTCCCATTTTTTTTTTTAAACATTTCGATTTTTTTATATCAAGTTTTTCTCAATTTCGGGGTTTTTTTCTTCACAATTTTCTCTATTTCTACCAAAATTTTTCTATTTTTAATTTTATTTTGATTTTCCCTCTTTATTTTTTGGGACATTTTTTATCTTTTTCTCATTTTTCTCTTTATTTTCCTCTTTATTTTCCGCTTTTTTTCCTCTCTTTCCCCATTTTAACCATTTTTCTCTTTTTATCAATTTTAATTTAGTTTTTATCGATATTTTCTCCATTTTTAATATTTTTCTCCATTTTTTCAATTATTTCCCGCATTTTTCTGATTTTTCAAACCCATTTTTGGGACTATTTTGTCTCTTTTTTCCAAATATTTTCTACATTTTCAGTTATTTTTAATAAATCTTTTTTTTACCCATTTAACTCAATTTTCTCCATTTCTCTCTATTTTCTATATTTTAAAATCCGTTTAAAATTCAATTTAATTTCATTTATTTCCCTTTTTCGCCCTTTTTAACCCAATTTAATCAATTTAATTTCATTAATTTCCCCTATTTTATAAAATTGACATTTTTCACATTTTCTCGCTTTTTTCTCTTTTTTCTCATTTTTTCTCATTTTTTTCTCATTTTTCTCACTTTTTCTCATTTTTTTCTCATTTTTTCTGATTTTTTCTCATTTTTTAAATCTTTTCTCATTTTTTCCTCCTTTTTTTCCTCACTTTTTCCTCTTTTTTTCTCATTTTTTCCTCATTTCTCTCTATTTTATATTTTTTTAATCCATTTAAAATCTAATTTCATTTCATTTCTTCCCTATTTTTAATTTTTTCCCCATTTTTTCTCCATTTTAACTCAATTTCATCTCTTTCATTTCATTTTTTTCCTATTTTTTTCTCTATTTTCCCCTTTTTTCCCCCAAACTTCAAAAACACCCTCAAAAATCGAATTTTGGCCCAAAAATCGCCCCAAAATTAAATTTTGGACCGAAAAAATCCCCAAATTTGACTTTTTTCACCCCAAACCTGCCCCAAAATCCTCCTTAAATTTCCATTTAAATCCCCTTAAACT
This sequence comes from Monarcha castaneiventris obscurior, assembly GCA_026261815.1. NCBI lineage: Eukaryota > Metazoa > Chordata > Aves > Passeriformes > Monarchidae > Monarcha > Monarcha castaneiventris. The sequence continues at coordinate 50,350 of JAMPIT010000783.1, forward strand.
GAACCAAAAATCGCCTTTTTTATGCCCAAAAACCCCACCCTAAAATCGATTTTTTTTGCTCAAAAATCGCCCCAATTCGTCAATTTTTCACCAAACCCCCCAAATGTTCACCCAAAAGAATCTCTAAAATCGCCTTTTTTACCCCAAATTCTCTCCTAAATCTTCCCTTAATTTAACCCAAAAATTCAAGTTTAAATCTCCTAAAATTTAACCAAAAATCCCATTTTTATGCCCCCAAAAAAACCCTAAAAAATCGGGTTTTTAACCTCAAAAAAATCACCCCAAAAAAATCAAACTTTCACCAAAAAAAAAATCCCTAAAATCGGAGTTTTTTACCCCAAATCCTCCCTGAATTTAAGCCCTAAATTTTAACCAAAATCTCCCGGATTTTAACCAAAAATCGTCATTTTAAAGCCAAATCGACCTTAAAAAAACCCTAAAAAAATCCGATTTTTTGCCAAAAAAAAATCACCTAAAAAAACTCAAATTTTCACCAAAAAACCCCGAATTTTCACCAAAAAAAAAAAAATCACATTTTCACCCCAAAAAAGTCCAAATTTCACCATAAAAACACCAAATTTTCGCCAAAAAAATCCCCCAAAACGCCAAAATTTGACATTTTCACCCCAAATTTTCTCTCAAACTCCTCCGGAATTCAACCAAAAATCTCCTCTTTAAAAAACCCAAAAAAAATCGAATTTATGGCCAAAAAATTCAATTTTTTGGCCAAAAAATCGCAATTTTTGGCCAAAAATCTCGATTTTTGACCCAAAATCGCAAATTTTGCCCAAAACCCCATTTCTGACCCAAACGACCCCTCCTAAAAACCCCAAAATCTCCCGCCAAAACCCCGAGAATTTCCCGCCAAAACCCCGATTTTCCCGCCAATTCCCCCACGCACCCGGGGGGATTTCGGGGGTGAAAAGGGCGAATTTTGGGTGGAAAAAGCCCGGTTTTGGGGCCGCCACTCACCGCTCGAGACCGTGACGATCGTTCCTCGGCCCCAGGCGTCAATACGAGACCCACGGTGGGCGGAGCCCGCGGGGAGCCCGCGCAAAAACCGCCCCGGGCGCCGTTTTGGGGCGAAAACCCCGCTTTTGGTGATTTTGGTGATTTTCGGCTTCATTTGGGCAAAAAAAGGGTAAAAAACGCGGGTTTGGGGGGGGTTTTTGGGGGGAGGTTTGGGGGAGGGGGAGGAGAGGGTGGGGGTGAGCGAAAAATGGGGAGAAAATGGGAAAAAATGGAAAAAAATAAGGGAAAAAAGCGGGAAAATGGGAAAAATCGACATTTTTGGTGATTTTTGTAGTGAAAATGGGGAAAAAAAGGGAATTTCGGGGTTTTTTGGGGGGTGTTTGGGGGCGGGAAAAGGGGAGGGGGAGGGGAGGTTCGGGGTGAGGGGAAAATGAGCGAAAGTAGGAAAAAATTAGGGAAAAAAGAGGGAAAATGGGAAAAATTGACATTTTTTTGTATTATTGCTGTGAAAATGTGGGAAAATTGGGGTTTTGGGGGTTTTTTGGGGGGCGTTTGGAGGTGGGGAAAGGGGAGGTTCGGGATGAGGGGAAAGTGGGGAGAAAACGGGAAAAAACGGGAAAAATGAGGAAAAAAAGGGAAAAAAGCCGGAAAATGGGAAAAATTAACATTTTTGTTATTATTGCCGTGAAAATGGGGGAAAATTGGGGTTTTTGGGGGGTGCTCTGCTGCAGGGAAAGGGGAGGGCGAGGGGGGTTCGGGATGAGGGGAAAAGGAGCGAAAGTAGGAAAAAAATAAGGGAAAAAAGCGGGAAAATGGGGAAAATTGACATTTTTGGTGATTTTTTGTGGTGAAAATGGGGAAAAAAGGGGGAATTTGGGGGTTTTTGGGGGGTGTTCGGCGGTGGGGAAAGGGGAGGGGGAGGGGAGGTTCGGGATGAGGAGAAAATGAGGAAAAAAGGGGAAAAAATGGGAAAAAATTAAGGAAAAAAGCGAGGAAACGGGAAAATTAATGTTTTTGGTATTATCGCCGTGAAAATGGGGGGAAATTGGGGGTTTTGGGGCTTTTTTGGAGGGTGTTGGGCGGCGGGGAAAGGGGAGGGGGAGGGGAGGTTCGGGGTGAGGGGAAAGTGGGGAGAAAAGGGGTAAAAATGGGAAAAAGTTAAGGAAAAAAGCGAGAAAATGGGAAAAATTGACATTTTTGGTGATTTTTTGTGGTGAAAATGGGGGAAAAAGGGGAAATTTGGGGGTTTTTGGGGGGTGTTTGGCGGTGGGAAAAGGGGAGGTTCGGGATGAGGGGAAAGTGGGGAGAAAACGGGAAAAAACGGGGAAAAATGGGGGAAAAAAGGGAAAAAAAGGGGAAAAATGGGAAAAATTGACATTTTTGGTGATTTTTTTGTGGTGAAAATGGGGGGGGAAAGGGTTTTTTGGGGTTTTTTGGGGGGTGTTCGGCGGTGGGGAAAAGAGAGGGGGAGGGGAGGTTCGGGATGAGGAGAAAATGAGGAAAAAATGGGAAAAAAATAAGGAAAAAAGCGGGAAAATGGGAAAATTAATATTTTTGGTGGTTTTTGTGGTGTAAATGGGGGAAAAAAGGGGAATTTTGGGGTTTTGGGGGGTGTTTGAGCGCGGGAGGGGAAGAAAGGATCGGCAGGGAGGGAAGAGAGAGAAAATGGGGAGAAAAAGAGGAAAATCGGGGAAGGAAATGTGGGAAAATGTGGAAATTTAACGATTTTCGTGCTTTTTGTGTACAAAAAATGTGATTTTTGCCACTTTTTTGGGCGAGTTTCGTCGGGAAAAGAGAAAATGGAATCGGGAGGGGTCGGAGAGGGGGGAAATTGGGGAAAATGTGGGAATTTAAGGATTTTGGTGCTTTTTGTGTGCAGGAAGTGAAAAAATGTGATTTTTGCGACCTTTTTTTGAGGCAGAAGTGGGGAAAAAAAGAGGCGATTTTGGGTCAAAATCAGGGAAAAAAAGCCGGAATTTGTTCAGGTTTGGAGCAAAAATGATGGAAGGAGCCGAAATGAGCCCAAATTTGGGGCAAAAATGGCCAAAAAGAGCCAAAATGAGCTCAAATTTGGGGTAAAAATGGCCAAAATTGGCTCAGATTTGGAGGGAAAATGCCCCAAAACCGCCCAAAATTGGGGCAAAAATGGGCAAAAATCCCGAAATGAGCCCAAATTTGGGTCAAAAGACCCCAAAATCGCCCAAATTCGGGGCATAAATGGAGAAAAAGACCCGGAATGAGCCCAAATTTGGGTGGAAAATGCTCAAAAACGGTAAAATTCGGGCGAAGTGGGGTGAAAAATGCCCCAAAGAGGCGAAATTCACCGAAATTTGGGGCAAAATCGGGCAAAAGGAGCCGGGATTTGTGTAAAAAAGCTCAGAAATGCCCGAAATCAGCGGGATTTTGGGGCAAAATCCCCCGAAATCGGGAAAAAAAGAGCCGGGATTTGTGTAAAAAAGACTCAGAAATGCCCGGAATCAGCGGGATTTTGGGGCAAAATCCCCCGAAATCGGGAAAAAATTGCGTAAAAAACGCTCAGAAATGCCCGAAATCAGCGGGATTTTGGGGCAAAACCCCCCAAAATCGGGCAAAAGGAGCCGGGATTTGGCGGGCAAACGCCGCAAAGAGGCGGAATTTGGGAGGGAAAGGCCGAAATGGGTGAAAAAAAGCGGAATTTGGGGTTTTTGGCCGAGGGCGCGCCCCTGGGAGCAGCAGCAGCGCCCGCGCCGGAGCCGCTCCCACGGCGGCACCGCGGGGACACAAAACCGGCCCCGTTTTGGGGCGAAAAACCGCGAATTCGGGCAAATCCCGGCGGGAACCGGGGGGAAAAAAGGGAGGGGAAAGGGAAAATCTGGGCGGGAATGGGGGAAAAACGGGAGGGAATGGGAAAAAAAGGGGGGAAATGGGAAAAAAAGGGGGAAATGGGAGGGATTTGGGGCGGAAAAGGGGGGGAAAGGGAAAATCTGAGCAGAATTTGGGGAAAAAAGGGAAAATCTGGGCGGGAATGGGAAAAAAAGGGGAAAATGGGAAGGGATTATGGGGGAAAAAGGGGGAAAATGGGAAAAAGCTGGTGGGATTAAGGGAAAAAGGGGGAAAATTGGGAAAAATCAGAAAAATCCAGGCAGGATTTGGGGGAGGAATGGGGAAAAGGAGGAAAATGAGCCCAAATTTGGGTGGAAAATTAAAAAAAGAGCCCAAATTATTCTGGATTTGGGTCCGAAATGGTCCAAAAATGGCAAAAATGAGCCCAAATTCGGGGCAAATGTGTCCAGAAAGAGCCAAAAGGAGACAAAATATAGAAAAAGAGCCAAAATTCTTCCAGATTTGGGTCAGAAATGGCCAAAAAAAAGCCAAAATTAATCCAGATTTGGGTCAAAAGTTCCTGAAAGGGCCAAAACGAGCCCAGAATTGGGGTAAAAACGGAAGTTTGAGTGAAAAATGCAAATTTTGGGGTTGAAATCGGGCAGGAAAGAGGAAAAGGCTAAAAATAGCTCCAGGTTTTGGGGGGAAATCTCAAGAAGGGGCAAAAAGAGGCAAAAGGAGGCAAAAGGAGGCAAAAGGAAGAGGAATTTGGGGCAAAATTGTGGGGAAAAAGGGAAATGAGCCCAGATTTGGGGCAAAAGTGGGGAAAGAGACAAAATTCGGATCAAAAAATGTCCAAAAGAGATAAAATTAGTCCAGATTTGGGTCAAAAATGGGTGAGGAGGATCAAAATTAATCCAGATTTGGTCCAAAACGGCCGAAAGAAGCAAAAAGAGCCCAAATTTGGGTCCGAACTGGAAAAATGAGCCAAAATTAATCCAGATTTGGTCCAAAATAGGAGAAAAAGGGTGAAAATTAATCCAGATTTGGTCCAAAATGGGCAAAAAGGGTCAAAATCCGTCCGGGTTTGGGTCCAAGTGTCCATCCAGAGGTTCCAGTGTCCACCCAAAGGGTCTTGGCCTTCATCCAGGGGGTCTTGACCATCATGGGAGGGTCCCAACGTCCATGGAAGGGTCTTGGCCATCATCCGAAGGGTCCCACGTCCATCCAAAGACTCTCAAGGTCCATCCAAGGGGTCTTGACCATCAATGGAAGGCTCTTGACCATCATGGGAGGGTCTTGACCATCATGGGAGGGTCTTGACCATCATGGGAGGGTCTCGGCGTCAATGGAAGGGTCTCGACCTTCATCCAAAGGCTCCCATCCCCCCCCCACTGCTGATTTCGTCCCCTTCTGGCGTCTTCCTTCCTCCTCCACCCAACCGTGGCCAACTCAACTCAACTCAACTCAACCCAACTCAACTCAACCCAACCCCCTTCTTCCTCTTCCACCCAACCATGACCAACTCAACTCAACTCAACCCAACTCAACTCAACCCAACTCAACCCAACCCCCTTCCTCTTCCACCCAACCGTGACCAACTCAACTCAACCCAACTCAATGCAACTCAACCCAACCCCCTCCTTCCTCTTCCACTCATCTGTGACCAACTCAACTCAACGCAACTCAACTCAACTCAATGCAACTCAACCCAACCCCCTCTTCCTCTTCCACTCAACCATGACCAACCCAACCCAACTCAGTGCAACTCAACCCAACCCCCTCTTTCTCTTCCATCCAACCTTGACCAACTCAACTCAACCCAACCCCCTCCTTCCTCTTCCACTCAACTGTGACCAACTCAACTCAACTCAACTCAACTCAACTCAACCCAACCCCCTCTTCCTCTTCCACTCAACTGTGACCAATCCAACACAACTCAATTGAACTCGACCCAACCCCCTCCTTCCTCTTCCATCCAACCTTGACCAACCCCATGCAACTCAGCTCAACCCAACCCAACCCCCCCTTCCTCTTCCACTCAACCATGACCAACTCAACTCAACCCAACTCAACACAACTCAACCCAACCCCCTCTTCCTCTTCCACTCAACTGTGACCAACCCAACTCAACCGAACTCAACTCAACTCAATGCAACTCAACCCAACTCCCTCTTCCTCTACCATCCAACCTTGACCAACTCAACTCAACCCAACCCCCTCCTTCCTCTTCCACTCAACTGTGACCAACTCAACTCAACCCAACTCAATGCAACTCAACCCAACCCCCTCCTTCCTCTTCCACCCAACCATGACCAACTCAACTCAACTCAACTCAACCCAACCCCCTCTTCCTCTTCCACTCAACCATGACCAACCCAACCTAACTCAATGCAACTCAACCCAACCCCCTCTTCCTCTTCCATCCAACCATGACCAACCCAACCTCAGGCACACCCCGGGGACCACCCCAAGGTTTTTGTGCGCCCGTCCCTGGCGCCGGCACCGCCGTGAGCGGCGCAGAAATAGGAGCCGGAATCCTCGTCCCGGAGGCCGCTCATGGCCAGCGTCACCGAGCTCTGCCCGTTGTCCCTGGAGATCCCGAACCGGCCCCTCGCCGCGGGCGCGTATTCCGCCGATCCCTGGCGCCCGATCCCTGCGACGAATTCCAGCCCCTGCCCGGGCCTCTGGTGCACCCAGAGGATTTGGGATCGGGCGAGAGCGGAGCCGGAGGCGCGGCAGAGGAGGCGCAGGGACCCCCCGGGGGGCTGGAGGTCCCCCCCGGACTCCAGCAGGGTCACGGCCGCCCGGAGCCCTGCGGGAAAAAGGGGAGATGGGGATGAGGCGCCGGATCCGGGCGTGTCCCGGGGTGGGCGTCGCGCTCCGGAGGCGCCCGGGACCCACCTGGGAGGGCCACGAGGGCCAGGAGGGCCAGGAGCGGCAGGGAGCTGCAGGCCATGGCCGGGATGTGCCGGCTCCGGGTCCCCGCCGGGTTTTTATGGGGGAAAGGGGCGGGGTTTGGTGGGAAAGGGGGCGGGGCTTAGCCTGGGTGGGTGAGGGGGGGATTTGGCGGGAAAATGGGGGGCTGGTAATTAGGGAAGGGTTAATTGGGGTTGGTTGGTGGCGGGTGCGGCGTTGAGTAATTAATGGGTCGGGGTTAATTGCGGGAGTTCAATTGGTTAATTAATGGCTCCGGGTTAATTGTGGGAGTCCAATTCATTAATTAATGGGTCAGGGTTAACTGTGGGAGTCCAATTCCTTAATTAGTGGGTCTAGGTTAAACGATATCAATTAATTAATTAATTAAAGGATTTAGGCTAATCGCAGGTGTCCCTTTAAGTAATTAATGGATCCAGGTTAATTGCCGGAGTGCGGTTAATTAATGGAGCCGGTCCGGTTAATTGTCATTAAATAATTAATTAATTAAAGGATTTAGGTTAATTGCAGGTGTCCCTTTAAGTAATTAATGGATCCGGGTTAATTGCGGGAGTGCTGCTAATTCATGAGTCCAGGCCGGTTAATCACTGTTAATTAATTAATTAATTGATGGGCCTGGGTTAGATGCAGGAGTCCAATTAATTAACAAATGGATTTGGGTTAATTGCGGGACTGCAGTTAATTAATGGAGCCATTCAGGTACATTGCCGTTAATTAATTAATTAATTAAAGGACCGGGGTTAATTGCAAGTTGATGGGTTGGGGTTAATCACAGGCATCCAGTTAATTAATTAATTAAAGGCTCCGGGTTAATTGCAGGCATCCCATCAAGTAATCAATAGGCCCTGGTTAATCGCAGGAGTGCAATTAATTAATTAAATCAAGGATTTAGGCCAATTGCAGGCATCCGTTAAGTAATTAATGGATTGGGGTTGATCACCGGGTGCAGTTAATTAATTAATGCATCAGCGTCCCATTCATTAATTAAAGGGTGTGTTCCGATTAATCACTGGGCCCAAACAATTAATTAATATATTTTGGGTTAATCACAGGTATCCGGTTAATTAATTAATGGGCTGTGGTTAATTGCCAGTGTCCAGTTAAACAATTAATTCATGGATTGGGGTTAATTGCAGGCATCCAGGTGATTAATTAATTAATTAATGGATCGGTGTTAATCACAGGCATCCAATAAATTAATTAATTACTTGGGATCAAGCGCAGAAGTCCAATTAATTAAGGGAAAACTGGGGGTTAATCGCAGGCATCCAGTTAATTAATTAAGGGATTAATCAGGATCGCTCCCATGGGTACAATTAATTAATTAATCGGGATGAATCACGGACAGACAATTGATTAATTTACCACGATGATTAATGAATAAACTGATCGGGATTAATCACAGCTATCCAATTAATTAATGAATCAATCTGGATTAATCCAAGGCATACAATTAATTAATTGATTAATTGATTGATTAATTCCTATTGATTAATAGCAACATCTAATTAATCCGAGACAACAAATTATTTATGTGATTAATTAATTACTTCAGTGACGAGTTAATTAAGGGTGAAATCTCCTGGGGATTAATCCAATTCGTTAATTAATAAACCACAACAATTATTGCAGGAGCCCAATTAATTAATTAACCAACCCCTTAATTAGTTGAGTGTGAGTACAATTAGTCATTTAATTGATTAAAGCAGAATTAATCACAATTTCCAAATTAATTCATGAATGGGTGGAATTAATTAATCGCGATTAATCAGAGTTAATTAACGGCGGGGATTAATTCCCCCACTCTCCTCAGTGACGTCATCGCGGCCGCTTTTGGGCGGGAAAAGCCCGAATTTGGGGATTCCCCGAGCGGCCGCCAGGGGGCGCAAACCCAGTAGAAATGGGAATTTTGGGGGAAAATCGGGATTTTTGTGGGGAAGACGGGATTTGGGGAGGAAAATCAGGATTTGGGGAGGAAATGGGGATTTTTGGGGGCAGAAAATGGGATTTTGGGGGCGGTCTCAGGGTTTGAGGAGGAAACGGTGGATTTTGGGGAGAAAAATGAAAAATATTTGAGAGAATTCCAGGATTTTTTTGGTGTTTGAGGGGACGGAGCTCAGGATGAGGATTTGGGGCAAAACGTTGGGGTTTGGGGGTAAAAAAAAAAAACCTGTGGAGATTTGGGGTGAAACCAGCTGAGATTTGGGGGAAAAACTTCGGGATTTGGGGGAAAACTGAGGAGATTGGGGCAAAAAAAAATCGGGATTTGGGGAGGGGAATTCCAAATGTCCCAAATGTCCCCAAACGTCCCCAAACCCCAGAAGTTTGTCCCAAACCTCAACCCTTGACCCAGTTCTTGGACATTTGACCACAAATTTGTTTGCTTTTACCCCAAATCTTGACTTTGTTCACGAAGCTTCGTTCTGAAAGTCATCGGGAGGTGCAGGGGTCACAATTTGGGGCCAAAAGTCAGGATTTGGGGTCACCAATGCAGATTTGGGGCCAACAGTCAGGATTTGGGGTCAAAAACAGAGATTTGGGGCCGACAGTCAGGATTTGGGGTCACCAATGGAAATTTGGGGCCAAGACTCAGGATTTGGGGTCGAAAATGGAGATTTGGGGCCAACAGTCAAGATTTAGGGTCAAAAATGGAGATTTGAGGCCAACAGTGAGGATTTGGGGTCACCAGTGGAGATTTGAGGCCAATAGTCAGGATTTGGGGTCGAAAACGGAGATTTGGGGCAACAAGGGAAGAGTTTGGGGCAAAAAGGGCAAGAATGGGGTCAGGGGCTGGGATTTGGGGGAAGGATCTGGGGATTCTGGGACATTTGGGGGCCCAGGGATGGAGACGGGTGAAGCACCAGTATCACTATAACCATAACCATAACCATAACCATAACCATAGCCATAACCATAACCATAACCATAACCTTAACCGTAACCATAACCATAACCATAACCGTAACCATAACCATGGCCATAACCATAACCACAACCATAACCGTAACCATAGCCATAACCATAACCATAACCATAACCTTAACCGTAACCATAACCATAACCATAACCGTAACCATAACCATGGCCATAACCATAACCACAACCATAACCGTAACCATAGCCATAACCATAACCATAACCATAACCTTAACCGTAACCATAACCATAACCATAACCGTAACCATAACCATGGCCATAACCATAACCACAACCATAACCGTAACCATAGCCATAGCCATAACCATAACCATAACCATAACCATAACCATAACCGTGAAAAAACCTGCAGGAAAAAGGGGAGATGGGGATGGGAAAAGCTCAGCCCAGGACCCAAATCCTGACTGGTGGCCCCAAATTCTGACCCTTGCACCTCCCCATCCTCCTCCTCCTCCTCCTCCTGCTCGTGGCCCTCCCAGGTGGGTCCCGGGCGCCTCCGGAGCGCGACGCCCACCCCGGGGCACGCCCGGATCCGGCGCCTCATCCCCATCTCCCCTTTTTCCCGCAGGGCTCCGGGCGGCCGTGACCCTGCTGGAGTCCGGGGGGGACCTCCAGCCCCCCGGGGGGTCCCTGCGCCTTGTGTGCCGCGGATCCGGGTTCGATTTTGGGAGTTACCAAATGGACTGGGTGCGGCAGAGACCCGGGCAGGGGCTGGAATGGGTCGCGAGTATCAGCAGCGGTGCCAGCAGCACCTGGTACGCGGCGTCGGTGCGGGGCCGGTTCAGGATCTCCAGGGACAACGGGCAGAGCTCGGTGACGCTGGCCATGAGCAGCCTCAAGGAGGAGGATTCTGGCTCCTATTTCTGCGCCAAAACTGCTGCTGGTGCTGTTTATGTTGCTGGTTCAGGTTATGCTGTTGGTGCTTGTGGTGACCCAGCTGAGAGCAGCCCCTCCCTCCATGAGGGCTCTTTACATGTCCCTAAACCCCGAGGTCCTTTCCCAAAACCTCAACCCCCTGACCCAGTTCTTGTCCCTCTGTCCCCACCTTGGGCTGGTTCTGCCGCAAACCTCCAGCAGTGACCCCAGGACTCAGCTCTTGGCCCCAGCTCTTCACTGTTCGTGCGAATTTTGGTGGAAAATCCTCAGGATTGGCTGCCGGGAGGGAAGCTTTGGTGCTGCTGGACGAGATTTGGGGCCAACAGTTCAGATTTGGGGTGGACGGATGAGATTTGAGGTCAATGGTTGAGATTTGGGGCTGAAGGTTGAGATTTGGGGCCGACCCAGCAGAACTTTCGGGCCAAGGTTCCCGACCGAAGGGAGTGGAAATCTGGGGTGAAATGCTGAGGTTTGGACGATGGTTCTGGGCTAAGAGTGCACGTTTTTGGGAAAGGCAAAGATTTGGGCCTAAAGGCAGAAATTGAGGAGGACGTCAAATGTTTGGGCAGCAGTGGCAGAGTCTGGGGAAAATGGCTGAGATTTGAGGGCAAGGGTTGAGATTTGGGGAAGGATCTCAGAGTTTGGGGACACTTAGAGACCCATCCCAGGGGCGCAGCCGTCCTCAGCGGTGTCGCCATTACGACCAACAGTATAACGATAACCAAGAATAAAATCAACACCGAAGGATCTGCCGCAGAAATAGGTGGCAGAATCCTCCTCCTTGAGGCTGCTCATGGCCGGCGTCACCGAGCTCTGCCCGTTGCCCCTGGAGATCGTGAACCGGCCCCTCACCGACGGCGTGTACTCGGTGCTGCGACCACCGCTGCTGATCTGCGCAAGGAATTCCAGCCCCTGCCCGGGTCTCTGCCGCACCCAGGCCATGTCATAACTCCCGAAATCGAACCCGGATCCACGGCACACGAGGCGCAGGGACCCCCCGGGGGGCTGGAGGTCCCCCCCGGACTCCAGCAGGGTCACGGCCGCCCGGAGCCCTGCGGGAAAAAGGGGAGATGGGGATGGGAAAAGCTCAGCCCAGGACCCAAATCCTGACTGGTGGCCCCAAATTCTGACCCCTGGACCTCCCCATCCTCCTCCTCAACCTCCTCCTCCTCCTCCTGCTCGTGGCCCTCCCAGGTGGGTCCCGGGCGCCTCCGGAGCGCGACGCCCACCCCGGGACACGCCCGGATCCGGCGCCTCATCCCCATCTCCCCTTTTTCCCGCAGGGCTCCGGGCGGCCGTGACCCTGCTGGAGTCCGGGGGGGACCTCCAGCCCCCCGGGGGGTCCCTGCGCCTTGTGTGCCGCGCCTCCGGGTTCGACTTCAGCCAATTTGGGATGGTCTGGGCACGCCAGAGACCCGGGCAGGGGCTGGAGTGGGTCGCAGGCATTGACAGCGATGGCGACACCGAGTACGCGCCGTCGGTGCGGGGCCGGTTCACGATCTCCAGGGACAACGGGCAGAGCTCGGTGACGCTGGCCATGAGCAGCCTCAAGGAGGAGGATTCCGCCATCTATTTCTGCACCAAATCTGCTGGTGCTGCTGGTGCTTGGGCTGTTGGTGCTGCTGGTGTTGGTGACCATTGACGTTTGGGGCCCTGCCCCCATGGCTGGGTCCCCCCCGACCCCAAACCCCAGATCCTTGCCCCAAATCTCAAGCACTGCCCCAGCTCTTGATCACTGACCCCAAACCTGCAGCATGTCCCCAAACCCCATATCCATGCCCCAAAACCTCAGTCCCTGACCCAGTTCTTGTCCTTCTGTCCCAGCTTTGGGCTGGTTCTGCCCCAAACCTCCAGCAGTGACCCCTGGACCCAACTCCTGGCCCCGGCTCTTCACCGTTCGTGTGAATTTTGGTGGAAAACGCTCAGGATTGGCTGCTCAGAGGGAAGGTTTGGTGCCCATGGTTGAGATTTGGTGCCAAGGATTGAGATTTGGGGCCAGTGGTTGAGTTTTGAGGTCAATGGTTAACATTTGGGTCGATGGTTGAGATTTGGGGCTGACAGTTGAGATTTGGGGGAACCCAGAGGAACTCTCGGGCCAACGCTCCCAACTGAAGGGAGTGGAAATCTGGGGTGAAATGCTGAGGTTTGGACGAAGGTTCTGGGCACAGAGTGCACGTTTTTGGGAAAGGTGAAGATTTGGGCCAAAAGGCAGAAATTGTGGAGGACGTCGAACATTTTGACAGCAGCAGCGGAGTCTGGGGGGGAAATGGCTGAGATTTGAGGGCAAGGGTTGAGAGTTTGGGGAAGGATCTCAGGGTTTGGGGACACTTAGAGACCCATCCTGGGAGCGGGGCCACCCTCAGCGGTGTCAGCATAAGCACCACCAGCATAAATATTACCAACAAGACCATAACTATAACCACCATAAGCAGATTTGGCACAGAAATAGGTGGCAGAATCCTCCTCCTTGAGGCTGCTCATGGCCAGCGTCACCGAGCTCTGCCCGTTGTCCCTGGAGATCCTGAACCGGCCCTGCACTGCGGGTGCGTACGTGGTGCCGCTGCCATCGCTGTTGATCCCTGCGAGCCATTCCAGCCCCTGCCCGGGTCTCTGGCGCACCCAGTACATGTCGAACTTCCCGAAATCGAAGCCCGGCGCATCAGGCCCCCTTATCTCTTTTTTTCCCCCTGCGCTTGTTGTGGGGGGCAG
>JAMPIT010000784.1:0-52482 GCA_026261815.1 Monarcha castaneiventris obscurior
TGCCAATTATATTCAATGTTCTGGGCAGCCTGAGATTTGTTACAGTTCGAATTTCGGCTCTCGGCCTTGGGAGCAGGCGGGCTCCTCCTGTGCAGTCTGCAGAAGCTGCTCGCCCGTCCCCTCCTCTGCTCCAACTCGCTCCTGCAGCCTCTTTTGCCTCGGGAGACGCGCTCTGCGACCCCCGATGCTAACACAGTCTGGCTGCTTAGTATTAAGTTGTATTTTCTTTTCTTTTTCTAGCAATAGCCCCCCTTTTCTCCTTTTTTTTTTTTTCCTTCAAAGCAGGGACACTTCGCAGGCAGCGTTAGAGGCTGTGAAAGGGGGTTCTCTCTGGTTCTGGCACGGTGTGAGGTGCCTCTCCCCCTGGCTCTGGGTGTACGGAGGGTAAGGACGATATCACGGGGTTCACTCCCCCAAAGAATTCCCGTGCGTACGCCAGGAAGGCAGCTTGGCTCTGGACGCGCTGCCGCTTCTGCCCAGCTGTTTTTTCTGCCTCCGTTTGCCTTATGCTGTTATTATCACCTCCCAAAGCATAACTGAGCCCCTTAGTTTCTTTTCCTGCAGCACTTACAGTGTCCCAGAGAGCGATTCTCAGCCTTTCCCACTCCAGAATGAATACTTTCATGGGTGGCAAAAATCCTCTCTCTCGACCCCAACTCAGCAGTCTTTGCAAGACCTCCCGGGTCATACTTTAATATCTCTCACAAAGAGAATAGACTGGAGGATGCCGAGAGGTGTCCTGCTTTCCTTTTAACAGTCCCTCTGCCATACTCCAGCCCCCTGGCCTCACCTCTCGGGTGTTACCGCTGCAGCAAAATCTTTTCCGGAGTTCTTTTCCCAGGAGCTTTCTTCGGCCCCCTTTTCCCAGGAGCATTCTTCGGCCCCCAAACTCCGAGCGAGTCGTCTCCGACTCCCCTCGCCGTGGGCCAGCCGCAGCAAGAGCCAGCCAGGGTCCCCCACCTTTTCACTCTACAGACCCCACTTCATGCCCTAAAGGCATTCGGTCTGTTTCATTACCGAACCTTTATCACGTTGGCGGCACCAATATGCGGGGGAAACGAGACCCCTGGACAACGAATCAATATGATTGCGCAGGAATCTATTTATTCTTACATTTCTCCATTCTTATACATTTCTGGAAGTGTCATTCACGCGATCACGCATGACCCAGTTGGACCCTCCGCATTGTCCACGCGCCCTGCATGCACCCCTCAGGGGACCTGATTGGTTCTAGTCCAGGATGGTACAGTCCCTCCTTATCTGCTTTCTTGCTGCCTTGTTATTCTTTCTTCCAACATCTTCTTTCGCAATTTAGCACTTCTTACATTCCTCAGGCCCCGATAAGGGTAACTGCACAGAACTTGGCTGGGGCCCCTCTGCCAGAATTCTTATGCTTTGCAACAATTACACATCCCAAATCTGTTTTCTCTTACTGGCAAACTGGCTGATTGGAGGAATTTCTGGAGCAGCAAACTTGCTTCTGCAAGTATTTACTGTGTGAGGCAATGTGCACAGAGAAAAGATTTAATGTTAAAAGCATCGCCCACAAAATGCTCTTTACACATGTTCTGCCCTGAGCTTTCCCTAGGAAGATCTGAAAGGTTCAAAGTCCCCAGCAAAAGCTCCTGCAATGGCTGCTCGCCAGCAGAGCTGGGCTGTCAGCTGTGAAACAAGTGTTGCCACAAGCAGCAGCTTACTCAGGGCAGCAAATCAGGAGCTAGGAAGGAGATGATCTGAAGGCCAAACCTCCTTAGCTCCTTCTAATAGCACTGGAACAATTCCTCATTCTAGTGAGGTGCAGTGCTGGACACCACAGCTCTGTTGTAAGGCATGAGAATCCTGGCAGAGGGGCCCCAGCCAAGTTCTGTGCAGTTACCCTTATCAGGGCCTGAAGAATGCAAGAAATGCTAAATTGGGAAAGAAGATGTAGGAAGACAGAATAACAAGAGAGCAAGAAAGTAGATAAAGAGGGACTGTACCATCCTGGACTAGAACCAATCAGGTTCCCTGAAAGGTGCATGCAGGGCGCGTGGACAATGCGGAAGGTCCAGTCGGGTCATGCGTGATCGTGTGAATGACAGTTACAGAAATGCCTAAGAATGGAGTAATGTAAACAATAAAGGGACTCTTGCGTAATCACCTTGGTTCATTGTTCAGGGGTCCCGTATTCCTGCATTATTGGTGCCGCCAACATGATAAACGTTCGCTAATGAAACAGACCAGATCCCTTTAGGTCATGAAGGGGGTCTTGTGGAGTGAAAAGGCGGGAGGCCCTGATCAGATCTTGCCGCAGCTGCACCGTGGTGAGGGGAGTCGGAGACGGCTCGGTCGGAGTTCATGGGCCGAAGAATGCTCCTGGGAAAAGAACTCTGGAAAAGATTCGCTGCAGCGGTGACATCTGAGAGGTCAGGCCAGGGGGCTGGAGCATGGCAGAGGGACTGTTAAAAGGAAAACAGGATGCCTCTCGGCATCCTCCAGTCTATTCTCTCCGTGAGAGATATTAAAGTACAACCTGGGAGGTCATGAAAAGGCTGCTGAGTTGGGGTCGAGAGAGGGGATTTTTGCTACCCACAAGAGTATTCACTGCACTCTGGAGTGGGAAAGGCTGGGAATCGCTGTCTGGGACACCATAAGTGCTGGAGGAAAAAAAACTAAAAGGCTCAGTTATGCTTTGGGAGGTAATAATAACAGCACTAAGGCAAACGGAGGCGGAAAAAACAGCTGAGGCAGAAGCGGCAGCGCGTCCAGAGCCAAGCAGTCCTGCAGCCGCCTTTCCAGCGTACGCACGGGAATTCTTTGGGGGAGTGAACCCCGTGATCTTGTCCTTACCCTCCGTACATCCAGAGCCAGGGCTAGAGGCACCTCACACCATGCCAGAATCAGAGAGAATGGAGGTGGATGAGTTATCCCCTTCACAGCCACTAACGCTGCCTGCGAAGTGTCCCGTAGTGTCCCCTGAAGCGTTAACAGCAGCGAGGAGGGGGGCGAGTGTGTTCCCCGCTATTCCCCCCCCACCGCCTGATTCACCGTGGCTTAGCCGGAGCAGGGATTCAAATGCAAGACAGGTATGCACAGGCGGAGTGTTTGGGTCACTTTGAAGAGGGGAAAAAAAAAAAGAAAAGGCTGTTGCTGGCAGGAGAAAAGAAAATACAACTTGATACTGAATCAAATGCGGAATCTGTGTATTGGGGTACTAAGCAGCCGGACTGTGTTAGCATCAGGGGTCGCAGAGCGCGGCTCCCTGAGGCAAAGAGGCTGCGAGAGCGAGTTGGAGCAGAGGAGGGGAGATTCTGTTCGCAGCTCCCTGAGCCACTTTGCAGTAGCAAAAAAGTGTACAGAAACTTTGATTAAAACATCTCACAGCTGTCCCGAAACAGCAATTGAGAGACTTAGCATTTTGGATGGGCGAGCAGTTTCTGCAGACCGACAGCAGGAGGAGGAGGGAGCCCTGCCTCCTTCCCCCAGCAGCGGGAGCCGAAATTCGAACTGTAACAAATCTCAAGCTGCCCAGAACATTAGATGCAATTGGCAGCACAGCAGAAACAGCAAAAGAAAAGCATATAGCATCTGGGGGCATGCAGGGAAATGTAGGCTCGTCTCAGACGGTTTCGCAGTCCACGGAGCGAGCCGTTCGGGGCTTGAGCAGACAGAACAACAAAAGCAGCTTTAGACAAAAACCCATATCTGCGATGTACGGTCCCCCTCAGTTGCCTGCTTTTGTGAGGAATGCTGCAGAATCCAGCCTTAGAGCCTTGCTCCGAAAGTTTTTAATACAGTGGCAAAGTTATGGACTATTCCGTACAACAAAATGGCAGCGCCCTGGTTACCATCGTAAACAATGTCTACGTACTTCCATCTCCGCCATCTTGTGACCAACAAGTTACTTGTCCTCTGGCTGCAGCGCCAGCTGTGGCCGCTTCTATTATTGCACCCTCAGATACATACAATAAACAGCCACAGAGAATAAGAAGATACACCATCAACAACGAGATGCAGCAACATCAAGCCACAGAAACTACAACGTGGAACATGCGTTAACAATCCTGCAGATCCTGTAGATCTACAGCAGCTCTTAAAAGAAAATAATTAAATCAGGGCAGTTTTGAAGATCAGTTGAAAAGGGAACACTCGACTCTGACTTCAGTTTTGTTGTATTTAAGTTATGTTAAGTTTAAGTTATGTTCACATTAATTCTTGTTCAGTTTCAGTGATGTTAACTTCAGATTGAAAGATACAGTTCTTTTATTATAGGGGTAAGATTGAACGAATCGAAACAATTATGATGAATTGGCAAGTAACTGCTCAAAAATGTAAGATAGTAAGTTGTAAAGGCATGTGAAAATGTGGCTTTTTAGAACCTCAAATTAATTGAAAATTCCATGGGTATAAGTGTTCTGCACTGGTCGATTGTGATAATTATTCATAACAATCTTTGCTGTTTTCATAGGTAGCAGAAAAGGATGAGTAACAATTCCAGATTATGCATATGATTGATTATAAGGTGTTTAGTACTTTCTTTCTTGCTTTTGCTTTGCTTGATTGTCATATACACATAAGTGTGCAAGAAAATGTAACCTTGATTTCCTAGGTCAGTTGCCTTTGCTGTATCAATGATTCTGAACATGTTCTTGGTGTCATATCGTGAATTCATGGGCATGTCATGAAGGGCATCATCCAGAAGATATTATTCTATGTTATGCATATGCATTTCTTTGGTTGTTTGCAGTTTTGTCATGGTACCACTGATTACTTTGCTAAAGATAAATGACAAAGCCGGCTGCTTCACAGACTTTCACATACTGTTGTATAGCTATCTGCAAGACATGGATCCTTTTAGGAAACTTTCACAGCTGCCATTACTAAGGGCTTGTTTGTAAGAGATGTTAGGGAACCCTTCCAGTTAAGGCCTTGGCTCTGGCCAAGCCCTGGCCCTACCTGGTAGGCAACATGCTAACAGACCCAGGTGTTTCTGCACTAAAACTGTAATTGAGTCACCTTGACTTGCTGATTCGGATGTATAGAAGCTGGACCCCTTTTTGAGGTCCATTCGAAAGCCTTGCCCGGGAAGGTTTTTCCAGGTCCTCGTGATGTGGAGTCACCAGCTATGGCAGACTCTGGGTGATAGTTCAGTATTTAGGCAATTGAAAGTGTATTGTTCTAAGTTACTGTCCTGCTATCATGTGCTGTGGATGGTATGTATTATCCTGTTTGTTCTTGCTTGGTGTGACTTTACTGTTGTATAGCATGTGTTTGCTTACTATTATGTTGCCTTCATGTTCACAGTGACAGCTGCACAGGTTATCACAGAACAGAAACGAGGAATGGCTCCCCAAGGGCATTTGGATAGTGCAATATTTACACTAAAAGTTTTTGCAGGTAGAGCATCAATTTGATCCCTGGCAGAACGATGCCAGTCTGAAGATTTGTGTGTGTGGAACCAATTTCCAAAAGGTTTTATGTAAAAATCCATAACTGAGTGTGTAATGGCAAAACCTAGCTAATTTACTAACCTAAAAGAGAAGGTACACAAGTGTTTTATTGCCAGCAAGTCTAAAGTTGTTACCTGCTGTAGCGGGTTGAATTTGGTAACTGGGCGGAAACACCATTTAGTGTAGTGGTTTAAGGGTTAACTTGGGCAGTAGCCCCCTGATGTCCCTTCTGTGAGATAAGCATCAGGAGATAAAAGCAAAGCAGGCACAAAAACTTAAAGAATATAATCAAGTTTATTAACAGAGTTAAAAGAAGGAAAAAAAGAAAGTCAGACTAAACCTTCAGAACACCTCTCTCCCCCCACCCTCTGCTCCTTTCCACCACCAACGTAAAAGAAAACACAACCCTTGAAGATTCTAGTCAGTTCACCACCTATATAATAATTTCTGGTTTTCAGTTCACTTAGGGAGAGGAGTCTCTCTTGGTCAAAACCATGGAAACATCTCCACACGAAACAATCTCGTGCAGCTTCAGTGTCACAGCAAAGCAGCCGCCCGGGATGGTTCTCTGCTTGCATGTGAAAGTCCCATCCCCCGACTACAGCTTTCCCCACAGCTGTTTCGAGGGTTTCTTTAGCTAAGGGGGTACTATTTTTTAAGGATGAGCAGTTCAGAAACAGAAGTTTTCTTCACTTATCGAAGTGCCTGAAAGGCGTAAGGACCCTCTCTGGGAGTAACCACATGGTCTAGGAACAGAGATCCTTTTCTCTGGTGCGATCTCTGCTCAAGTTTCTCAGCATTGCAGCACAAATACAGTTGCTCACAGCAAGTTATAGCTAGTTCAGCGTTTGCTTGTTTTAGTACAAGCACTTTTGCTCACAGTTGCAGTTTTTACCTGCTCGTCTAGATAAACATCAGTTTGCCTCTGAGAAAACAAGGCAGAGCCAGCAAAGAGGTATCAATAGGTTGTGTTGCCACAAGGGATGCGTAATTCTCCGTGATGTGCCAGCTCTATGTTGCTTGGGTGCTAGCTCCATTGGGAAAAACAAACAAAAAACCAAAAAGGTACCCACAGTGTCTTATCTATCATTACATGGATGATATTCTGATAGCAGGGGAACACAGAGATGTTGCAAACCTGCTACCTGCCTTACAGCAGTAAATGCAAGTGGCAGGCCTTCAAATTGCCCCTGAAAAAGTCCGACAGCAGGCCCCATGGAAATATTTGGGAATGCTTATCACTGAAGCCCAGATTTGGTCTCAGACATTAACAATTTGCACAGGAATTCAGACTTTAACAGATGCTCAAAAATTCATTGGGGACATACAGTGGATTTGTGGTACCTGTGGCATAACTAATAAAGATCTTGAGCCCCTAATGCCATTGTTGAAAAGGGAAAATCAGGCCAATTTGCTGTACAAGCTGACTGAAAAACAACAGAAGGCCCTTACTCAAATTGCTACAAAATTGGGTAATTCCTTTGTAGATTGTTGCTCTCCTACTTTGCCATTGTCCGTGGCTGTGTTGAATAAAGAAAAACATGTGATGGCTATACTGATGAAGTGGGGTGGCTAAGCTAGGCAGCCACTAAAGATCTTAGAATGGGTATTTTTGCCATTCAGCTTGGGAAAATCTGTGACTGCAGGAATGGAGGCTATAGCAAAAGTTGTAGTCAAGGCACGAAAGTGAACACGGGATGGAACCCCAAAATATTCTTCTCCCATTAACTAAGGATTACTTGCAATGGTCATTGCAGAACTCAGACATCTTACAATGGGCATTGTTGAATTTTCCGGGTCTCATTAGTATTCATTTTCCTCCTCATCAATTCTTTTCTTTATATCAACAGGTCAAAGGATTACCTTAGTTATCAAAACAACCTGTAGAAGGCCTCAGGTTTTCACTGATGCCAGTCAAAGACTTCTAAAGCAAGACTAACTTGGCAAGATAAAGGCAAATGGCTCAGTGAAATCCTTGAGGGACCAAGAGTCTTTTTGCAGGACCTTGAGTTACTCACAGTAATCCGGGTATTTGAGAATTGGCCAGATGACCCTGTTAACATTGTTTCTGATTCTCTTTACGTAGTAGGTGTTGTTGAGTGCATGGAGCGGTCATTGCTGAAGGAAATTCAGAACCAGCGGTTGCAGGAACTCTTTGTGCAGCTATGGCAGTCACTTAATTCCCGCAGGCAGGATTATTTCATCACCCATATATGGAGTGATTCGGGATTAATGGAAGGTCTGGCCTTGGGGAACGAGAGGGCTGACCAATTAGTAGCACCACTGTGGGCCTCTGCTTCCCCCAATATTGATAAGTTTAGTCAAGCCAGAAGGGCTCACGAGGTTTTTATCAAAGCGCAAAGGTTCTGCACAAGCAATTTGGGATATCATTGCAAAAGGTGCAAGGAATTGTTTCAACTTGTCCACAATGTCAGGGCATAGTTGGCGAGTTGGGTCCTGGGGTCAATCCTCGTGGCCTAGGACCTCTGCAATTATGGCAGATTGATGTGACTATTGATGCCCCTTTTGGTCGCTTCAAATGCCTTCATGTGACCATAGACACCTTTTTGGCCATGGTTTGGGTCACTCCTATGATGAATGAAGGGTCTCGTTTTGTTATTCGACCTTGGCGAGGCTGCTTTGCCATAATGGGCTTGCCCCAGGAGATAAAAACAGATAATGGGTCAGGTTATACAGCCCAGCGAACCCAAGAGTTTCTGGCTCTTTGGGGAGTGAGGCATAGCATGGGCATTCCAGGTAATTCCAGTGGACAGGCCATAATTGAAAGAACACATCAGGTATTAAAAGGGCTGCTTGGTAAACAAAAAAACGGGGGAAGATGGGCTAAACCCGCAGGACAGAGTACTGAAAGTAGTTTATGTTATGAACCATCTACGATTAACAGGTGCTTGCAGAAATCCACCAGCATTAACCCATTTCTCAGGCTTGCAGCAAGACTGAATTGTCACAGCACCAACTAAAAATTCATTTTAAAGAGCCTATGTCAGGGTCATAGGAAGGGCCTGTGGAGTTGCTAATGGGGGAAAAGAGTCATGCTTGTGTCATTACAGATAAAAGACCCCGAGGGATACCAGCAAAGTTTCTGGCTTGAGAAAGATACTTCGATCTCTTATCCTGCTGAGGAATAGATACTGTGTTTTTCTTTTGGTTTTTTTTAGATATTGCTATTGTTCGAATTTTAAGGATAAGATAAGATATTAGATGTGCTGGATAAGATATGATACTAGATAATATTGAATAAATAAATAGTTGAATCAGATATTAGATGTACTTGATAAGACAAGATAAGATAGATATCAGGTGTACTTGATAAGTTATTAGATAAAATATTAGATGTACTGGATAAGATATTAGATGTACTTGATAAGATATTAGATATACTGGATAAGCTAAGATACACTTGATAAAATGAGATACTATGTATACTTGATAAGCTAGGATATGTTACACAATGAAACTGCTACTTCCACACGGGCCTGGGTGTAAGAATGGTGAAGGGAATGTTGCGATTACTGTTAGCCATTACTGTGTTATTTTTGTAATTCCACATATGCACTGTTAGTGTTATTCTATGTATAATGACATCAGCGATCCGCTTAACAGAAAACACAGTAAAAGGAACTTGGCTTGTGCAAAAAAGAAGAAAGGGGGAGCTGTTGTAAGGCACGAGAATCCTGGCAGAGGGGCCCCAGCCAAGTTCTGTGCAGTTACCCTTATCAGGGCCTGAGGAATGCAAGAAGTGCTAAATTGGGAAAGAAGACGTTGGAAGACAGAATAACAAGAGGGACTGTACCATCCTGGACTAGAACCAATCAGGTTCCCTGAAAGGTGCATGCAGGGCGCGTGGACAATGCGGAAGGTCCAGTCGGGTCATGCGTGATCGTGTGAATGACAGTTACAGAAATGCATAAGAGTTGAGTAATGTAAACAAAAAAGGGACACGGAAAGGTTTCCCCGTTGGCCCATGTCTCGAAACAGCAGATCAACTGTTTGATGACTCCAGTTGGTTTGGTATCAAATAATTTCCCTCAGAAATATTAGGTTCGTCTTCCTCTGTGCCTTCCTCTCAGCAGCCTTGGGGATTGTTACAATTGAATCTTCCGGAGTCGGCTTTCACAGTTGAAATAAAGTTACTAAGTGGGGTTAATAATAAAGTTACCAATTAGGGGTTAAGAGAGTTGTTAATCAACATGTTTGATCATTGTGTGGTTCATTGTGTTTGTTGTTGTTAAATAAATTCATTTTAGAGATTGTGGAAAATAGGAACCTGAAGAATCTTCCAGAAGATTTATGATGTAATTGTAGAAGGGAGAGCTTGAACCGTATTTGCATGAGGGTGGAAATAAAGGACTTTTATCAGAAGACCCAAGACAACGACCCGAGGACAGCGAGCCAATAAAAGGACTCTAAACATCCATTAGCCAATCATGGTGCTCCGGTTGGGTGGGGAAAGGGGCGGCCGGGAGGCGGGAACTGGGGGTATAAAATGTGTCACCCGAAGCTGTGGAGCGAGCCTGGGATCTGATCTGATCTGATCTGTGCCAGGTCAAGCTCCCAGCGCTGTTTCGTGTGTAGGCAAATTGCCGCAAAGGTCTCTTATTGTCAGTTTAATTGGTTCTTGTTAATAAATTTGTTTTAAAGCTCAATCCTGAGCCCGTTTTTAACAGTTTTTTGGGATCGCGTCCGGGATATATCAGGTTCGTTTCGACGACTTTGGAGAAGGACTCAGGAGAGGACTGTGCACCTGCTGGATTTTCGGCAGCTTGACTGAGCTTCTTCTTTGGTGCTGGCGACACCTGCTGAAACCCCGGATGGACAAGAGGAGACCCACACAACACAAATGGAAAAGAGAAAGGTACCAAAACTCCCTCCACTGGGGGATAGCCCAAAATTCTGTGCACAGACCCTCTGGCGAACAGGGGATTTTAAGGAGCTTGCGGGGGGCAGTGTGAGGGCAAGAGCAAAAGTGTGTGTTTGAGACAGGAACTGGGCAGCCTGGATCCCCGAAGCGAGTGCGGACCCCTTATAGCTGCAGTTCCAGACTTCCGTGAGGGAGCTGAGTGAGCTTCCGGACTGAGTGAGCCCTCAGGTAGCTGTCAGTTGGGTTGAGAAGGGGCCACATCCAAGAAATCTGGGGCAGGTCCTGTCAGTCGGGTTGAGGGTGGTCACATCCAAGAAACCGGGGCAGGTCCTGTCGGTCGGGTTGAGGGTGGGTTGCATTCAAGAAATTCAAGACAGGGTCCGTCTGCTGCGTTGAAGGGGGACTGTTGGTCAGGTTGAGGAAAGGGCTCCAGGAGGGGATTAGGAGAGGGGTCTTTTTCGAGAAACCTGAGAAGTTCTAGTCCAAGAAACTTGGGATGGATTCTTCAGACAAACTGGGTAATCTGGGCTCCAGATCGGAGAGTCTGAAGGGGGGACAAAGGGGTAGTCGGTTTCCTAGGACGGTCCACTAAGGAAACCCAGAGTTGGGAAAAAGTTGTCAAGATTTACTGGGAAATAGTTGTGAGTGTGTTAGTTGGTTGGGAGAGCATGAGTGAGAAGTGCTGAGTTTAGGTAAAAGACTGTGCTTGCACTGAGTGTCTTGAGGTGGGGTGTAGCCATATTGCATGTTAGTTGTTAGGGAGTTGTCAGAAAAGTTCAGCGAGAAGGGCCGCCATTTTGAGAGTTTCAGCGGGAAAGGCCGCCATTTTGAGAGTTTCGCCTGGAAGGGCTGCCATCTTGAAAGTTTCGATGGGAAGGGCTGCCATATTTGATTTTCCCACAGGAAAGATGCCATATTGAATTTTCCCATGGGAAAGGCAGCCATATAAGATTTTCCCACAGAAAGATGCTCTTCTGATTTTCCCACGGGAAAGGCTACCGTATTGAATTTTCCCACGGGGAATACAGTCTATTGAATTTCTCAAGAAAAGGTTACCTTATCAGGCTAGGCTTCCTAACACATAAGGAAAGAGAATTTCAGGATAGGACAGAAGGGTAGCAGATTGAGTCAAAAGAATAAGAGATAAGAAAGAAATCAAAGATATTCCTCCTGATAGTCCTTTGGGAGTCAATTTAGTAAATTGGAATAAAGATCCACTAACTAAAAGCAAGGATAAGGCAAGAATGATACAGTTTTGTATGTTTGATTGGACGAAAGAAGAGATCAGGAGAGACAGGGTTTTTTGGCCAAGGTACGGATCCACTGAGAGATGGATGTGTCAGGCTCCATATGCTTATGTAAATCTAAAGGAACCACCTAACCAAGAAGAAATAGAATACGCTGCATGTTGGTTAGAAGCAGAGAAAGCAGTAGTGTCCGAAGCAAGAGTGTATAAGGTGTCAGAGGTTATGACTCAAAGGCAAAAAAAGAAACAGAAAAATGAAAATGAGAATAGAGAAGGAAGATGGGATCCCCTGGAAGTGTTAGCTCCACCATGTATTCCCAATCCAGAATATGAAAGGGTTCCAGGAGCATCTGCCCCTGAAGCCATACCTGTATTTTCTGAACAACCTGCGCCCTCCTCCTCCAAGGAGTGTAAACAAGTTCCTTCTTCCTCGGAAGAATGTAACCGTACTAAGGCCTCTTCAGAAAAAAATACTCAAACCTCTCCTTCCCCAGCTGTGCGTGATCAGGATAATACACCTTCAAAAGGGTGTTGCTGTGATTCTTCCTCCTTAAGCATATGCGGTCAAGAGGAGAAAAAGAGAGGCCCTGAGCCCCAGGGAGAGATTCCTAAAATCTCTGAGACTAACAAGGGGCCATATCTACATACAAGAAGTAAAATGGCCCTGACGCATGGGGAAGAAGGAGGGATACGAGATGTACCCAAAGTTAGTCTTTCTCCTTTAAGAGAAGTACCTATGGGTGGAGCACAAGCAGGAATAGGATATGTCAATGCTCCTCTAACATCATCAGAGGTTAGAGGATTTAAAAAGGAGATGAAAAGCTTGCTGACGGATCCAGTAGGACTGTCAGAACAATTTGATCAGTTTCTGGGGCCCAACATCTATACTTGGAGTGAGTTAGACTCCATATTGAAAAGTTTGTTTACCCAAGAGGAGAGGCAAATGATAAAAGACAGCAGGAATACAGGTATGGGACAGGGAAAGTCAGCAAGGACCAGCAGGAGAATGGAAAATGCCTATTGAACCCTCAAACTGGAATCCCAATGATGAAAGGGGCAGGAGAGACATGAATGATTATAGGACCCTGATTATCAAAGGAATTAGGGAAGCGGCACCCCGTGGAAATAATATCAGAAAAGCCTTTTGTGGAATGCAGGGCAAGGAAGAAACCCCAATGGACTGGTTAGAGAGGTTGAGACGAGACATTCGGCTCTACTCAGGCATAGACCCTGATAGCGGAACTGGGGAGACTTTATTAAAGGCCCATTTTGTTACCAAGGCATGGCTGGACATTTGCAAGAAATTCAAAAAATTGGAAAACTGGCAGAGGAGAGACTTAGAAGAGTTTCTGAGGGAAGCTCAAAAAGTATATGTGAGAAGAGACGAGGAGAGAATGAAAACAAAAGCAGAAGTAATGATGGCAAAGGACCACCAATCTCAAAAGAGGATGCCTGATAAAAGAAGGAAAGGAGGGCGAGAGAAAATGAGTGACCACAGGAGAAGAGAAGACAGCGAAATAGAGGTGTGTTATTATTGTAAGAGAGAGGGACACTTTAAAAGGAACTGCCCCAAGTGGGTTAAAGACCGGAGAACCTTTCAGGAGGTTCATCTGGAATGACCAGAAGATTAGGGGGCTCTACATGCTGGGGCAAGCCTTCCACCTAGAACCCTTGATAAATTTGCAAGCGGGGCTCCCGGGAAGAAAATGATGAATTTTTAGTAGATACAAGAGCAGAAAGGACTTGTGTGGGAAAAGTTGCCAGTGGTTGTAAGTTTAGTGGAGATACTATGAGTGTCATAGGGGCAAAAGGGGATCATTTTACTGTTCCAATTATTAGACAAGTTGTGATTAAGAGTAAGGATAAGAAAGGACAAGGGGATATTCTGTTTGCACCAGGGGCTGGGTGCAATCTCCTAGGGAGAGGCTTTCAAGTTCAGTTGGGACTGGGAGTCATTCCAGAGGAAGGAAAGATGGTAGTTAGAGTTTTGCACCTGAAACCTGGGGATGAAGAGGCCATAAGCGAGCAAGTGTGGTCTGGGGTTGGCAATTGGGGAAGTATGAATATTACCCCAATAAAGATAACCATTATTCATGAAATCCCCCAGTCAGGGTATGTCAATACCCAATGTCAATAGAGGGCAAAAAAGGGACTGCAACCAATTGTAGAAGACCTTCTAAAAGATGGCATCCTAGAAACCTAGCACGTTCATGCCCGCACAACACTCCAATCCTGCCTCTAAAGAAATTGGATGGGGGTTCTAGATTAGTGCAGGACCTAAGAGAAGTAAATAAGAGAGTCCAAACAAGGTACCCCATAGAGCAAACCCATATACGCTTTTGAGCACATTGTAGACTGTACATTGCTGGTACAGTGTAGTGGATTTAAAAGATGCCTTTTGGGCGTGCCCACTGGAAGAGGAATGTAGGAACATCTTTGCTTGCAGTTGGGAAGATCTGGATACGGGGCTGAGACAGCAACTGCGTTGGACTAGGTTAGCCCAGGGGTATAATGAATCACCTACTCTTTTAGGTTGTGCCTTAGAAGAGTTGTTACAGTCCTTTTCCAGCCCACCTGCAATCCAAGTCATGCAGTATGTAGATGACATCTTGTTGTCAGGAGAGGAAGAGACTATGGTGAGGAAAAGCACCATAAATTTGTTAAATTTTCTGGGTGAAAATGGATTGAGAGTTTCAAGGAATAAATTGCAGTTCATTGAGAAAGAGGTTCGGTATCAAGGCCACATAATAGGACAAGGAAGCCATAAGCTGAGTCCTGAACGAGTGGCGGGGATCCTTTCCCTTCCTCCTCCAAGAACAAAGCGAGAGGTGAGGAAGCTCTTAGGCCTAACTGGATATTGCAGACTTTGGGTAGATGGATATACTCAGCTAGTAAAGCTCCTTCATGAAAAATTAGTTGAGGAGGAGCCACTAAAATGGTCAGAGCAAGATGAAATTAAGTTAAAGAATTAAAATTGAAGCTGGCCTCTGCTCCGACTTTAAGCTTGCCAGCTCTAGAAAAACCTTTTTATCTGTACACGAATGTGGAGAGTGGTGTGGCCCATGATGTGATAGCCCAAGACTGGGGTGGAGAAAAGAAACCAGTTGCCTATTTATCAAAGTTGTTGGATCCAGTAACTCGGGGTTGGCCCACCTGTGTTCAGGCGGTGGCAGCTGCAGTCCTCTGGACAGAGGAAAGTCAGAAGTCAAGATTGGGAGGGAAGCTGATTGTTCACACACCCCATGCAGTGAGAAATATATTGAGCCGGAGGGCCAGCAAATGGCTAACTGACCCACAAATGTTGAGATATGAGGCTGTCTTAATCCATAACGATAACCTAGTGCTAGTTATGGATAAGAGCTGCAATCCGGCCCAATTCTTATATGGTGAGCCTAAAGAGGGATTGACTGCTTAGAGGTAGTAAGTTTCCAAACAAAGGTGAGAGAGGACCTGGTGGACCAACGTCTTCCCAAAGGGGAGAAGATATTTATAGATGGATCATCTAGGTGCATCCAGGGAAAGAGATGTTCACAATATGCAGTAGTAGATGGAGCAAACATGACAGTGATATTTAAAGAAAAGTTACCCCCTCAGTGGTCTGCACAGAGTTGTGAGTTATATGCATTTAAAAAGGGACTAGAGTACTTGGCTCACAAGAAGGGAACAATCTATACAAAGTCCAGATATGCTTATGTTGTAGTCCATACATTTGGGAAGAAAGAGGGCTGCTCAATTCAAAAGGAATGAGTTTGGTGCACGAAAGATGGATTTTGGGAGTGCTGGAGGCCTTGCAATATCCGGCAGAAGTTGCAGTAGTGCATGTGAGAGGGCATCAGAAGGGGATGACTTTAGAAGCTAGAGGTAACAACAGGGCAGATAAGGAAGCGCGAGATGCGGCAGAACATGGAAACGAGAAAGTACTAGCTCTGAAGATGGAAGAAAGGGAAGAAAAGATCGAAGTGCCTTGTTTTAGTGAAGCAGAAGAGAAGGTGTTGCAAAGTATAGGAGGAAAGAAAGATGAACAAGGGAAATGGGAGCTTCCAAATGGAAGGCAGTTATGAAATAAGGTCCTGACAAGAAAAATCCTAGAAAACATCCATCCTAGAACTCATTGGGGAACTCAGGCATTAGTCGATCATTTTTTTAAGGTCATATGGATGTGTGGGTGTATATGGGGTAGCCAAGAAGGTGGCGGCAGGATGTGTAGTCGGTCAGAGAGTCAATAAGAAGGTGATGAAAAAGACAGCTTTTGGAGGAATAGGGCTGGCAGTGAGGCCTTTCCAATGCGTGCAAGTAGACTTCACCGAGCTTCCCCAAGTGCAAAGGTGGAAATATTTGTTAGTGATGGTAGATCATCTCACTCATTGGGTGGAAGCAACACCAACTGCCAAGGCCACTGCTAACGTTGTAAGTAAAGCCCTTCTGGAACAGATAATTCCCAGATACGGAATGGCAAACCAGATGGACTGATCGAGGAACACACTTTGCATCCAGAGTGTTGCAACAATTAGCTAAATTCCTAGGAATAGATTGGAAATGACATATTCCCTGGCATCCACAGAGTTTAGGGAGAGTGGAAAGAATGAACGAAACCATAAAAGTCATACTAACCAAATTAATGATTGAGACCAATCTATCATGGGTTAAATGCCTACCCTTGGCATTGCCGAGGATACACACCAAGCCTCGATCAGATGTGGGAGTGTCTCCCTACGAAATGATGTTTGGATTACCATTTTTAGCTACTAAACATGAAATGGCTACTTGTGAGGGAGGGTAAACCAATGTTAAATACATAATTACTATCTCTAAAAACTTAGCAGATTTGAGGGCTCGAGGGTTGATTCCTCAAACTACCCCACATTTTGTGGATTTTAAGATCCACAATGTTAATCCCGGGGACTGGGTGTTAGTGAAAGTCTGGAATGAAAAGACGCTAACCCCCAAGTGGGAAGGTCCTTTCCAGGCCCTGCTGGCCATGGAATCCGCCGTCAGCACCAAAGAGAAAGGCTGGGCACACGCCACCAGGATCAAGGGACCCATAACTCCACCTGAAAACCCGCTGGGGACCTGGACTGTAACCTCCGAGCCGGGAGACACCAGAATCACCATCAGACACAAGAGTTGAAAACTGATAAATAAAGGCGAAGTGAAAACAAGCTGATATGTAAAGGGTAAAAGTTAATTAAGTTCATGAGTTGCTAAGAAACCATACGTTAATAGGGTGCTAATTGTTGGAAAGTACATGTTGATGAACAGGTATACAGTTAATTAAGTAACGAGGTCGTAAGTTCACAGGTTCATTCTGCTGATACGCTTGCCTATACTCGTGTCTGCCACGGAGACCTTTGGGTTCTGCACACTCACCTCCTGACTGCTGATGTGGCAGATTTAGTCGTTACCCCCTTGAGGTAAGCAAGTGGTCCAAAAGGAGAGCAGACTACGCCGGTACAGGTGTAGGTAAGCGAGAGAAGTGGCTGCAAGTTGGGTGGGAGTTGTTCCTGCCTTGTGAAGCCCTCTGTAGGCTGCATCCCTACAAGAAATGGAGGGAGGAGGAGCGCCCCAGCCCAGACTTATGAGGCTTTTCTTTTGCCTGCTCCCTGTCCTCCTGTATGGAGTGGATGCTGACACCTGCCACAGGTGCTACCAGACCACATACATGAGTACCGGGACCGGGTTTGCTCTCCGGACCCACATGCATCTAGAGTGTGCTTGTTTCTGCCAATCTGAAGTACAAATTTGTGAAGAGCGAGGACGTGCCTACTGGCTGGCGGAAAATATTGGAACTTGTGAACAGCAGTCAAGCGGTGAGTGTCCGGAGGGAGAGAAATGGGTGTGTTTTGAACTCAGCCCTGGATATCTAGAAACCAAATCACATTTCCAGGGCTTAATTAAAGAACAAATGCTGACAGAAGACAAACCGGAAAGAGAGGTTGGGTTAAAAATAG
This sequence comes from Monarcha castaneiventris obscurior, assembly GCA_026261815.1. Taxonomy (NCBI): domain Eukaryota; kingdom Metazoa; phylum Chordata; class Aves; order Passeriformes; family Monarchidae; genus Monarcha; species Monarcha castaneiventris. The sequence continues at coordinate 17,506 of JAMPIT010000784.1, forward strand.
ATTATCCTAATGACTTATTATTGAATGGTAAAAATTTGTTTGTGGAACTAGGAGAGACAATTAGTAAAGAACTAAATGTGTCCAACTGTTGGGTGTGTGGAGGGACTCTCATAGCAGAGATGTGGCCTTGGAGGGGAAGTAGCTTAGGCCCCATACAACTTCTAAAACGGAGTAATTCTAATCCCATTAAAAGAATCCAAACAGGTGGGTGGACCTTAAGTACCTTTGTAATGGGGGAAGAATGCTTTTGGAGAATAGGAAGAGGCTTCACTGAGGAAGTGGGAAGTACCTCTTGCAAACACTACCTAGTAAGGAATGGTACTGCTGCCTGGTGGGTTCCCAAGTCGCCAGAGTTATATTGGACAAAACGGAAACACAAGGGCAACAAATGTAGTTACAAACATCTGGAGAAACTGTTTCTGTGTCAGACTCAAGGCAGAAGCCCCTATTCTGAGGTCCCTGAAGTATCAAAATATTGGAAAAGTATAAATAGCAAAAATCCATGATTTTGGGAAGCCCCAAATGGTTTGTTTTGGATTTGCAAAACAGAGCTTATTCTGTACTACCTCCTCCTTGGCAAGGGAGCTTTACATTAGGCATAATTCAACCTGGATTTTTCTTACTCCCCCCAGTAAAGAGGGAGACAATCTCAGAATACCAGTATATGATAACTTAAAAAGAGATAAGAGAAACATTAGTCAGGGGTCTCAGAGGTGGGGGGATGAAGAGTGGCCACCTGAGAGAATTATAGAGACCTATGGACTGGCAACATGGGCACAAGACGGGAGTTGGGGCTACCGAACCCCTCTATATGTGCTGAACCACATAATTTGGCTCCAAGCGGTTATGGAAATAGTCACAAACAAAACAGCTCAAGCATTAGAGCTGATAAACCACCACCAACACCCGAGTCGAGCAGCGGTCTACCAAAATGGACTAGCCTTAGACTACCTGCTCGCTGAAGAAGGTGGAGTATGTGGAAAATTTAATACCTCTGACTGTTGTCTCAAAACTGATGATACTGGAGAAGCCGTTTTGGAGATTACACAAAACGTCAGAAGAATTGCCCATATCCCAGTCCAAAGGTGCTCAAAGCATCTCGGTGGGATAATTTCCCAGGGACAGAATAGTGGAAAAAATTGGGATTTTTCCTGCTTTGTGCGGTGGGCGGGTTATTGTTTTTGCCTTGTTTAATCCCGTATTTTGTCAGACTTATTACCAGTGTCGTTGAGAGTACGCTGATTACTATGGACCCAGAAACCTTGAAAGAAGTTAAAACCCAAAAGATTGGAAAGGTAATGATGGTAAAAAGAAAATCAACCTCCCAGGGCATCTCCAAAGCCAAATTAATATATGAAAGACATGAAAGTATCAGCAAGATTAAAGATAAATGTGAAAGCCAAATGGTTTAACAAAAGAAGAAAAGGAGGCATTGTTACGATTGAATCTTCAGGAGTCGGCTTTCATAGTTGAAATAAAGTTACTAAGTGGGGTTAATAATAAAGTTACCAATTAGGGGTTAAGAGAGTTGTTAATCAACATGTTTGATCATTGTGTGGTTCATCGTGTTTGCTGTTGTTAAATAAATTCATTTTAGAGATTGTGGAAAATAGGAACCTGAAGAATCTTCCAGAAGATTTATGACGTAATTGAAGAAGGGAGAGCTTGAACCGTATTTGCATGAGGGTGGAAATAAAGGACTTTTATCAGATATCCCCTGGAGCAATTAGAAGACCCAAGACAACGACCCGAGGACAGCGAGCCAATAAAAGGACTCTAAACATCCATTAGCCAGTCACGGCGCTCTGGTTGGGCGGGGAAAGGGGCGGCCGGGAGGCGGGCACTGGGGGTATAAAATGTGTCACCCAAAGCTGTGGAGCGAGCCTGGGATCTGATCTGACCTGTGCCAGATCAAGCTCCCAGCGCTGTTTTCTGTACAGGCAAATTGCCGCAAAGGTCTCTTATTGTCAGTTTAATTGGTTCTTGTTAATAAATTTGTTTTAAAGCTCAATCCTGAGCCCATTTTTAACAGGGATGTTCCTATGTGAAGCCATCTGTCTCAGTTTGAGACAACTTAAAACAGTCTCCTCTAAACTGTTCCAACAATCCCTTTCCAGCAACAGGAAATGAATACTAATAGATGAAAGTGGAAAAAACCCAACAGTTTAGTAACAAACAGAATGCCCACAAGGCAAGGAAAAAAAGTAAGTAGCTTCTAGATATGAAACTGCCAGACCTCACCGTGCCCCCACTGGAACAAAGACCCAAAATGCCAGGGGAAATCCCGCCCATGACACGCGTTACAAGATGGTGCCGGCTTCTCTCTCGGGAAAAACAGGAGCTGTCACAGAGCAGTTCTAGCAGCAGATGAAAGCTCGGGGGCTCGTCCAGCGTCGGCTTCCTCCCCACGGCAGAGCTCTGCAGAACGCTCATGGCAGGTGAAGCAGCTGGGCTGGTGCCCCTCGGTTCCTTTCCTCCCCGGCGCGGCTCAGCTCAGACTCTTGGGCTGGGAGCGGGGACGCTCCACTTCTCCAGGCACGATGTCCCTGCTCTTGGACAAACAGTTTTCTGCTAGGAGAGCCCTGCCTGCTGTTCCACACATCTTTCATAAAGGCCCAAACACACTCCAGACACTCCACCTACAGCAGCTTTTCACAAAGGGCTGCAGAAATCCAGGGCAGCTGCAAGTGATTGTCTGTCGCACTTGAACACGAAAAGAAGCACACAGACTCAGCTCAGTTCAGGAAAGCCCCAGCTGTTTATTTTCAGTCATTTATATATCTTTTTAGAAACAACCGTGGATTGGAGGATGAGGTTACCACCTCCCCAATCACACTGCTCAAACGAAAAGTCTATCATATTTCTCTGCCTCAGGAGAAAGAATGAAAAACAATAAGGACGGTTAGCAAAACATGGCTGTTTACAGAAAAGTGCGTGAGAAACTATTATCACAGAAATGAAAACATCGAAGGACTGTGAAACTCAGGGCGACAATTGTCAGAAGCGTTTTTTTTCCTGCTCCTGACAGCAGAATTCTTAGAGATCTGAAGCAATTTCATTCAGATGTCACATGGGGTCTGAGTTTTTTCTATTGATATGTTTCATGATGAGTAACAAGCCTTGGGAGCATGAGGTACAGGGCTGACATGTGAAAGCATGAGCATGTCCTCCACAGTGACGAGATTAGATGTTCATTTTATTATTCTTCTGTTTTTTCCACTCTAATAAGCCAAGCCAACCTTTTCCTGGAGACAGAACATGCGTGGGATGAGCTGTGGTCCCTCACAGGGTCACCAGGGCTGGCAGTGACAAAGCAGGCAATCTGCTTCATTGTGAACCACTACAGAGCTACATCCCACTGTGGGTTTAAGTAGCAGGGTGTTATTAAGAGCTCCTTTCCTGCATGAGATACAAAATGGAGGTCCCAAATGATCTTCATGCAAGCATGCAGTAAAGAACTGATCCTGCTCTCCTAATTAAGCTTTGGCTTTGGCAATTACACTCCTCGTATTCACCTTTTTACACAGAGGCTTCAGGTTTTGCCCCACAGTCTTGCAATACTGGCAGTCGCTGTTTCCCATTTACTGTTCTTCCCCAGAGAGTGACGGTGTAGCTGCTGCTTTGAAACAAAATGCCCTGAGATCTGGGTATCTTGAAGGAGCATGACATGCTAATTAAGTGTTAATCTTGGTAGCTACCCAGATCTGCACTTACCAGTACTCTGAGGCAGCAGCAGGAGGACCATGCATCATTCCCGTTTGTTGGTGTTCGTGTTCCTGGGGTGCAAGAGCAATGACTTTGAGGAGAGACAAAAATGTCCCCATTCAAACAGTGGCTGTGCAAGTAGATGTGAAGTTTCACCGCCTTTTCTAGGATATTTTAGAGAGATCTTAGAGAATATTGTGGGAGGGAGCAGGTCCTTAATTTTGTCTCCAGAGGAATCCCCAAAGGACACAGCCACTCTGCTGGGGACGGCACCCCCATAAGCTCACGGACTGGTTTTCCATGACACATGCCACCCTGCCCGGGCTTTACTAGGCCAGGACTAGACCCATAGCTAAGCAAACACACGCAGCCACGTGACACAGAGTTTTTCCTGCAGAAAACCTAAGTAACACAGTTAACACATTCACATGCATTTTCTTCTGCAACATCAGAACCTGGCAACCATGAGGACTTTACTGTCAAAAGGTTACAGTTTGCACTGGGCTCAGAAGTGTTTTTCCCAAAGGCAGAGCAAATTGAAATGTGAAGTTTAAAATCATCAAATGACCATGAAAGGAAACTGTGAAATAAATTCTGGAAAGGCAGCATTGTCAGTGCTCATGCAGCCCACTAAGAGCTGGAGCTGAACCCAGAACTGCTGGTTCCAGCTAGGAAGGAATTCCATATGCTGGGCAAGCACTGGTCCGTGGTACCAAATGATCCCATACCCATGGGCTGAATGGCACCCAGGCTGCGGTACAGATCTGAGGAACCCTTGTCACCTCTTCAATAACCTCACAGTCCATTCATCCTTCTGCAAACAAGTTGCAAACAAAACAACTGGACTGCTGTCCTGGGTAAATACACATACAGATGCCTTTTCCAAAGCAGTGCATCTTTCCCCACTGAAATACACGTCCTCCTCTTACCTATCAAATTGTGATTGAAGACACCTCTGAGCCAGATCTGTCTGAGATAGCAAGGGAGCAATGCCTTGGGATTTGGGCACACTTCTCTTTGTTTCTTTGCTCAGGCCTTTTGTGAGCACAGAATACATCTGGGTAGAAAACTTTAGACTACACAGGATCTTTTGGGTCGTTGCCCCCCAGACATGTTAATAGGTTGCCCCTTTGTAATGCCAAATACCAAGCAGCAGCACAAATGACACAAAGGAAACAGAGCAAATGAGGAAGAGGAGGGACCCAGCGAGGAAAGAATATGGTGAGACAGTGACAGGTTGAGTGAGCTGCACTCTGACAACCTCTAGGCTAGCAGGTCCTGGTCTCACATTCTCTGCTTGGTTTTTTTTAATGATTTTATTTAAAACAAAACAAAATTACATATATACAATTGAAATAGAAATATGAATATATACAATTGGAACTATATCATCAAAATGTAAAAGATAAAATATCAAACCTACATCTAAATACTAGAACATATCTACATCTGTAACTATAAAGCCTAACACGTAAATCCAAATCTTCAAGCATTCTTCAGACAGGCAGCACCTTCTTCCTGAGCTTGGAGGAAAGAGAGCTCTTCTGGACAGGAGGCAAGGCCTTTGTTGGTAAGGGAATATAGGAAGTGTCCAGGGAAAAATTCTTGATAAGACTGTAGCCAGTAAGTCTGCAAAGTGGAGACACAAAAGGTTAACAGAGGACACAATGCAAACCTAAGACATCTGAAGCCACATTATTTCATTGGAGATAATTCCTGGAAACTTCTAAAGAGCTGCCCAGGCAAACATGCTCCTGCCAGCAGCCACTTGAGGCAGGCCAGGAGGACACCCTGACCCACTGCCACAGAGCTAGCACAGGAACAGCCTGGCCTCTGGGCTGCCCTGGGACAGCAGGGAGCCCAGAGGCCTGTGCTTCCCAGGAATGGGGCAGCTGCACAGGCACCCTCCTGCTCCTCTCCCTGCCCCACAGCTGAGCAGCCCTACAGCTCCACGGGGCACTGGCAGCAGCACAGCTCATTGCAGGGGCCACATGCAGGGCACAAGTGTGTCCCTGGGAATGTGCCCAGGCTCTCGAGGCTGGCACAAGAGCCTTCCTCCCGCCAGAGAGCGGCCCAGCTCCCGCCTTACCTCTTTGTGAGCCTGAGCCATGCTCGGCCTTCACCTTGTCCTCAGTCAGAAGTCGCTTCAGGCCCCCACATGCCATGACTAGGAAGGGGGATGGAGAGAGCGGGGGCAGGTTCACACCCTTCCTTAGTAACTTGTCATTTTTGGCACAGCTAAAATGTCACATCCGGAGGTGTCCAACTCAGCAATTTGTCAGCTCCCTGGAGGTCATCAAGCCTTCACCAGCCCAAAATGTTGGCGAGGTTTTCCCGCACATGGGGAGGCTGGCTGGCAGCATGCTGCCTCAGCTTGGCGCCCATCGCCTCGCAGAGGGCGGAGGCGAGCTTGGTGACCACGGTGCGGACGTTGGCGCTTCGGACAGGCAGCGCCTTGTTCCCCAGGAAGGACCAGAGCACGGGCAGGGCGTAGCGCTGGACGACTTCGGGGCTCCTGGGATAAACCCATGCCACGAGCTCTGCCGGAAGAGAGACACAAACTTCTTAGCCACCGGCCTTAATGCAATCAAGGATCTACCTCTCCTTTTGCTTCTTGGAAGCCTCTCTGGCTAAGATCAGCAAAATAACACAGAGAGCCCCATGATCCAGAAACGGGCAAAGCCCCTGATCATCCCCAAAACAGAACCACCAAGCCCTCAGGACTAATTTCTCTAAACAGAGCCTTGTGCCTGTGGCAGACTTTGTACCTTTACTAAATCCTTTCACAATCTGTTTTTGCATGAACAATGACTGAAATGCCAAATTGCTGCTCATTTCCATTTGGAAGTTGTCTAAACCCACACTGAAGATTTTGAAATGCACCGTAGAGAGGCAGTTGAGAGATTTCTAATCAAAGGGATGATTCCATTTTTGTGACCTTTGATGTCAAGTGCCAAAAGTCTAATCTGGCTCTTCCCTTTGCTCAGTGGCACACAGCAAAGGGCAGTATTAGAGCACATTTCAAAACTCCAGCTGCTTGACTGCTGGATTTGAAACATCAGTGACTAGCTGGTGTCTTTGGCAGAAGGCTTTTGTGGCTTCTAGAGAAACAGCTGTTTCAAAGCTCAGGTTGTCTTAGATAATTACCCAGACCCCGTTGCCGTGGCATTGGAGCATCTCCAGATTTTAATGGCATTTCCCCTCACACACCTGGGCAGCAGCCAGGGAAAACCTGCCCAATGCACCTTCCACGGGTATTGGGCAGGAGGGACAAGCTCAGCTCCTCCTGATTTGAGGAGCCACTCTACTGTCTATTCACTGGCATTCCCTGTAAATACTGCCTCAGAAGACCTCTTGGCTTAGAAGGGGAGGCCATACCTGAGAGATGCTCCGTGACATCCAGCAGAGCTTGGCCATTCAGTTCACTTCTTCGGTGGCTGAACTCTTTCATCAGTGATACTTTATCTACAAGAGAAACACACGTTTCTGCTCTCTCTTGTGAGGTCAAAAGAGAAAGGCCAGTGAGGAGGGAAAGGGCAGGGGCAACTACATTTTATAAAATCAAGGAAATTCCTGCTGATTTTTGAATCCTTTTCTTCTTGCCTTCCAGCTTCCTTGGGAGGATTTTAAATTCACCAAAGAAAAGCTCTCCTTTCCCATTTGTAAATCCAAAGTTGTCTGCTGCACCAGGAGCTATGTTAAACATTTCACACCAAGGACCTCAAGAGTTCAATCCTACATAAGCAGTGAAAAGGTTTTGCATCCCAGAGCTTTGCAGAAGTGATCTTCTCCCGCCCCTATGGAAAAGGCTGAGAAGGCTCCAAAATTCACTCATCCATTCCCACTTGAAGGATAAGCTGTTCTTAAATCGTCAAGTTGCATGTTGGGATCTAGGGACAAGACTCCAAGTTACTCATACAAGAGATATTACTGCTCAGTGCCTCAGTATCCTGTGGGTTTCTGTAACAAGTATGAAATCAGATCTTGGCATAGAGACTGGAAAATGAAAGGATTTCCCAACACTTGACCATCATATGTATTTTAGTTTTTCTTATGCTATCATTTGCTGTTTTGGGGTCTAGTTTGAATTTAGATACTCTTGCCAGCCTTGGCGTGCAAGCCTCAAGTCCTGCCACTCTAATATGCCAAGCCAGACTTTTCCTGGAGACAGAACATGCGTGGGATGAGCTGTGGTCCCTCGCAGGATCACCAGGGCTGGCAGTGACAAAGCAGGCAATCTGCTTCATTGTGAACCACTACAGAGCTACATCCCACTGTGGGTTTAAGTAGCAGGGTGTTATTAAGAGCTCCTTTCCTGCATGAGATACAAAATGGAGGTCCCAAATGATCTTCATGGAACTGATCCTGCTGTCCTAACGGAGCTAATGCCTGTAATGTGGAGCCTTCCAGGAGGCTGCTCTGCAGAGGTTCTGATGCACCCATGTCCCTTCATGCCAACAGCAAAGCTATTCATTTGGGAAGTCAAATGGGGCCCAAGCAAACACCAAAAATCCCTTTGGCCCTGAATTCTAGCAAAGCTGTAGTCCAGCACTTCCCCTTCAGACAAGCAGCACAAGGGCCAAGGGCCCCTGGGACGCTGGGGAAATGCTGGTGCCCATTGAAGCCTGTTGGGGCCTGGTGCGTAAGGACTGCACCTGCACAGCTCCTGGTGGATGTCAGCTGGAGCTTTCCACAGACAGCAGCAGCTCTCAGGGCACTCGGCGCTCTCTGGACTCGCAGAGGCAGAGACACAGTTGAGGAGAGTCCATGTCAGGGCTCAGCCTTACCTAAATGAGCCATGGATTCTTCCAGCGCTTTCACAGCTGCGGCATAAACCCCGTGGACCTTTGAGTTTAGGTTCTTTGTTATTCCATCAACCAAACGGATGATCACCGGGTTTAAGCCATCTTTCAGGATGCCTATGATTTCAGCCAGCACTTCCAGCGCCTTCTGCTTCACTTTCTTGTGCGAATCACCAAGTCTTGGGACAAAATAATCAAAAATCTGTGAAGAGAACAAACAACATGAAAGCTGAATTAAAATGTCCTTGTTTGAGGAAGGGATGTAGAAATGAGCACTCAGCAATGTAAAACATGAAATGTTCCTTTCTGTCAGGTCAGCACTTGCTTGCACAATTTCACTGTTTTCCTGTGGGCCCCTCACGGGAATGGTTGCACAACTTCATGTGGGTTGAAAGATTTTCATATCTTTTTAAGAGGTTTGGGTGAAGACAGAATAGTTCCTATGGTGTTTCTCTCCACATTTAAGTCATTAAATTAATCCCATTTATTGATGCAAAACAGTATCTTTGCTTTAGAAGTATGGAACCGGATATTTACAATGCCCATTTTTCTGCACAGTTGCCTCAAGTTCTGAGGGGAATTATGATTTTGCCAAGACTGTGGCTGGAGGAGATCCAGGTTTTCTTCCGTCTGTCTCAGAACCTGTGTCTGGAGAAGTGCAGGGCCCTGATCAACTCTTCCAGGATCCAGACCATTTGTCTACCTAGCAGGTAGACTTCTGAAATTTAATGTGCTGTACAGTTCTCATTAGAATAGATTCAGTCCCTTGACAGCCACATTATCAGGTACCATTTTCTGGAAAAAGGGAAAAAGCAGCTACTGGGAGGAGAAGGAGGATATCTGTCCTTAGCCATTTTCCTCCTTTTCCAAAGAGAAAAAAAGACTCCCCAAGAAGGGTGAGCACTGTCTTTACCAAAAGGAATAGGGATGACGATGGAAACGAGTACCCAGAGCTGTGCCTGTGCAAGACAAGATGGAGTTTACGGAAGTATCCTTTTAAAAAATTTGGTTGAAACCAGCCCAGCCTGATACTTCTCTTCCCCATCCAAACCCATTTTTTGTCTAGAGAATAATTGCCAGGCTTTCAGTGGCTGGATTCCCTTCACTTAACCCAGCTGGGAGTAGGAGACAGCAGAAGTTACAGCAGCAGAAAATTCTGTCCTCATCTGATGAACAGCATCAATAGGCCCCTGCCAGACAAATACATCTGGACTGAAATTACTTGCCCTGAAGCGTGGACCTGAATTAAATATTTCTGGGTAAGAGGGACCAGCCTGTCCCAAACAGCCAGGATGTAGTGCCAAGACACACTGAATTAACTTTGCTGCTACAGGCTTGGGAAAGGAGCTAAAGGACAGGAGCAATGAAGACACCCTACATACTTGGACAATGTTGGCGGAGATGAGCTGGGGGCTGGTTTTGCACAGCTCTAGGAGGAGTGCCACTCCTTCCATCCGTGTCTTAAACTCCTTGGCTTCCAGGAGATTGTAAAGCTTCTGAAGCGGCTCCGTTTCTTCCACAGCTGGAGGTAACGTGACCCGGGCTTTTGGACGGTGTAAGAGGCATCCACCAGAGGTAGACTTCCCCCTGGAAAATAAAACCAAATTAGGACCTGTTGGTGATCATACCTTCAGTTAATTGTGAGCAGAACATCTTGAGGAGGTTTCCTAATGATGTGATTTCAAGCTGGAAAATCCTGATCTGATAAACAACATGGGCCTCATGGCAATCATTACAGGAGAGAGTCTGCAAGCAACATTCTCACCAGTGCTTACTCAGGAAAACCAAGGATGAGACACATCTCATTTATCTTCAGACGACTTCCCAGGTACACATGTCACATTGCTTTGTGAGGAAACAGAGACACTACTTCCAAGTTTAAGTGCCTCATCATATGGGAGGTGTGTGTCCTGTTCTAAGGACATTCATCCCTCGGGAGAAGTGTCTCTACACCAGGCATGACAATTGGGAAAAGTAGCTCAGATGCATCTGAACAGATGAATAGGGGCATATCTGAAGGATCCAGAAAATCAGTAACAGGGATAAAAACAGAAGCCAGGCATCCCAGCACTACGCTCACATGATTGCTTCCCTAGAGACCAGATCCACAGCTTAACAAACCCACTGGGAACAATTCTCTTGGATCAACCTGTCTCTTCCATGAGCATGGGAAGATCCTGACTATGCTACTGAGGCATGTGGTCACTGTCCTGCCAGCGCTGAGCATGAGAGAGCTGAATAAATCCCCTCTGTTATCAGAGGAGAACAGGTACAAGGAGCTCTCCCACTGGCAGGAAGAGACAGCAAGGACCAAATTCCTATCTTAAATGCTGATAGCAGCACAGGGGGAAATAAACCAAACATGCTGTCCGTCAAGCAAACAGTATGAAGGACAGGAATATCAAGACACAATGTCCACATTGAGACACCTGTTGACCAAAGTTGCTCAGGAATTGGCTTGCTACTCACTACTCAAACTTGGTACTGTTTGAGGGTAAGAAAACCATGATTCAGGCAGGCCAAACCACATGCATGGGAAGTGCTATTTTGGGGAACTGCATCTTGCCTCTAGACTGGGACTTCTCATCAAAACAAACATCTGGAAAAGACTGCACTCAGAGGAAAAAAAGCCCTGCTTGAATTTACTTGTCCCAAGTGAGGCAGCAGAGACATGACCCTCTCAAAGCCTCCACAGCACTGTCCTTGCCACTGCACTGGATCTTCTGAGCTGCAACCAATGGGTGTCTTTGTGTCACCCAATTCTTGTGGAAACCCCTCCAGAGAAGTTGTGTTCAGCGTAATGCAGAAGTAGACATTTTTTATCGTAGAGCATTTGTAGGGAAAGGAAACAATCTCTGGCACAGGTCACCTCCACCAGAAAGACTTTCCTGAGGAAGAGACATGTAAAGCTTGTCATGTGCTTTGTCACATCTAACCAAAGGGCTCAGTACCGTTTACTAGAAGGCAATGTGGCCTGGGGCTTCTTCGAGCCATCCTTCCTCTCCTTCACAGGCTTCTTGACAGATGGGCGTTCAGCCTTCTGGGTTTCCATCCCCTACAAAGGCATAAAGAAACCCCATGGATCTTTAGAATGTCAAATAGGAAAGCACCCATTTAAACCACCATTTATAACCAGGATCACTGCTACCAAGGCTTAGGGAAACATTTCCTAACTTACAGAAGGGAACAGGCCAGAGATTCAGTGATGCCAACTCTTTGTTTTCAATAGCCCAAAGCAGGTTCCAGCTGCTACCACACTGAGCAGCAGTCTAAAATCCCAGATTCAGTACTCTTGAGCGTAAATGGGAGTAATGCAAACTGGTAGGCAACAAGTGTTCTTAATGGAAGCTGCAGAAAAATGTGGACTCTTTGGAGGTTGGCCCATTGTGCTTGAAGTTGATTTGGTTCGACACTCACTCTCCCTGTTCCTGCACAAAGGCACACTCCCTTCCATAATGTAGATAAAAAGAATAAAAAACACCCCAAACAAACAAATGATTTTCCACTGGATGCTGCCGAATTCACCAAGCTTCTTCCAGCTCCACAGGGCATGACAGCAGGGCAGTATTCCCAGAAGATAGGCAGTAATTGTAAAAATTAGGACTGAGTTGGACATCTTTTGTATATTTGGAAATTTTCTTGGTACTACTACTCCCTGTGTCTTTTGCAAAGACTCTCTTATCTCCAGAAGCACTGTTCTCACTTAATTGCTTTACTGGGCCAGAGTAGGGATAGTGGGGTGGGGGGGTTGCTTAAATGTAAACCCATTTTCTCCTCTTTCCATTTCCTTTTGTTTGTCACCAATACTCAAAATATCCAATACCCCACTTTTCCCCTAATATTATCAGTTCCTTTGTGGCCTGCAGATGAACAGGCTGAGGAGCAACAGTTCATTGCCAGGAGCAAAATGATTCAGCAGAAGAGGAATGAGCTAAAGACAGATTAGGTATGTTTGTTCTCATATTAGCGGTGGCAATACTTGCACAAAGGAGACATTTCACCTGCCAAGCACTTACTTTCTTCTTAATTCTTGTCAGAATATCTTCCAGGTCATAGGTGGAAACAGATTGTTCCAAAAGCCGTTTAAATTTTTGATGATTCAGCATCATTTTCACCATCTCCTGTCCATAATGCCTAACACAACAAAGAAAGAAAGAAAGAAAGAAAGAAAGAAAGAAAGAAAGAAAGAAAGAAAGAAAGAAAGAAAGAAAGAAAGGTGAACAAACGAAAAGTGTTAACAGAATAAGCTGATACCCTAAACTCAGGAGCTGCCATACTTGCATGAGAAGGCATTACCTACTCAGCAAAGAGAGAGATTTACCTCCACTTGTCACTGCACAGTGCTGTCAGCTGAACACAAGAGGCAAGAGGAGAACATGGGGCAACAGAAAAATACAATTTCACTCTGAAACTGTGGGAGTGCTTCTGTGGCATTGAAGGATCCCAGGGAACAAGCAAAACACCTGTGCTTTGTTGTCAGAGCTTATTAGCAGTGTCTTGCTGCCATTGCACAGTAATTTGCCTTTCTTTAATTGGCAGGGAAGCCAGGACCAAACACCTCATGCTTGCTTTGGATCATTCTATACCATATGTATGGACAGGGGCAGCTACTTGCTCGTGTCTTCTTGGCGGCTATTAATGGGAATTTAAGTATCAAAGTAAGGGGATTTTGGTGGTTTGTGTTGATTTTGCCACTAGGAAACAAGAGTTTTCTTCAAGAAGAAATTTGGAGGTCATTCAGCCACAGATAACAGCATTATGGAAATCTGCAGAAGAGGTTTAAAAAGATGGAATACATTGGCTAAAGACCCCTGGAGTATTTCTAGGAAAGTCTTAAGTTAATGAGAAATAGATGCATGGGATCCCTCAGAGATGAACATTAGCCAACACTTTGGCTTTGTGTTGTGCACCTAAGGCCAAACAAAACTGTTTGACCGGCTCCTCTGATGGCTCTTTTGATCTCAGGAAAGAATCATTCAGCTCCCAGGAAGTTGGCAATGCTCCTTCTTGTGGGACAACCTCAGGTTACCCAGCACAGTTACCTCAGGTTACCCAGACAAGCCAGGGCAGTGGTCACAGCACCAAGCCTGACAGAGCTCAAGAAGCATTTGGACAATGCTCTCGGGCACATGGAGTGACTCTTGGGGTGTCCTGCACATGGCCAGGAGCTGGATTCAATGACCCTGATGGGTCCCTTCCAACTCAGCGTATTCCGGGACTCTGTGAACCTCATCCACACTGAGGTAACTGAATATTTCCTTTAGCTTCCACTCTTTTGGGGCTTTACCCTTTAGAGCCAGACACCAAACAGTTTGCCTGCTTTCGGAGGTGAAATGAAGATCATTACCTTGTGTCCCTGTGACAGTCCTGAGCAAGCGTCCCTGCCGCGTGCGCCAGCCTCTCAGCCCTGGGCGTTCCTGCGAGCTCCGTGACTCCAGTTTTCTCCACCAAGGACAGGAGGAGCTGGGCCGCACACTTCCGCACCTGGACGTGGCGGCTCCTGGGAAGAAGAGAGCCAACACTGGGGCACAGGGAGAAGGAGGGACAGCAGCGCAGGCCTTGGCCAGAGCATGCTCCCTGTCATTGCTGGGGGAAGGAGGCCTGGCTTCTCCCTGCAACTTGGGACACCCGTGGAAGGTTCTGTCCTCAGATAAACACAAAGTTAGCATTGTACAGAAGGACTGCCTGCAAGCAAGAGGGCGGAATTCAGTCTTCCTGCATGATCTGATACTCAATTTCTTTCCCCAAATTGACTCTGAGAACGAGGGAAATGAAAGACAACCCAGGCTGACCCACCAGAGGGCATTCATTACACAGGCAGCTGCAGCAGGATTGAGGCTGTTTCCACCATTTTACCCCCAAATCTGCAGACCCTTGGAATAAACAAATGCAGGGAAAACACACAGGGACAAAATAAGTGACAAGAGGAAAGAAGTGAGGTTGATCAGAGAATCAAGCACTGAGTTCACAGAAGATGCAGGATACAGAACCCTTCCCTCCCACCATTCCCATTCTCTCTCTCATCCCTTCCCCCCCCACACACAATAGAAGGTGAGGAATATCACTAAGAGAAGAGGAACCTACTGGACTCCACTGTCCATGAGAGCAGTCATTGCTCGTGCAGGAGTCACATTCTCCACCATGATTCCCAGGGTCTGGTTGGCTGCTTTCTGAACAAACTCTGGGGAGTTCCACACCATCTGGAGAAGGACCCGAGCAACCTCATCCACCTCAGAGTCCATGTCCTTCTTCAAGGTCACAAAGAGCTCTCCAAGAGTGACGATTGCAGAGTAGGACACCTTTGAGCGGAGATTGGTCACCTGGGAAGTCGTGAGGGGAAACATAAGAATCGCCTTGAAAAGAAAACCAGTTGCCTTATGCAAAAGTCCCAGGAAATGACAGCACTTCCCACTGTGTCCAGGGGAACATAAAAGCACAGTCAGAGCAGAAGAGCACAAGCACAGAAAGGCACTTGCTCTGGCACCAACTTGTGCTAGGCCTCAGGCCTAAAACATATCATTTCACTTAAAGTGTTCTACTTAACTCTTCTATAATGTCCACTGCTTTGATTTTAGACCCCTTTATTCAAAAAACAAAAAAATTAAAGCAAGCAATGCTTTCAAACCACAAAGGTACAAGTCATAAAGTCAAAAGAGTCATTTGCTGCTGTTCAAAGAAGGAACACCAGCAGTTGAAGCACTCAGCCAGCAAACAGAAAACACAGGCTCAAGTCTACAGACTAATTTGCAGTGTTGAGTTACAGCTTGGGCAGAGATTTGGACTGCAGCAAATAACATCATTAGTGTCTCTGTTCGTGCATTTGCAAGTTGCATTATAATGGCACCTCGCTCAAAGAGGAGAGTGTCAGATGCCCGACCTGCCAGTAAATACAGCCACATGTACACACAGACCCTATAGAGAGCTGACAGACATGAGAAATAGAAGGTCTAGAAACAGAAATGAAGGCAGTCCCTGAGCACACATGGAGATGGACAAGCACATATCTACTCTACCCACCGTGTATGAAGCACGGAGGAGAATTCAGAACAATGTTCTTACCTCGTTGGTAAGTGCCAAGCAAACCTCACGAAGTCTACCAAGCAGGACTTGTGAATGGGACTCAGCCAGGTGCTGGATGATGGAGAGTCCCTTCTCCTTCAGCTCCCTGAAAGGCAAGTACCAAAAAGATTGACTTTCTCTCCAGCCAAGAACTAGGCAGCACCCTCTGAAATCACCAGGCTGGCGGCTCAGTCAAACAAAGGGAGGTGCTTTTCCAGCAGTACTTGATGAAACCGTGGAACTCGTTGCCACAGGATGCTGTGGCTGTCAAAAGCACACACAAATCCAAGAGGCAAAGAGAGGGCTTTCAGAGTCTTTGTTTGTGGCCATTTGACAAGACAGCCTTTCTGAAATCCCTGGCACATGAAGTCCCTATGTCACTGCTTCCTGGAAGCTGTCAGACCGTGCCATGCTGCTGTTCCTTGTCACCTCCCTGTACCTGTCCCTGAGACACAGTCCCATCGAGCTCTTTCTGGGGCATTTTCCTTCTTTGCCAGCCCCAGCAGGTAGTTCAGCAGTGAGAGTCTGCACTGGCACTCTGTAGCTGAGTTTCCACTCTGCAATCTAGGCCTGTCTCACCCACTCCACTCCACCTCACCCATTCCCCAAAAATGCAGCAGGATGTCCCAGAAGATTCTACACCAGGGCAAGAACAGCAGAAAGTCGGTCTTTTCCCAAAACCCCCTACCTAAAACAACAGCAACATGTTATTTACAAGTTGCAAACAGCTCCCTCTCTCAGCACTTGCTTTGTGCAGGACCTGAACTACAGGAAGACGTGTGATGCATCAGGGCTGCAGCGCAGGGCTGGCGACCGATGCCACGGGCACCCCTGAGTGTCACCCGCACCCCCCACAGCTGCAGAAGCTCTCTGCACCTCACAGGGCACCCAGCTGAAATGGGGAAGAGAAAGCAGAAGAGAAAGGGCAGCGCAAAGGCGACTGCACAGGGAAATGCATCGTGGCAGATTTTTCATGCTTATCCCAGGGTGAGTGGAGTCCTTATCCCAGTGTGAATGAAGCATCCAGCAGTGAGTGGATGATAACCCAGACATCAAAAACAAAACCAATATCACCTGACATTTGTAGGGTTATCACCCCTTGGCCTCTACAGACCTCCTTCTGTCTGTGTCCAAGTTTGGGACACATTGTGAGTATTGACAAAACATCTCAGGCCCATATGAAGCAGGGAGAAGGAAACAGTTGAATTCCAAAAGTATCGATTCCTAGAAGATTTTTTTCCTTCTCTTCTCTGCCATGAGCGCCTCAGGAGTAATGACAGGCTGAGTGACTCTATAGCACAACTCCGTCCATTTCTCAGAAACAACAACTCCCTGTAGCTGCTGCTACTGGGGCTCACATGCAGAAGGTCACAGGGAGACCCTGACTCCTGCCATTGCTGCCAGCAGTGGGACCAGAGAGAAATCTTACTCAGTCCCACTGGGCCCTGAGGCACCCAAATCTCTACACTCAAAAGTGCTGCCATCCTGCTTCTGGCTTCAGCCAGCAAATCCTCTTGTCCCACAGCTTTCTCTCTTCCCTCAAGATTTCCTTTGCAGCTCCACGGAGCAGCAGGCAAAGCGAGGAAACAGCACGGATCTGCTGCAGCTGGAGCACTGCTGCAGACCAAGGCCTAGGAAAGGCTGCTCTCAAATCTTTATCCTCTCACTGCTCTGGAGTGCTTGCACTAGTGCCCCTCGGCCCTCTGCGCTGTTGGGCTCAGAGGCACTAGCAAGATACACTCCTAACCTACCTTAACGCTGAGAGGGAGACAGAGTGAACGGGGCCTTTCTTACCAGTCATCGCTGCTGAGCAAGGACAGTGCCTCGAGCAAGGACTGCTGTGGCTCCAAAGAGGCTCTGTCCTTCTGGCCCTTCCCACGGAGCGGCTCCTCTCGGCGCTCGGCACCAGTGGCCGTCTGCGAGGCCTCTGTGAGGAGAGGGTCAGCCATGAGCGCGGCAGCCCCGGGCAAGGCACCCCACCATGGAGCGGCCTGCAGCCCCATCTCCCAGCCAGGCTTCCCTGTGCTACAAACTGGCACGGGCTCGGACACTTCCCTGCTGTCTGGCTCCTTGCTTTCTCCCAGCGCCCCCAGCTGGGCACAGCTCCTTGGCTAAACCGGACAATTGCCCACACAGCGCCAGCTCCCAGTGCCACAGGTACCACAGGCAGCGGCACGTTCCTGAGGCCGCAGAGCTCCCACTCCCTGCGAGACGCTGCCCACCAGCAGGACTTGCTACCCCTGCAGGGACCCCTCAGCTGCCTCTCTTGTCTCAGCGCCCTGATTTCCCCGAGCCCTGCGGACAGAGGCACTCTGCAACTCCCTGAGGAAAGACCTGCAGCTGCCTCGCGACAGCACCAAGCCGAGCCTGAACAACCCAGTCCCGCTGGGCCCGGCTGAATCCCCACGGAGCAACTACCAGGGAACAGCGACACCTGACCCTTCACACCTGACAGCGCCTCTGTTCCCATTGACTTCAAATATCCTAGACAGCAGGCAGCTGAGTGCACTTACATTTCAGCCTGCTATTGGGAAAGGAGCAGTTCATGGATTTTGTTCTTTCTAAGCATCATCAATCTTTACTATTTCAGAGGTACACACTGGCTGTATTTCAGAGATGCTGAGGTGAAATTTATTTGTCATCAAATGGACTTGTGTGCACACTCTGCAATGCCTAAGCTTTAATTTGTGGAACAATGCAATTTCCAGTCTCGATGGTTGATAAAAAGCCTTCCAAATGCCATTTGAGGATAAGAATACATAAATACAGATGCAAATTGTTGGCAGACAGACTCTCTTGATAGTCAGCTTACAAGGTATGAGAAAATTCAGAGGAGAAATGCATTTCTTATGAAACCCATTTGTCATCAAAAGCACTGTCCGTCAAAAATTTCATGTCGTGCATTCAATAGGTCATTTTCTTATGTGTACATGAAAACATCTGAGCTGTCTCAAATGATGGACTATAAATATTGCACAGAATCTAGATGAACTGCTCTAGACTCTGTAGGGTTTTTGTGCTACCTTGCATGTTCTTACACAGTATGGAGGAAGCATAACTTCAAAACTATTCAGATGGGAACGAATCTGGATGTCACTGATGTAGCCCTGTCACTGACATCAGTGATGTCACTGCAGAAGGATGTCCATATACACATCTACATTCAATATGAATGGGGAGCCACGTCAGTCTAGTTCTGGGCAATTGTGACCATGGTGTAGCATCACTAGAAAAGAGCATTCAAAGTATCATTCCTAGCTCCCTTCTTCTTATCTCACCCTACTTAGGATCACAGCACAGGCAGGCTGCCCACAAAGGAGAGACAGGAGCCACTAGGGACTATGTGCTGTGTATTTACTGCGGGCAGCAAACAGCCTGGGAGCAGCGGGCAGCCCCTCCTGGCTGTCACCGCCTACACACGGCCGCTGTATTTGGGTGGGGTGACACAGGAGGCGCTGCTTGTTCCCTCTTGGCATTGCAGGCCGTGGGATGGCAGCAGCGGGAAGCCATTGGGCACTTCTGGGAGCAGCAGCACGGCTGCACCAAGTGGCTGACTGCCATGCAGAGACAGCCCTTGCTGGGATAGCAGAAAAGCTGGCTGCAGAGCCGGACAGCAGCACAGGCAGAGGGCCAAGATGGAGAGTGGACAATTGTTCCTGCTGCTACTCGTAGGTGCACAGTGAGCACACCCTGCCAGACTGCCCCGAGCTCACCCCTGCAGCTACAGCTGCCTCCTGGCACCAGTGCTGTAGTTTGGACTATCAGGATGGGCAAAAGCCAGAGCTCAGGCCTTTACCATTACTTCATTCAGCTCAACTTTCTAATGGATCGCTAAGAACCAACTGCTCCAGTACTACCGAGCTGAAGTAACTCCAAAGTAGACTTGCTGTTCATTCTCAGCACAGGCTATGGACCCAAGATCCCAGCTGTGGTGGCTGAGGCAGGAGGCACTTTGTGCTCCTTGTGCAAGGAAAACCCGTGTGGGAAAAAGCTGCCGTGGAGCAGGCTTACCTGAGGAGTTTTGTGGGAATCTGCCATCCCCATGGATGATGGGCTTATTGGGCAGTAAGGGCACGTTGTCCTGCTTCCTCAAGACCTTCTTCTTCAAGGCACTAGCAGGGTGTTTTCTCTGCACACTCAAAGCTGTGCCATTGACAGGCGGTAGGCTAAAGCCTGCAGGGACCAAAGAGGAGCTTGGAAGTGGAGGGTGATGATGGAAAGGGCCTGAAACCTTGCTGGAGCTGGGTAAGATCTTTTTGTTATCTCAAAGAACTTCAAGTATAACAATGGCACACTACCATGGGACAGCGATCACAGATTCACTGAATCCTATAAGATTTGATGTTGGAAGGCACCTTTAACCACCATCTAGTCCAACCCCTGTGAGAAGGGACATCTTCAGCTAGATCAGGTTCCTCAGAGCCCCATCTAAACTGGCCTTGAAACCCTTCAAGGACACATCAGTAACAGCTTCTCTGGGCAAACTCTGCCAGAATTTCATCCCCTTCATTATAAAAAAAATTCTTCCTCATATCTAATCTAAATCTGCCCTCTTCTGGTTTAAAACCAAATTGCAGTGATGCTTCCCCAAAGAAACAAGGAAACCCCAGTGTTGCTTTCCTTTTGTTTTCCTGTTTCAGAGGCTGGCTGGGGAAGTTACCAAAGGAAAGCACAGAAAACCGTGCGTGATGCCCTCGGGCTGAGTGCTGCCTCCTGAGGTCCCTGCTGCTGCCCTGGGGCAGCGCACCCAGCACTGCAGTCAGAGCCCCTCAGCCGGGATTCAGTCGGGAATGCTGCTTGCTCCTGGGGCTGCAACAGAAGCACAGGCTCGGGGCTTCAGCACAGCTCTGCAGCGCCAGCGCCTCAGCAGGGAGTGGCAGGAGAAGGAGCTCTGGTGTTTTCATTAGAGGCAGTTGAATTTTGTTCCTTCCAGGTTGCGCCTTGGTTGAAAAGCATTCTTTTGGACTTGCTTTCCCTGGAGGCTGCTCTCCAGGAGAGAGTCTGAAGCCCCAGTGTACTTTGCAAGACAGAATTTTCCGCTCTAAAGGACTTCAGAGAGGGAGGTGTGAAAGCTGATATTCTGTTACTGACTCAGTGAGGCCAGGGGCAAGACACTTCATGCCTCTCTATTTGTCTTTGGGGACCGGAAATAAATCCGATGCAAACTCCCACTCAGATGCAAGTGTAACAGCCCCCCGGTCTGATGGCAACACTGTGCAAAGGGCAAGCAAGTGATCAAAAAGGCCCACAAGTGTAGCAACCACTTACTTGCTTCAGCTGCATCCACGGGGTCAACTGTCTGTGGAGGCAGCTGCAAAGACATTTCCTTTTCTCTCCTTTTCTTGATCTCTTTCTCCAAAAGCTCCATCCTCTTCCTCTCTAAGTTCCTTTGAGTCAACTTGCTCAATGCAGCACGGACCTAGTTGCAATGGAAATACATCACAGACTGTAAGCAGAGACACACAAACCAGACACAACATCTCATCCAGAGCACAGAGTCCATAGAGTGCCACAGTCTTTGATGCAGCTCCATGTACATTCCAATAGTTTCTGAAGAATGTCTCCCGTCCTCGCCTTGACAATTCCACACAGTGAGGTGGAACACTTTATTGTCATAACCTTCCACTGCTCCAAGGTACTGTTTCTCAACCTACGTCAGGAAGCCCTGCTTGAAGCAAGAAAATCATAGGAGTGCTCCAAGACAGATGAAGAGCTCACAGGACCAGTGAGCAGGCAGTTCCGTTTCTACAGGCCGTGGCAGGAGAATAAAAACCATGTGCAATATGCAGCAAGGAGGGGTAATTAGCTGTTGCTTAAAACTCATGGCCAGGAATTGCAGCTCTTTCTCACTTCTGGCTTCAGAAGGACTCAGCTGCCCTCTGAGACCATGAGGCCAAAAAGAGGAGTCATGCGAAAACAAGTTGCAGAAACGTTGATGTTAATGTGCAGAAAAATTGAGGTGGAGAGGGCTGTGAGATACAGCAAGAAAGGTAACCAGGAAAAATCAAAATCTCCCATTTTATTTTGCAGCCTTGCTTACACTCAGCATTAGAATGCTTGCTTCTGTGCTTCCAAGGATGCACTTTGCCCACGTTCACTGATGTGTAGCTTGCTCTGCCATTCAGAACTTCTCTAAAAGGGCCTTTGCACATAAAGGATGCTTCTGGCATCACCTTAGCACCATCTCCAGAGCAGTGACCTTGGCACCACTGGAAATAGCCAAGCAATTGCTCTGTAGCTGTCAAATATATTCCCAAGAGAATCCTCATTCCCCAAGAGTGGAAGATGATGACTTTCAGGGACATTTTGGGCCAAGCACTAAACAGTCACTGGAAAGGAAAGTCTGCTCAGCCCTGTCCTTATCCCTCACCTTTCCAAAGCCATCCCTCAGGGCTTCGGCACTCGTAAGGCCAGGACTGGTGGGATGATCCGTCTCCTTGGCCTGGCTCAGTGGGAGGCCTGTTAATGGAAGCAAAGGTTCCTGTAAATCTCTGGCACACTTCAAGCCCCAACACCACCATGCTGGGCAGCAGGCAAGACAGCTTCCAGATTGCAGAGCTCTGATAAGGCCCAGAGATTGTGGATGCCAGCAGCAAGGTACATATGCCCAGAACCTCTCCCAATGGATGGGCTACTGCCACAGGGCACTGGCAGCAGACATGACATTACTCTGTTGGCCAGCAGAGTGAAACCTCCTGCATGATGAAGGCCTCAGCCCCTGGATGCTGGAGAGCTGCTGGGTTTGATAGAGAAGGGCAGAGATGGAGCTTGCTCTTGACAGATTCTTATCTGCCCTAATCCACGCTTATTTTAGTAAACATATTCCACCTGGTTCCTAAAAGAACTCCTGGGTTCTGATACCTGTATGCATTTAAATCAACATTCTCTTCCCTTTCTTGCAATACTTTAGAGGACATGAAAAGAAAAGCTTAGGATTGCAGGAGTGTTAGCCAAACATGAATTGTGTTCTTGAAACTGGATAATTCACATTTCCCAAGGATTTTCATTCTGAACTCTATGAGATTGGGCCACTTTCAGGCCCACCAGACTGAAGGCTGATTTTCCTAATGGAAGTAGAACAATGTAGGACATTCTGAAATACTCTCGAACAGAGCTGTTAAAACTCAGAGAGCTAATCATTCTTTAAATGGCTTCACAGAGGATAAAATCATATGGCAGCCAAGTAGCAAAAAAACAATGTCTTAAATCAGGATTTTCTGCCCCTGCAAAATGGTCATCTTATTAATAAAAAAGAGTTAGATATGGGCTTTGAGGAAGGAGGGCTATTCTGCATGGCAGGCAAGGCCTTGGAAGGTAAGAGCATGAGGGAAGTTGACAGGAAAACTACTGACTCCAGGATAAGCTCCTTGGGACCACTGCAGTCAGACAGGTCTGTAAAGTGGAGACCTCAATGCAAACCTAAAGCATCTGAAGCTACATTATTTCATTGGAGAGATTTCCTGGAAGCTTCTGAAGAGCTGCCCAGGGAAACATGCTCCTGCCAGCAGCCCCTTGAGGCAGGCCAGGGGGACACCCTGACCCACTGCCACAGAGCTAGCACAGGAACAGCCTGGCCTCTGGGCTGCCCTGGGACAGCAGGGAGCCCAGAGGCCTGTGCTTCCCAGGAATGGGGCAGCTGCACAGGCACCCTCCTGCTCCTCTCCCTGCCCCACAGCTGAGCAGCCCTCCAGCTCCACGGGGCACTGGCAGCAGCACAGCTCATTGCAGGGGCCACATGCAGGGCACAAGTGTGTCCCTGGCAATGTGCCCAGGCTCTTGAGGCTGGCACAAGAGCCTTCCTCCCACCAGAGAGCGGCCCAGCTCCCGCCTTACCTCTTTGTGAGCCTGAGCCATGCTCGGCCTTCACCTTGTCCTCCCTGCCAAGGATCCTGGGAATAGCGCTTCCCTTCCGCCTCTCCCAGGGCTCCTGGGCCAAGGCCCCCTGAGCAGGCTGCGAGTGGAGACCTGCACTGCCAAGCCCGGGGGTCTGCACTGCATCCTTGCAGCCTGGCAGGGGAGGGAGGGCACCTGGGCACGGAGGCTGCACAGGGCCCTCCTTCGACATGGTCTCCAGCCACTTCGTCCTGTCGGTTTTGTCTACAGAAGAAGCTGCAGATCAGGCACAAGGGAAGAAGTGAGTTAGTTGAACTCCCACCTTTACAATCAACACATCAAATGGGTGAGGCATCCAAGGGGTTTTTCAATTGCTCAGAAGATTGCTTTGTTTTTATTTTTCATGAAACTAGCATCTATATAATTCCTCTGAACAGTATGGACCAGGCAAGCCAGGAGAGAGAGGTTCTACTACTTTGCTTATGTGCTACTCATGGCTCATCCACTACTTTGGGATCCCTTTCCTTCCAAACAGCTGGCAACCCACAGTGGTCTCTAGAATATGACAATTCTACCTAGGAAGTAATTGCTTTCCATAGCTACTTTTCAAGGCCTTTGTTTCTCTAAGTCCCACTCAGTTCTGGGTTGGGTTTTGCTGCTTGTTTTTATTTCTCTTTACAACAAAGCAAATGCTGGGACACAAACAATGGCACCACGTGTTAGAGGGAAAAGAAGCTTTGCACTCCCCGTTAGATGTCCCCACCATTCAAGCAGCCCATATCTGTAGGGAACAAACTGGTCATCCAAACGTTCCACTTTTTCTCTGCTTCGTTCCTCCTGGGGTTTATTCCCTGCTTTCTTTCCTGCAGAGACACCCAAAGCCAACATAAACATGGCCTGCCTAGAAACATTTCTGATCTTGGCTAATCCTGACAACTCCAAATTTTCTTTATGGAAATGGCACGGGGCAGGTCATTCTGAAATGCTCTCCAACAGAGCTGTTAAAACTCAGAGAACTAAGCATTCTTTACAGGCCTCCACCGATGATAGAACCATGTGGCAGCCAAGCAGTAAAAGAGGAAGAACTGTCTTAAATCAGGATTCTTTCCCCCTATTGAAAAGTATGGTCAATAAGAAAAGAGAGACAGGTACGGTTTAACGAGATAGCTCATTACTTGTGCAGAATTAATCCAGAAGAAATGTCACCTTCCTAACTCACCAATTATTCTCAACGGCTGCATTCAGCATTCCAGCTACATATCAGCAATTAAGGAGTCATTCCAAAGGGGCCATGCCCAGGAATTGGCAGAACTAACCCTGAGGCAAGGGACCAGAGGATCTTACCCCTTTTTCTGCACCAGCAAAATTGGTTCTTCAAATCCCATCTCTCCTATCATTACACGCCCAGATTTGGCAAAGGAACAACAGCAGTGTCACTGAGGCTTTGAACTTGAAAGCACGGGCTGACACACATGCACCAGACACCGCATTTTGTCTGGCACTACTCTACTTGTCAGGGATCAGGCAAGGAAGGGAGGGGGGACAAGGCAGAAGGCATCTCCTCCCCCAGCCTCAGCCTGCAATACTGACACAGGCAGAGAGAGTCGGGGAAGAGATTTGTCATCGAGAACCTGCCATAGGTGGCTTTAGTCTTGTGCTGTCAGAGGATGACAAACTCTGATCCTGCATAGGCTGCATCCATTTGGAAGTCTCCTTCTCCTTAACTGGAACAATCACAAGGCCTTTCTGTCTAAGGAGGTTTCCCTATTTCCCCCTTGCAAAACCAGGCAATGTCCATGAATCTCCTTCAGATCTCAAAGAGTTCAGCTCAGAAACTGCCCCAAGGGAAGGTTTTCTCCTTCAAAGGAAGGAAGAAGGAGTGGGAACATTTCTCATTTCTTGCTAAATGTCTTCTTTTTCTCTACTAATTATGACATATAAAAGGGTGCAGTGAGGTAAAAGGCATGTGCAGGATGGAGAGGAATGCTTTCTTTTCCTGTGGTGCATTTCCCAAGCCCCAAGGCACCACTCTAGCTCCTGGACTAATTTTCACTGCACCACTAGAGCACACTCCCAGTGACCGGGCTCTGGGAGAGTCCACTGAGCCCATCAAGGAATTGAAATGAATTTGAAGACATTTAAAACAGGATGGTTTTCAACCCAACAGTCACAATGCCACCCCTGGGTCAGCATTCCAAGGGTCATTTTAGGACAGACATGCCCGGTACCTACTTGCATGTTCAGTGTTCTTCTCTTTGCTTCTGCTGCTGGATCTTGGCCTTGAGAAAATGGAGGACAAAAGAACACATGAGGAGGTAGAAAGAGAAGGGGATGGAATGGGTGTAGCATCAAAGGAGGCAAACCTTCTTAGCATGCTCACCCTGATGAAGGAGGAAAAGCAACACATAAACCCAACAAGATGCAAAGCTGATTAATTGGCCTTAGGCTTTCAGTTGCTGGAGTCACACAGAGCTCGCCAAGCTCCAACTGAAACACAGCAGCCATTCTTCAACTTGCATCAGACCTGCCCAGTTCTCTCCTGTTGGAGCCAAGTGGCTCCTAGAGCCTCTGGGAAGCAGCAGGAGCTGCTCAGCTGAGACACAAGTCTGTCTGGAGAGCAGCTGCTTTTGCTCTGCTGCCAAAGCTTGACTTTGCCTGCTCATGCCCTACACTGGTGACAGTCTCAGGCTACATGTGGTCATAGCTCTGCTGTCTCCTGAGAATGACAGCACACCTCCTTGCTCTTTCAAGGAGAAAAAGGCTTTTCCAACTCGGCTGCTAGGAAAATGTCTTGGGGTGACTCTATGATATTCAGATTGCACTTTAAAAGCCCTACGGATGCTTTTCAATTGGAATGATACTTCTGTGACTTCTCCTTTATTCTTGTCACTAGGATAACCTTGACAGCTACATTTTCTCACACATATCCAAGCCAATATCTTGCCAACAGGTACAGTCCTGTAACTCTTCTCTAGCACCTTGACCTCTTTGATCTTAAGCCCAGATGTAAATACTAAACATCGATCGAATTATACATCTCTACCCCAAAATTTATCTGGGCTCTCCTTTCACAGTGGAGGCCCAGGCACAGAGAAGTTGCACCTCACGTTTACAGAAGCAGCACCTGAGATTGCAGACACCTCCTCAGTAGCCAATATTTGCCCAAACATATTCTCATGGCTGCAGAAGTTGGCAGTCAAGGGTCACAGTATTCAAAGATCTGCAGTATCCAGACCCATGCAATACAGTTCCCAAATGACACCACAAACATTACAGAGGGAATCAGTAGCCAAGACCAGCAGAGGACGTGTTTTGAGGTGCTCTTAAGCCCTGCCTCCTCTTCCCCGTTGCCACCTCTGCTCTTAGGGCATATGGTGTTGGGTTTGCCATTGTGCTGGATCACCAGAGATGGGCAAAATGGGGAATACACTGAGGTTTGCCTAAATACATGGGAGAGCTGACTGTGGAAAATAACCTCACGAGATGGGAAGAGCAAGGTGAACAGCACACTGGAGCAGCAGACACCTTGGCTTACCTCATCTCCTGGGACTCTTGGAAATCCAGCTGCAGAGAGCTTGGGACAGGCACTGCAGCACTGCTCACAGGGGGACTCACTGCCTTGCGTATAGGGGGGATCCGAGGTGGTCGCAATGACCCCTTCTTCATATCCCCACCACTGGAACACAGGAAGGAAGCCTGGAAAGAGTAGAACACAGGGCCCATCAGATCAAGAATCCAGCCTTGCCCCCATTCATGCCTCAAGACTTTTAGCCATGCTCTTAGCTGGGACCTGGCAGGAAAAGAAAAGTCAAACGGATGGAGCAGCTTGCCCTAGGGAATGTATGGGGAATGGAAAGGGAACTGGTGAGGGAGAGATCATGTCCACATTTGCCACCTCTATCCCTGTGCTCAGTTGCCTGCAAATGTGGCTACATTCCCAGCTGGCATCCACATGTTTGGCACCAAGATGCTCTGGGGTGCCACTGCCTCTACTGGCCTTCTGGACGCTATGGGAATGGGTTTAGGTCTCTATTCTCTCCCTGTCCCTAAAGCTCCTAAGAGCCAGTGCTGATCTCCAGGCAAGTCCCCACAAAGCCATTGTGCAGGATGTCCAAACCTGCTTTTCTCAAGCCCCTCATTTCTGCTGCTGCTTCCCTTCCCTCACACAGTTCCCCAGCAGCCTTGGAGCCCCGATGCTGCTGAGCTCTCGGGATGCTCGGTGCTCTCCAGCTCTCACACATCCATCATCTCAGGCTCACTGGCATTTAGGAATTTCAGCAGAGCTCCCTGCGCTGCTGCTCTCTGGAAGGTCTCTGCCTGCCCAAGTTGCTCCAGGGCCCCCATGCCATGTCCAGCAAGGGGGGTGGAGGCAGCGGGGGCACATCCACACCCTTCCTTAGTATCCCATTGTTTCTGGCACAGCTAAAGAGCCAAATCAGGTCCTGATGAAACTTCAGTGGAAGGATCAGTTCCTGTCAGGGATACGCTGGGCCCTTTCTCAGCAAGGCTGAAATCAAGTACACAAGCCTCTGGTTGGACATTCTGTTGACCAAAGCTGTTGTTCATCTGCCTCCTCCTGCACCCCACGGCAAACCCAAAACAACTGCGGCTCCTGGCCCTGCTGCAAAGGCAATCGTGTGGTTGGGCTCTGGGCTGCTCTCCCCATGGCCACCGGCCATCCCTTCCCTCTGGACAAGGCCATGCCAGAGCACAAAGCTGCCCAGAAGCTGATGAAGTCTAGAAATAGCATCAGAGACAGCTGGGCAGAAGGGAATGGCTGTACAGCTCAAAAGCTGACACAACCTGGAATTGACTTTGCAGGACTGCCTGTTCCAGCAAACACCTTTCTCCATCCAAACCAGGCACGGCTGACAGAAAACACCACCAAGACACAGAGATGGCTCACAGATACCCGTAGTTTACTAAACGTAGAAGGATTGGTTTACAGGATTGGCCAACTTCAGCTGCTCTGGCTGCTTGTTGGTGTTTTCCCAGCCATAAGACAGAGCAGGAGCCATGACAGAGCCCAGAATCCATTCAAAGACCTCTCCTGCTATTGATACACGCTGAGGACATGAAGTCTGCACAACACACCCACTGCAAAGACAGCCTGAAGCGCAGTGTCCTGCTGAGCTCTCCCTTTGCTCAGCTGCTTCCCTGGGCTCCCACCACAGGAAAAGGTCTCAGAGCTCTGTCTACACCACATAATCTGGAAATCTACTGCACAGAACTTAGCTTGGTCTCCTTACTTTATGTCCTTTTCCCGCGGTACTCAGCTCCTGGTTTTCTCTACTGTCTCCATCATATCTGGTGGTATGTTTCCCATTCTCCTGCTCTCCACTGTATATTTCGTTTGTGTTAGTGGAAGGAGAGCACTTCTGGATGGGAGGTAATGGATTGGAGGGAAGGAGCATAGAGGGAGTTGGCCGGAAAGACTTGGAAAAAACAAACGTAGCCAGGCCTGCAAAGTGGAGACACAAAATGTAACAGAGGAGACAATGCAAACCTAAAGCATCTGAAGCTACATTATTTCATTGGAGAGATTTCCTGGAAACTTCTAAAGAGCTGCCCAGGGAAACATGCTCCTGCCAGCCACCCCTTGAGGCAGGCCAGCGGGACACCCTGACCCACTGCCACAGAGCTAGCACAGGAACAGCCTGGCCTCTGGGCTGCCCTGGGACAGCAGGGAGCCCAGAGCCCTGTGCTTCCCAGGAATGGGGCAGCTGCACAGGCACCCTCCTGCTCCTCTCCCTGCCCCACAGCTGAGCAGCCCTACAGCTCCACGGGGCACTGGCAGCAGCACAGCTCATTGCAGGGGCCACATGCAGGGCACAAGTGTGTCCCTGGCAATGTGCCCAGGCTCTCGAGGCTGGCACAAGAGCCTTCCTCCCGCCAGAAAGCAGCCCAGCTCCTGCCTTACCTCTTTGTGAGCCTGAGCCACGCTCGGCCTTCCCCTTGTCCCCCCTGCCAAAACCTGGATCCTCAGCCTTGTGTATTGGGGGGATCAGAGGTGGTTGCAATGACCCCTTCTTCTTATCCCCAATGCTGGAACAAAGCAAGGAAGCCTGGAAAGAGTAGAACACAGTGCCCATGAGATCAAGCATCCAGCCATGCCCCCATTCATGCCTCAAGATGTTTAGCCATGTTCTTAGCTGGGACCTGGCAGGAAAAGAAAAGTCAAACTGATGGAGCAGCTAGGTCTAGGGAATGTACGGGGAATGGAAAGGGAACTGGTGAGGGAGAGACCATGTCCCACATTTGCCACCTCTATCCCTGTGCTCATTTCTCTGCAAATGTAGCTACATTCCCAGCTGGCATCCACATGTTTGGCACCAAGATGTTCTGGGGTGCCACTGCCTCCACTGCCCTTCTGGACGCTATGGGAATGGGTTTAGGTCTCTATTCTCTCCCTGTCCCTAAAGCACCTAAGAGCCAGTGCTGATCTCCAGGCAAGTCCCCACAAAGCCATTGTGCAGGATGTCCAAACCTGCTTTTCTCAAGCCCCTCATTTCTGCTGCTGCTTCCCTTCCCTCACACAGTTCCCCAGCAGCCTTGGAGCCGTGATGCTGCTGAGCTCTCGGGATGCTCGGTGCTCTCCAGCTCCCACACATCCATCATCTCAGGCTCACTGGCATTTAGGAATTTCAGCAGAGCTCCCTGCCCTGCTGCTCTCTGGAAGGTCTCTGCCTGCCCAAGTTGCTCCAGGGCCCCCATGCCATGACCAGCAAGGGGGATGGAGGCAGCGGGGGCACATCCACACCCTTCCTTAGTATCCCATTGTTTCTGGCACAGCTAAAGAGCCAAATCAGGTCCTGATGAAACTTCAGTGGAAGGATCAGTTCCTGTCAGGGATACGCTGGGCCCTTTCTCAGCAAGGCTGAAATCAAGTACACAAGCCTCTGGTTGGACATTCTGTTGACCAAAGCTGTTGTTCATCTGCCTCCTCCTGCACCCCATGGCAAACCCAAAACAACTGCGGCTCCTGGCCCTGCTGCAAAGGCAATCGTGTGGGTGGGCTCTGGGCTGCTCTCCCCATGGCCACCGGCCATCCCTTCCCTCTGGACAAGGCCATGCCAGAGCACAAAGCTGCCCAGAAGCTGATGAAGTCTAGAAATAGCATCAGAGACGGCTGGGCCGAAGGGCATGGCTGTACAGCTCAAAAGCTGACACTGCCTGGAACTGACTTTGCAGGACTGCCTGTTCCAGCAAACACCTTTCTCCATCCAAACCAGGCATGGCTGACAGAAAACACCACCAAGACACAGAGCTGCTTCACAGATACCCGTAGTTTACTAAAAGTAGAAGGATTGGTTTACAGGATTGGCCAACTTCAGCTGCTCTGGCTGCTGGTTGGTGTTTTCCCAGCCATAAGACAGAGCAGGAGCCACAACAGATCCCAGAATCCATTCAAGACCTCTCCTGCTACTGACACATGCTGCGGACATGAAGTCTGCACAACACATCCACTGCAAAGGCAGCCTGAAGCACAGTGTCCTGCTGAGCTCTCCCTTGGCTCCGCTGCCTCCCTGGGCTCCCAGCATAGGAAGAGGTCTCAGAGCTCTGTCTACAGCACATTAACTGAAAATCTACCACACAGAACTTAGGTTGGTCTCTTTACCTTACATCCATTTCCCTCTGAACTCAGCTCCTTGCTACTGTCACTGTGATCTTCACGGCCAGTGACATTTTTCCCATTCTCCTGCTCTCCGCTGCATATCTTGCTTGGCTTGTTGGAAGGAGAGCGCTTCTGGATGGGAGGCAATGGCTTGGAGGGAAGGAGCAAAGATGGAGATGCCAGGGTAAACTTCTTGGCAAGACTGTAGCCAGCCATGCCTGCAAAGTGGAGACACAAAAGGTAACAGAAGCTACAATACAAACCTAAGACATCTGAAGCATTATTTCATTGGAGAGAATTCCTGGAAACTTCTAAAGAGCTGCCCAGGGAAACATGCTCCTGCCAGCAGCCCCCTAGAGGCAGGCCAGGGGGACACCCTGACCCACTGCCACAGAGCTAGCACAGGAACAGCCTGGCCTCTGGGCTGCCCTGGGACAGCAGGGAGCCCAGAGGCCTGTGCTTCCCAGGAATGGGGCAGCTGCACAGGCACCCTCCTGCTCCTCTCCCTGCCCCACAGCTGAGCAGCCCTACAGCTCCACGGGGCACTGGCAGCAGCACAGCTCATTGCAGGGGCCACATGCAGGGCACAAGTGTGTCCCTGGGAATGTGCCCAGGCTCTCGAGGCTGGCACAAGAGCCTTCCTCCCGCCAGAGAGCGGCCCAGCTCCCGCCTTACCTCTTTGTGAGCCTGAGCCATGCTCGGCCTTCACCTTGTCCTCCCTGCCAAGGATCCTGGGAATAGCGCTTCCCTTCCGCCTCTCCCGGGGCTCCTGGGCCAAGGCCCCCTGAGCAGGCTGCGAGTGGAGACCTGCACTGCCAAGCCCGGGGGTCTGCACTGCATCCTTGCAGCCTGGCAGGGGAGGGAGGGCACCTGGGCACGGAGGCTGCACAGGGCCCTCCTTCGACATGGTCTCCATCAACTTCTTCCAGTAGGTTTTGTCTATGGATGAAGCTGGAGATCAGGTAAAAGGGAAGAAGTGAGTTAGTTGAACTCCCACCTTTATAATCAACACATCTCTTGTTTGAGACACTCGAGGGGTTTTTGAATTATTGAGAAGATTGCTTTGTTTTTATTTTTCATGAAACTAGCATCACTATAATTCCTCTGAACAGCAGGGAGCCAGCAGGTCTGAAGGACCAGGTGGAAGGCAGCAATGTTAAGAGGGGAAAAATGATTCCTTCCTGAGGCTGGGCTTCTGTGCATAGCCGGTACAGACCCACACTGCCTTGACTATTATTTCTTCAAACCAGAAAGGCCTCTCAGCAAGCAGGCAGGCATGGCTTGTGTTTTTACAGCATTGTTATAAAATCTTTAGCATTAGGGCTGATCACCAAGCAGTAGAAGAATGGGAAATTTATCTTTAGTGAGACCAGACATTGATGGCAATGATAGAAACAGGCCTTGCATCTCATGACCATGTCCACTTTGTGGTCAGCTGAGGCCACAGTCCCTGTCCTGGCTGACAGTAGGAGTCATCTGGCTACTGCCAAAATAGGGAAAGCAGAGTAAACTAATGATAGAATGTTGTGATGCCATGGGTACCCTTGCAAGATCATCTGTTGCTCTCAGCCACCTACTCTGACACAGAGCCAGCACTGACCACCATCGACCAGTTTTCCCTGAAATATAGTGGGGTTTTTTCCTTTTGGCTGAGGCCTTTCAGCTCCTTTCTCTCCTCACCTTTTTCTTCAGTGGTCTTTCCTTTTCTGGTAAAGTCCATTTTTGAACCCGTGCTTCTGTCTCGCAGAAGTATCTGGGTTTGAAATTGGGAATGCTCTCAGCAGAGACAGCGACTGGAGCTTGGTACCCAGCCTTAGAACAAGGTCGGGTGACTCCAATCGCCAGCACTCGGCACAGAGGCAGAGCCAGACGCGTCTCCTGCCGCTGTGTCCGTGTCACCCGCGACCTTCACAACCTCAGCGCGGGGCTGCCCCTTTGTGACGCGCTCGCCCGTGGTTCTCTCGTTTCCATGGCTGCAAAACCCCCATCCCAACACCATCCCCTTCCCTTCCCAATGGCAGCCAGCCCTAACCATGCCAGGCCAGGCCTGTGGGTTTGACACTGTCTAGGAGGAAAGACACTTTCAAAGGCTACTTTTCAAGGCCTTTGCTTCTGTAACTCTCGCTCAGTTCTAGGTTGGGTTTTGCACTTTTTGGATTTTTGTTATTCTCTTCACTACAAACCAAGTGCTGGCACATGAACAATGGCAGCCCATGTTAGAAGTTGAAGAAGCTTTCCACTCCCAGGTAGATGTCCCCAGTATTCAAGGAGCCTGTATCTGTAGGGAATAAATTGACCATCCAAATGTTCCATTTTTGCTCTACTTCATTCTTCCAGGGGTTTATTGCCTGCTTTGTTTCCTGCAGAGACACTAAAACCCAACATAAACATGACCTGCCTCAAAACATTTCTGATCATAGCTGTCCCTGACAATTCAAAATCTTCTTAATGGAAATGGCACAGGGCAGGTCCTTCTGAAATGCTCTCCAACAGAGCTGTTAAAATTTTGAGAACTAAGCATTCTTCACATGGTGTCATAGAGGATAAAAGCATGTGGCAGCCAAGTGGTTAAAAAAAGAATAACTTTCTGAAATCAGGATTTTTTTTCTCCTGTAGAACATTATGGTCAATAACAAAAGTGCAACAGGAAAGGTTTAATGACAGAGCTCATTTCTAGTGCAGAATTAATCCTGCAAAAATGCTACCTTGCTTACTCAGCAATACTTCTCCCCAGCTGTATTCAACATTCCAGCTGCACATCAGCAATTAAGGAATCATTCCAAAGGGGCCCTGCCCAGGATTTGGCAGAACTAACTCTGAGGCAAGGGACCAGTGGATCTTATCCCTTTTAGTGCATCAGCAAAATTATTTGTTCAAATCCCATCTCTCCTGTCTATTAAAGGAAGCTTTGCACTCTGCTTTAGATGCCCCCACTGTTCAGTGGGCCGATATGATCCCTGTATCTGTAGGGTGTAAATTGGCCATGCAAATGTTCTCCTTCCTTGTGGCAGGGGTTTATTCCTGCTTTCTTTCCTGCAGACACACCCAAACCCAACATTAACATCACCTGCCTCAAAACAATTCTCATCCTGGCTGTCCCTGAAAATTCAAAACTATACACAGAGCGTTTCCCTGTCCCCAGGGTCGGGCTCTAAGGCTGGGCCCTCACTAGCACGGAATGAAGAAGAGCTGCTGCACTTGCCAGCGGCTCTGGGGTCTCGCAATCAGCGCTTTGAATGCAGCTTTTGCACACACCCTGCCTCCCTGAGCCGAGCAGCATTCCTGGGCATCGGCACCGCCGCTGCAGGCCAACATCCTCCAGGCACAGCTGCAGGAAGGAGATTGCAGCGAGTCCTGGCTGAAGGAGTCTCCAGTCGGCTGCAGCCCTTCACCTGCGGCGCAATCGTCTTGTGCTGCCATGGGGGGAGCAAAGGGGGCGACGGGCTCTGTGCAGATGAGGATCTCCTCGATGTGCTGCTGGTCGCTGGGCCCGATACAGCTGCTGGTGCCTTCCCCCGCAGCATCAGGAGCCTGCATGGAAAAATAACACTGCCAGTGCAAGTGACAGCCACCCATCCCTGCCATGGCCCTGCCCACAGGGCGTCCTGCCTGCCAGACTGCTCGAGTCAGGTCATGTTAGAGCAACATAGAAACACATTCAAATGATGCATTTTCTGCATTCTGTCAAAATCATGGTCATACAGTCCACATGGTGGAGGCAGGCTGCTGTCGGCAGAAAGGGGGAAGCCCCAGCAGCTGCTCTCCCCATAGCTGGATGGCCCTGGCAGCAGAGGCAAGTCTCTGACCGTACCCACTGCTGTGGGAGCCAGGACAGTGCTTTGGAGTTGTTCCCACTGAACTCAGGCTGTCACACAAAGAGACCTGGAACAAGGAGGGCCCTCTGATGTCTCCCCATCCAGCTGCCCTCCCTCCCCTGCCTGGTTGTGATTCGCCTCACTCTGG
>JAMPIT010000785.1:7500-237183 GCA_026261815.1 Monarcha castaneiventris obscurior
TCTCCCTCCTGGACTGCTACCTCCTGTGTGTTCCCCTGCAGCCACCTCCCTGGCCTCTTGGCCTTTATTGTGCCCCTGTGGGGTCTCCTCCCTTGGCTGCCACTTCTGTGTGCCCCCCTGTAGCTGCCCCTGTGTGCTCTTGGCCTTTATTGTGCCCCTGTGGGGTCTCCTCCCTGGGCTCTTGGCCTTTATTGTGTCCCTGTGGGGTCTCCTCCCTTGGCTCCCACCCTCTGTGTGCCCCCCTGTGGCTTACCTCTGGCTGCTAGGCTCTGCGTGGCACCCCGATGTCTTTGGATGTTTTCCTGACTTTTTTTGTCCGGGTGTTATCCTTCTGTGGGGGCTCTGGTGTCCTCCTGCTCCTGGGATGTCTGCCGGCTGCAGCTGTGGGTGTGAAAATGGTGATCTGAGGGGTGCTGTGGGGTGGTGCAAAATGGCGGTAAGGGGGGGTGCTCTGAGGCAGTGCAAAATGGCGGGAAGGGGGGGCCGTGGGCGGCAGGGGGCTCCCCTGAGGCGGTGCGGGGCGTGAGGTGCCCTGAGGGGGTGCAAAATGGCGGGAAGAGGGGGGCCGGGGCAGCAGGCGATGGGGGGAGGGCGGCATGGGGTGCGGGCTGCCTTGAGGGGATGCAAAATGGCGGGAAGGGGAGCCGCGGGTGGCGGGGGGGTGCCGTGAGGGCAGGTGGGGCCGGGGGTGCCTTGAGGGGCCGTGAAATGGCGGGCGGGGGAAGCCGCGGGCAGCGGGGGGGGGTGCCGTGAAATGGCGGGCGGGGGAAGCCGCGGGCAGCGGGGGGGGGTGCCGTGAGGGCGGGTGGGGCCGGTGGTGCCTTGAGGGGCTGTGAAATGGAGGGGGGGCGGGCCGCGGACAGCGGGGGGTGTGGGGGGGCAGCGGACCGGCGCCGGACCGGCCCGGGGCCGGCGGGGCTGTGGGTCGGGGACGGCGGGGGGGCGACTCCGGGTGGTGGCTTACCTGGAACCGGTGTGGAGCCAGCGGGTGAGTGGCTCCGGGCGGCGGTGGGTGCTGGAGTCCGTGCCAGAGGTCTGCTCTCGGCGGCGGCGGGGGTGGGACTGGCAGGAACTTTTCCCGCCGGCGGCAAAATCCGTGA
Source organism: Monarcha castaneiventris obscurior (assembly GCA_026261815.1). Classification (NCBI taxonomy): domain Eukaryota; kingdom Metazoa; phylum Chordata; class Aves; order Passeriformes; family Monarchidae; genus Monarcha; species Monarcha castaneiventris. Next base: position 8,601 of record JAMPIT010000785.1, read on the forward strand.
GGGGCGAGGGGAGGGGCTGGGGCGGAGCGAGGGGCGGTGCCGGAGGCGGAGCGAGGGGCGGGGCGCCGTTGCGCGCGTGCGCGGGGAGGAGTCGTGCCGGGCTAGGGGGCGGGGCCGGGGCGGTGCGACGGCGGCACGGAGGTGGGACATGGGCGGGGCGGGAGGCGGGGCGGGAGGCGGGGCGAGGGGCGGAACAGGGGCGGTGCGGGGAGAGGGGCGGAGCCGCGTGACGCGTGTGATGGGGCGGGGCTCGGGGCGGGGCCGTGTGACGCGTGCAGGGGCGGGGCCAGGGGCGGGGGCGCGTGACGCGTGCAGGGGGCGGAGCTGGGGGCGGGACCGCGTGACGCGTGCGGGGGGCGGGGCCGGGGCGGGACCGCGTGACGCGCGCAGGGGGCGGAGCTGGGGGCGGGGACATGTGACGTGCGTGGGGGTGGTGCCAGAAGCAGGGATCTGTGTTGTGGGTAGGGGGTGTGACAAGCACACTTTTTTTCTTTTTTTTTGTTTTGTTTTTACTGCAGGGACCAGATTACACTGTCAGGTCTCAGATCAGGTGAGGGTCTCACATGTCAGGGATTTTCTTTACGCCCAGGGAGCCTGAAAAATCCTACTGCTGCTTTTTTTATTTTAAGCTATAAATAAAAATATGTTTTTATGTTAGAAATAAAGTTAGAGAGAAAGAAAAGTAGAGGAGAAAGGAAAGAGAAATGGAGAAAGAAGAGTTAAAGAAAAGAGAAAGGGAGAAAGAGAAAAGTAGAGTAAGAGAAATAGAGAAAAAGTAGAGATAAACATTTGTCACCACTGGCTGCTGGGGAGTTGTGCTGATAAATCTGGATTTGATCTTTTGAACAGTAAAGCACACAAAAAAGCTGAATCTAAGGTACAATTCAGTTTGTCCTCGCTCTACAGGACTTAAAAGGAAAGGTAAGACACCTCTATTATTTAGTGTTTCCTTCAGACCGGCATAACGCAACTGTTTGATAAAAAGTGCAAAGACTTCAGAACTGAGGCAAATTTGCCAGCCCTAATCTCAGCACTGTTTCACTCCGCTTGTGGCCTCAAGGGAATTTGTTGTTTTCCAACCTCACAGCTCCGTATCCACTCTTCCTTTCATCCCAAAATGCCAGGTATGCAGTAAAGCACATACGGAGCTTTACTTTGAAACAATTCTTTTAATGTAAGTTAATGTTATTTCTCAGTAGATACAAAAGTGAGAAACTTCACAGGATTCGGTATTTTGTACACACACCTCCGCCACCCTCCCCGCGCCTTCCCACAGGTTTTGGAGCTGTAGCATCCCTTTTTAGAGGAGGAAAAAACCCTTTTCTCATCCTCAACCTCCCCCTTTCCTTTTCTAATTTATTTTCCCCATTTGGTATATTTTTCTTTTTCTCTTAGTGCTTTTAAGGAAAAAAAGAGCCCCAGTCCCTCGACCCGCGCCACCCCCCCCCCCCAGCCCCGCAGTGAGCACACGAAGCCAAAAACTCCTCTGTGACCATTTAATTTTGGGTTGCCCCAGCCGTGCTATGAGGGTCCTCGCTGCCCTCCTGGGGCTTTTCCAGGTCATTTTGAGCCTTGGCCTTCTCCCCCAGGCTCTTCTTGGGGTCACTTTGAGCTTTTTCCTTGTCCCCCAGGTTCTTTTCAGGATCCCTTTGAGCCTTGGCCTTGTCTCCCACGCTCTTTTTGAGGTTCCCCCTGTCTTTGTCCTCATCCCCCCGGCGCTTTTGGGGGTCGTCCCTGTCCTCCCCCTTGGCGTCGATGGCCGCGTGTTCCCTCCGCACCAGCTCCTCGAGCTCCTCCTGAGGGGAGAACACTGGGGTTCAGGGGGTCCCAGAAGGGTTTAGGGGGCAGGGGGACCCCCAGAAGTTGCAGGTGGGGGGAGGTGTTGGGGGGGTACCTTCCAGCCTAACAGTTCAGCCAGAGCCAGGCACCCGCTGTCACAGTCCCCCAGCCAGGCCACATCCCTGCACAGGCACAGGGATCCCAAAATCACCTTTTTGGGGCCCTAAAAAACTCGGGGCCCCTACAACCACCTTGGGGGTTCCCAAACCACCCTGTGGGTACTCAAGACCACCTTGAGTGGCCCCAAAACTACCTTGGGGCGTCCCAAACCTAGATGGGGATCCTCCAAACCACCTATAGGGGTCCCCAAAACCACTTCGAGGGTTTCCAAAGCCACATGGGGGTTTCCAAAACCACCTGGCTGGTCCCTAAAACCACTTGGGGGGGGTCAGAGCCCCCCAAGCCCCCATACCTGTAGGCCTTGTCTGAGTCAAAGTCCATCCCGCCAAAGCCCATCAGGGACATCAAGGGGTCGCTCTGGGGGGGACGAAGGGGGTGACAAAGGGGGGCAGCTGCTCCAAGCCTCCCTCAGCACCTCCCAATCTGTCCCCCCACCTCACCTGCCCTGTCTTTTCCTTGTTGATCAGGAGTCTCGGGGTGTTGGTGGGGACCCTGTGTGAAGGGACAGTCACGGGGAGGGCCCAGGGGTCTGGGGGGGGGGGTCCACGAGGGGTCCTGGGGGGGGGTCTCACCTGCTGACGAGGGAGGCGAAGGGCTGCACCTGCAGCGAGGTGCCCATGATGAGCAGCAGGTCGACTTTTTCAAAGTCCTATTGAGAGAGGGGAGGTCACTGGAAGGGATCCCCTCAGCCTCCCCCTCCCCCCAAATTCAGGCTGGGGGCAGGGGGGCGTGTTCAGGACCCCTCAAACCCCACTCACCGACTCCAGGAGGGCGAAGAAGCGCGAGGGGAGGTTCTCCCCAAAAAACACGATGTCTGGGAGGGGTGGGAGGTGAGTGAGGGGGTGGGCAGGGGGGCAGAAGACCGCCCCCCCTTCCAAATTCCCACTGAGCCCCCTTCCCTGCCCTCCCCACGACTCACCAGGTTTCACCAGCCCCTGGCATTTCTCACATTTAGGAACGAGGGAGGAGAAAATCCGCTCTGAAAAGGAGAAAGAGTGGGGACCTCGGTGAGGAAAGTAGGCAAAAGGACATTTGGGGAGGACCACAAGGATTTGAGGGGGCACAGGAACATTTGGGGGATCACAGGGACATTTGAGGGGCGCTGGAGAACAACCTGCTGTTACCACCCTGTAGCAGCACAGGCTGGAACACCCCCGCAGCCACTCGAAGGGGTCCCCAGAATTCGGGGGGCCCCGGGGGCGTCCCCGGAGCCCCCCCTACCTCTCATCCAGGCCAGGCCATAGCGCTGGCGGCACGAGGGCCGCAGGCAGTGGGACGTGAAGAAGGTGCCGTGAGCCTCCACCAGCAGCTCCGGGTCCAGCCCCGCCACCCTCTCCAGAGTGTCGATGTTCTGGGGGGGCACGGGGGGGTCAGGAGGTCCCCAAAATCCCCGTGAGCCCCAAACCGGCTGAGGGGGGAGGGGGAGGTCCCACCTGGGTATAGCAGCGCAGCAAGAGCCCTTTGTCCTGCAGCAGCCGCATGAAGTAGTGACACACCGTGGGCTGGGGGGAGAATTTGAGGGTTATTTGGGGTCTCTCAGGCGCCCCCCCCCAAGGGGGGGGATGCTTGGAAGTAGGTTCGGGGGGCTTTTACCTTGAACTGCCCTGGGTAGAGCTCACGGGCAAGGGCGAAAAAGGGCTCTGGGTGTTTCTGGGGGGGGCATAGGGAGGTCGGAGGGGCTCGGAGCACCCCCAGAAACTCACAACCCCCCTAAAATTTGAGGAGGAAAGGAGAGGGTACCTTGAAGAAACTGATCTCAAAGATGGCCTCGGGATAGGGGAGGTTGTAGCTCTGCAGGTTGGAGTAAAGCCCGGTGCCGGGGGAGCGGAAATCCGGGATCCCGGCGGCTGGGGGGGGGTGGGGGGGGGTCAGGACCCGCCCCGGGCGTCCCCCTAACCCCCCCAAGGACCCCCACAAAGAGCACTCACAGGTGGAGATGCCAGCGCCCACCATGCACACGACGTTCTTACCTGGGGGGGACACAGGGGTGAAGCCCAAATCTGCCCTCGAGAACCCCAAAACTGCCCCTTCCCCCCCCGCATTGTGAAACCCCAAATCCACCCCGTTGCTGCTGCGCCCCCCCTTCTCCCATTCCCGTTGTCCCGGCGTTCCCGTGTCCCCCCCTCCATGCCTGATCTTCCCGCTGCCCGATTCCCGTCCCCATTCCCGGTATTCCCGGTGTCCCTACAGCGGTCACTCTTCAGGAAGCGGCTCACGCCCTGCAGGCTCAGCTCGTCCAGCACCGGCTCCGGTTTGTCCCCGCCGAGGCCCAAGGTCCGGGACAGGAGCGTCCGCAGCAGCTCCACTGCGGGGACATTGAGCTGTCCCCAAACGCTCACCAGAGTGTCCCCGACGTGCCAAACTCCCAGCAAATGTCCCCAAAGCCTCTCCAAAGGTTCTCCAAAGGTCCCCGAAAGTCCCAAAGACCCCAGAAATGTCCCCAAAAACGACTCAAGTAACCCCAAAGGCCCCCATAATGTCCCCAAAGGTCCCATTCCCCCCCACCCTGTCCCAGAAATATCCCCAAATGTCCCATAAGAGCCCCACAGGCCCAGTAAGGGTCTCCAAAGGACTCCCCAAAGCCCCCGAAATATCTCCACAGGCCCCATAAGTGCCCCCAAAAGTGTTCCCAAGGGGTCCCCAAAGTGTCCCCATAGGCCCAACCCGGGGCCCTCTGCAGTCGCAGGACCCCGGCGCCCCCAGACCCACTGTCAGCGTCGGCCGAAGCGCCCGGCTCGGGGTCCGAGACCTGCGGGGAGGAGTGCGAGGGGTCACTGGGGCGTCAGGGGCGGTCATCGGGGTGGGGACTGGGGGGACACCGGGGGGGTTACCGGGGACTCAGCGTCCTGCTCCGCCTCCTCCTCGCGGGCACCGGGAACTGCGGGGACAATGGAGGGGTCACCGACGGGGGCGGAAGGAGAGGGAACCCCGCCCCCCGGACCCGTCCCGGCCCCGCCGCCCCCGGTACTGTCCGGGTCCGCCATGGGCGCGGCCTGCCCGCGTCCGCCACACCTCCCGGTACTGCCCGCGTCCGCCACACCTCCCGCCGTGCCCCGCGTACGCCGCGCCGATTGGCGGAGCGCCCCCAGTCGCGGGTCGCCGCGCCCACCCCGTGTCCTCCGCACCGCCCTGCGTGTCCCGGTTGGCGGAGGAAGCAGGCGTGGCCAGACGGAGGTCGCTGATTGGCTGAAACACGCGGAAGCGCGGGCGCGGACTACGGGTCCCGGCAGGCGCCGGCGCGGGGATTCCCCGGTCCGCGATGGCGGCCGCGGCCTGAGGCGGCCCCGGCGATGGCGGCCGCGGCCTCCGCGGCCCCGGCGGCCCCCGGCGAGGCAAAGCGGCCCGAGGGCGACGAGTGGTGCGACAGCGGGCTGGGCTCGCTGGGCGAGGGGCTGCTGGGGCCGCCGCTGCCCGCCAGCCCCGGAGCGGAGTCCGCCGAGCCCCTCGCCGACCCCGCGGCCTGGCTGCGGCACGTCCTGAGCTTCGTCACCGAGGACGGCGACACGTGAGGGCGGGGAGGGATGAGGGACCCCCCTCGGGTCCGGGCGGCACCCCCACGCACACCCTGGGGTTGGGGGGTCCCGGTCCTGCCTCCTGCCGGGGTTCCGGTGCGGCCCCCCCGGGAGAGCCTGTCGCCCGCGGGGGCCCCTCAGTAACCCCCTAGGACCCTCAATAACCCCCACTCCAATAGCCCAGGATCCCCATCCCCTCCCCCCCACCACTTTTTTAGGGACTTCCCGGTGGGTCTGGGGATGTCAGAACACCCCCCCAGCCCGTGCCCACCCCCCAGGGCCTTGCACCTGGCCGTGATCCACGAGCACGAGGAGTTCCTGGAGTCCATCCTGCGGCACACCGAGCACTCGCCCTACCTGGACCTGCAGAACGACCTGGGCCAGGTGCGGGAGGGGGGTATTTTGGGGGTCCCGGAGGGGTCGGGGTCCTGGGACCACCCCAGGTCTCCATAGCGTCGGATGGGGGTGGGTGGGGAGCTGGGGGAGGTGGAAATTTGGGGTCTTGGGGTCACAGTGGGGCGGAGCTGCAGGGGAGGAGTCTATGGGGGAATCTTGGGTGGGCTTTGACCGCCCCCAGTTGTGACCCGCCCCGCACCCCTCAGAGCAACCTGCAAATCGCGCTGGGGCTGGGGCTGGGGCTGAGGCCTTGGGTTGATACTTCGGGGTGTTTTTGGGGTAGTTTAACCTTAGTTTCAATCCCCCCAGAGTGCGCTGCACATCGCCGTCGTGCTGGGGCTGGCCGGGGCCGTGCGGCGGCTGCGGGCGGCGGGCGCGGGCGTGGCCGTGCGGGAGCGGGGCGGTCACACCCCGCTGCACCTCGCCTGTCGCGAGGGCCACCCCGCCTGCGCCCGCGCCCTGCTGGGGGGGCCCCCCGACCCCCGGGACCCCCCTCGGGATCCCCGGAAGGAGGAGGAGGAACGGCGAGCGCAGCTGGAGAGCGTCAACTACGACGGTGGGGGGGCAGGGGGGACACGGTTTTGGCGGGGACAGTTTTTGGGGGATAGTGGTTTTGGGGGCATTGTGGTTTTGAGAGGGTCACAGTTTTTCGGGGGGGGACGTGATTTTGGGGATGGGGATACAGTTTTGGGGTGGACAGTTCAGGGGCGCCACACAGATTTGGGATTGATGCGTTTTGGGGGGGGCACATGGTTTGGGGGGGAAACCACGTGCTCACGTAGAGCTTTGGGGCCCCCCCCGGGCCCCCATTTCCCCCCCCCCCCACCCCACAGGTTACACCCCCTTGCACGTGGCCGTCCTGCGCCGGGACCTGGAGCTGGTGCAGCTCCTGCTCCGCGCTGGCGCCGACCCCGACCGGCCGGTGGGTGCCCCCAAAATCCCCCCCAAAAAAACCCCAAAACGGGACTGGGGGGGTCATGGCCGCCCCCTGATCCCGCCGTGCCCCCCAGGAGCCGAGCTGCGGCCGCAGCCCCCTGCACTTGGCCGTGGAGGCCCAGAGCCCTGAGGTGGCCGAGTGCCTCCTGCGGGGTGGGGCGCGGCCAGACCCCCGCACGTTCTCGGGGTTCACCCCCCTGTACAGCGCCCGGCGGCGCCCCGACCCCCGCCTGCCCCCTCTCCTGCGCCGCTTCGGGGCCCACGACCCCCCCCCCGGCGAGAGCAGCGACAGCAGCGACAGCGAGGGCGGGGCCGAGGACAGCGAGGTCAGTCAGTGACCACACCCCTCCCCTACCCGGCCTCAGAGTCCCCCCAGGGTAGCCCAGGATGACCGGGGAGCTCCTGGAAGGGCCCTCAAACCCTTCGAAGCCCACCCCCCCCACCCCCTTCCTGCTTCCTCAAACCCTTTGAGTGCCTTACACTTTTCCAGCCCCCCAAATCTCTCTCCTTCCCCAGGATGAGTACGACGACATCGTCATCAACAGCAGGCACTGCCCAGCCTGAGGGGCCCCCCGGGACCCTCCCCAGAATCCCCTTGGATGGACTCGGGGGTCCCCCTGCCACCCGCCAGCCAGGGGGACCCCCTGAAGATGTGCCCCCACTCTCCAAAATCCCGGGGAAGCCCCAAGGGCTGCAGCGGGTGGTGGGAAATAAAGCGGAGGCTGCGCTCAGAGCCTGTGACAATGGCCGGGACGCGTTGGGGGGGACACCTGTGTGAGTGATGGGACTTGTGTGACAATAGGGGGCACACCTTTGTGTCCCCATAGAGCAAAGGACACGCTTGTGACAAAGGGGGAGCATTTCCAGGTTTTATTCCGGGGATTTGCCACCACGGGGAGACACATGGGACGCACAGGACGGGGTTGTCACGTGTCCCGTGTGCCCCCGGCCGTGTGTGTCCCGTGCCTCGCGTGTCCAGTGTCCTGCATGTCACACGTCCGTCCCGCGTTGTCCCAGCTCCGTCCACGCCCTGCTCCAGCTCTGCCTCCTCCACGGGGACCCCTCCCCACCTCAGGGCACCCCTCCCATTTCAGGGGGGCCACCCCCCGGCTGGTTGGGGCCGATGTAGCGCAGGAGAGGGGCAGGGGGCCGGGCCAGCACCTCCTGCCCCACCAGCGGCTGCAGCACAGGGGGCACCCGGACACGGCCGTCCTGGGGGGAGGTGACACGGGGCAAGGTGAGCTCCCCCAAACCCCCCGGGATCCCCCCCAAAACACCTACCGGGAGCTGGTTGCACTCGAGGAGCGCAATGAGCATCCGGGACACGGCGCAGGCAGTGCCGTTCACCTGGGGGGGAGACACGGGGTCAGGGGGGCTCAGGGACCACCCCCGCGGTTTTGGGGGTCTCCCAGGGGTTTTGGGGGTGGGTCACTCACTGTGTGGGCATGGCGCAGCCGGCCCCCCTCCCCGCTATACATGATGTTCAGCCGCCGGCTCTGGTAATCAGTGCAGTTGGAAGCACTGGAAATCTGGGAGTGGGGGCAGAGAGGGGTCAGGAGGTTTTGGGCACACCCCCTCCCCCACTCCAGAGACCCCCCAAAATGGGGGTCCTGATCCGGCAGCAAGGGCAGGGGTAAAGGGAGGGCCATGAGTGGGGTGAGGGGGGCGTTACCCCCCCCACCTCTAAGTTTTTGTTTTCCCAAAATTATTTGCATCTTCCCCTTATTATTGGGGCTCTCCCTGAATTATTGGGGTCCCAGACCCCCCACTCACCTCCCCAAATTTGCCCCTTCCGGGCATCCAGGCCTCGATGTCGAACTTGCGGTAGGCGGGGAGCCCCAACTCCTCCGTGGGCATGTCCAGGACGCTGGGGGGATCCAGGGCGGGGTGTAGTTAGGAGGGATTTTGGGGTCCCACGGATTGGGGGGATCCTCCCCCCCAAATCCCTCTCACCGGTAATGGAGCCCCAGCTCTGAGAAAATCTCCTTCTGGAGCCCCAGGAACTCATCCAGCAGCTCCTCACTCTCCGTCCCGCGCTCGGCTGCCGTCACCCCAAACATCTCCACCTTTTGGGGGGAACACACGGGGTGACCCCTTCCGCCTCTCCCTCCCCAGGGCTCTCCCAGTGCTCCCAGTACCTTGGTGAACTGGTGGACGCGGTAGAGCCCCCAGGGCTCCCGGCCAGTGTCGGTCTCGGCACGGTAGCAGGTGCTGGAACACACGACCCTGGCAGGGGATGCGGCTCAGGGGGGGGCCCAAAACACCCCAGACCCCCCAAGGCATCAGGGTGGGATCCCCAGAAGGAGAGGGGTTCTCTGGGGGGGACACAACCCCCCTGTACCTGACAGGCAGGTCCTGCAGCTGCACCGCATGGTCCATGAAATACCCTGGATGGGGGAGCACAGGGTGACCCCCAAAGTTGTCTGCTATCCCCCCCTTTCTTCACTTTTTCCCAGTTCTCCCCCCTTTCCCCCAATATTTTTCCCCATTTTCCCACTGGTTTTTCCCCCCTTTTTTCCTTATTTTCTCTTTCTTGTCCTGGTTTTCCCCCCATTTTTTCCCCTGTATTTTCCCCTTGGCTTTCTCAGCTTCTTCCCCCATTTCTTCCCCATTTTTCTCCCTATTGTTGCCTTTTTTTCCTGCATTTTCCCCGTTTTTTACCATTTTCTTCACATTCTGCCCTGGTTTTTCCGATCTCGCCCCATTTTCTCCCATTTCCTACCTGCAATTCCCACCTCTGAGGTCCCGGCCAGGCACAGATCCTCGAAGCGCGCAGGATCAATGGTGTAAACCGGGGAGGGGGTGGCGCTGGGCTGGACCCCACAGCCCTCCTGGAGGGCACAGGGGGTCACCTGTGGTCACAGAGGTGTCAGGGGGGTCTCAGGGGGCTCAGGGGTCACTCACAAAAACGGCTCCGCGCAGCAGGTCCGGCACCGTCATGGGCAGGAAACCCTAGGAGAAAGGGAGGTCAGGAGATCCCAACACCCCTGGATGCCTCCAGACTCTCCCAGACCCTCCCTGGATCCCCACACACGATCCCAGACCCTCTCTGGAACACCCCAGACCCTCCCTTGACCCCCCCATGCCCCCCCACCTTGCTGAGCAGCTTCTGCAGGGTGAAGGTGACAAGGGCGTGCTGGAGCAGGGCCCCGGCCCCGCACAGGTAATAGGAGCGATGGCCCGACACGTGGGACAGGCGCCTGCAGGGGTGTGACACCTGTGTGACACCTGTGAGACACGTGGGGACGCCCCCACCCCGCACAGGTAACGAAACAATGGCCTGACACGTGGGACAGGTGTGACAGGGTTGTGACAGAGGTCACAGGAGTGTGACGGAAGCGTCCCCCCTCCAGGTGTCGCTCACTTTTGCCGGATGATGTCCAGCCCCTCCCCCAGCTCCAGGTGTCCCTTTGGCTTGAAATCAAACACTGGGGAGGGAGAACCTTCGTCACTTTTGTCACCTTTGTCACCCGAGACTCTCCACACCCTGTCCCCAAAATCCTTCCTCACCCCGGCCCAAATTCTCTGTCGCCCCCAGACCCTTCATTTTCCCCCAAGGACCCTTCTCCTCCTCCCCCGCACAGCCAAACCTGCCCCCCCGGACCCCCCGAAACACCTCCCCCCCTTTACCTGGTTTCTCACCAGCCACCTCAAGCAGCCGGGCCTGACGCTGGTCCCCAACGGGCTGGGAGGACACAAGGGGGAGATTTTTTACACCAAATCACCCCATGCCAGAGCAGGTGTTGGAGGGGTTTTTGGGAAATTTTGGGGAGGTTTTGGGGGTCTCACCACAGCAGGGTGGGTTCTGTTGGGCAACTGCAGGGCCCCCAGGTAAAATCTCTGCTCCAGGTCAGATTCCTCGGCCTCGAGCACCCGGAGCTGCCCCCGGAGGCTCCGGCCCCGCTCCCGCAGCGCTGCCAATTCTGGGAGCTGCCGGACGGCCGCCGTGAGGGGATGGGGGATCCAGGAACACCCCCCGAGCCCCCCCAAAATTCAGTTCCTACCGTCTTGGCCGCTGCCTTGTCGTGGGAGGCCTGCGGGGGAAGAGAGGAGGTCGGGGGGGGCAGGGGGGTGGGGATCTTGGGGACGGTTTAGGGGGAAAGGGAGGGGGATCCTGGGGAAGTGATCCAGGGAGGAAGTGAGTGGGGACCAGAGGGACTCAGGGGACACTTTGGGGGTTCCAGGGGGAACCGAGGGTTCTGGGGAGGTCCAAGGGGGTATTTATGATTCCGAGGGGGATCCCGGGGGAAACTGAGGGTTTCAAGGGGAATTGAGGGATGCAGAGGTCTCACCATGATCTCGCGGACCCCCTGGGCCACGCGCCCCTTCTCAGCCTCCAGCCGGGCGATGCTGTCCCGGACATGGCCCAGCCGCGACCACGTCCGCACCTGAGGGCGTGGCCAGGGCGTGGCTCAGGTGGACGGTGCGGCCACACCCAAACGCGGGGGTCCATAGCCCCTCACCCATGACTCTAGTCACGCCCCTTTTATTAGGCCACGCCCGGCATGTCAAACCACGCCCCCTCTATCGCGTACCAAGCCCCGCCCACACTCCACCCCGTCCCGCCCCCTCATGGCTAAGGCGCGCCCTGAGACCCCGCCTCCCGCAGGCCCCGCCCCCGCTCCCGCCACTCACGATCTCCCGGAGCGCAGCACCCCCCAGTGGCCCGCGCCGCCGCTCCACGTCGCGCTCGCTGAGCGCGGTCACGTCCAGCTGCGGCCGCGCGCTCAGCCCCTCCCGCACGTGCTCGTACAGGCGGCTCCGCCCCGCCACGGCCCCGGCCCCGACCCCGTCCCCCGCACTGGGAGCGGGACCCGGGCCGGGAGCGGTCCCCGCGGCCCCGCGCCGCCCACCCGCCCCCGCCGCGCGACCCGCAGCCAGCAGTGCCCGGCACGCCGCCATCTTGAGCACCGGCGCGCGGCCGGCGCGGGTCACGTAGGGGAGGAGCCGGGGTGGGCCGGAGGCGCGCGCGGACCTCCCCCACGGCAGCTCTGGCCACGCCCCCTCGTGGCCTGGTCACGCCCCCGGCCCCAGACCCGCAGCGGTCCGGGTTCGGTGACCCCGGTGCCCCCCGCCCAGTGACCTCAATGACGCCCCCCAGGCTACTCCCAGTGAACCCCCGCTGCCCTCCCAGTGCCCTGAGCTGCTCCCCCCGCGTCCCCACATCCCTCTCCGGACTCTTCCCAGGGCCTCCCAGTCCTCCCCCGTGCCCTCGCAGCCACTTCTCAGCGCCCCCAGGACTCCTTCCACTGCCCCCACGACCCTTCCAGGTCCCCCAAAGGCCCCTTCCCAGTGCATCCAATATCCCCAGTACGCCCAAGACCCTTCCCAATACCCCCACCATCACTCAACACCACAACCCACATCTCCGCACTCTTTTATTCTAAAAAACACACAGGGCCAGCGTGTCCCCGACTGGGGACCCTCATCCCAGCCTGGGCGCATTCCCAGGACCCCCATCACGAGGTCCTCCCTCATTTCTTCGCCTGCACGTGGGCGCAGTCGTACTTTCCCCGCACCACGGTGAGTTTGACGCCGGGCAGGTCCTGCGTGCGCCCACCCTGCACCAGCACAACGTGGTGCTCCTGCAGGTTGTGGCCCTCGCCGGGCACGAAGGCGATGACCTCGCGGCCGGTGCTGAGCCGCACCCGCACGCACCGCCGGTTGGCCGAGTTCGGCTTCTTGGGCTTTCGGATCAGGTTCTTCAGCACCACCCCCTTGATCTGGGGGCGGCCCAGGGTGGGCCCCAATTTGCGGGGAGGGGGCGTGGGGCGGCCCTGTCGGTGCATCTGGTTCAGAGTGGCCATTGCGGCGGATGGAGGAGGGGGCGACAGCGAGGGGAGGAGCAGCCGCGGACCTGCTGGGACGACACGGAGAGGGGTCAGGGGTTTGGGGGGGGCGGCGGGTTTTGGGGAGGAGGGGTGATTTACGCACTGCAGCGGGGCAGCGAGGCCGCGGCCCTGAGCACGGCGCGGAACGACATCTCCAAGGCTCTGAGGGGAGAACGCACGGTCAGAACTGCCTGGGGTGGGCACCGGGAACCAGGGGGGAGCGGCGGGACCGGAGCCGCCACGTTCCGCTCAGTGCGCCGCCATCTTACCCCGATCCGAACGCGCCGCCCTGCGATTAGGTAGCGGGGATGCCAATCCCCGTGATTCCTGCGGTGATTGGTTGGACTACCGCTTAGTCCCGCCCCGATGGCTGGAGGGTGACAGCGAGGAGACTTAGACGGTCTTAGACCCCGCCCCTCCCGCCCTAAACCCCGCTCCTTCTGCAGCCAACCCCGCCTCTCCCACCCTAAACCCCACCCCAAGCCGCCTTCCCCGCCCGTATTCGGCTCCTCTCCGCCCTGGGCCGCGCCTCTTGCCCGTATTCGGCTCCCCATACTCCGCTCCTTGCCCATATTTGGCTCGCCACGCCCCTCCCGCCCGTGCCCCCGCCTCTTGAGGGCGCGGTCTGTCGCCGCGGCGACGCGGCCGTGGGAGGACCCGGATGTGGCTCGATCCCAACATGGCGGCGGCGGCGGCCGAGTGAGGCCTGAGGGGGGCCGGGGGGCGCTGAGGGCGCTCGGGAGGAATTTGGGGGATTTCGGGGGGATCTGGAATTTGGAGACCCTCCAGGGCCAAGGAATTTTGTGATGATGGAGGTGGGGGGTTAGGGGGCGGTTTGGGGGCAGTTCGGGGCTTCCCAAATCCCCGGGGGGGCGGTGGTAACAGCGTTTGGAAACCCTGGAATTCCCGGAGAGCAGCGGGATAAGGATCTAACCGCTCCCCGCCCTAAAAGCACCCCACAGAGGGGAGTTTCGGGGTGATCCTGAGGGAATTCCGTTCTTCTCGTGCAGTACTTTTCCCGAAGGACCCGGAATGCGGAGCTGAGGCAGGAAAGTTTTCCCTTCGTGGCAGGTAGGAAACGGATCCGGAATTAATTCCCAGAATTTTTTATCCTGCGGGGATTTGGGGGTCTCCTCCGCACGCTCCCGTCCAGCCCTAGAGCCCTGGGATGGATTTTTGCAGCGTTTCCTGTGGATTTGGGTCAGGAACTCCAAGGCAGACGGGCACTGGGATTCCTCAGGAGTGTCCTAACTCCTCAAAACAGCGTTTTCCCCCAGTTTTGGTGCAGTGGGAAGGGAAATCGCCATTCCCAATGTTTTTTGTGGTATTCCTGTCGCCGTTCCTCAGAGGAAAAGGAGAAAAAAAAACCCAGAGCTTCTGGGTTTGGGCTTTTAATTGTGTTTTCCCTGTAATTTAGTGAAGTTTGAAATAAGTAATTGTGGGATAGAGGGACTGACCCGCAGCTGGCTTGGAAATAAGTGGAAATATGGTTTACGGGGAATATCCAGATGTGGAAAAGATCCAGCAACCCTTTGGAAATGCCCCAAAACTTCCCCCTCTCGCCATTCCCTGTTTGGGGTTTGGGGGTAAAAGGTGGGAATTTGGTCAACATCTCATAAACGGCTGCGAGACGAGCAGGAATTGCTCTGGGTTTTCCAGGAGGAAATTCCAAGCATATTCCTGCCCGTGGCTTTAATTAATCTTTTAATTTGTTCATTCCCATGGGATAAAACCTGGGTTCCCTGGAGCCCTGGGAGGAATATTTGGGTTTTCTGGCGCTGTTCCCGAACCAGCCCCAGGAGGGATTTGCCGTTTTCCTGGATTTTGGTGAACTGGATTGTTATGGATGGACAGGATTGTTACTGATTAATTGGATCATCATTAATTGACCCTTCCTTTGCCCCGAGCTGGAGATTCCCGGCGTTCCTTCCTCCCTCTCCCTAAACTTCCAGCTCCGAGGAAACTTCCTGCTGCAGGAAAAGAGCTGAATTCCACTGGAATTCCTCTTTTTCCTCTTTCTTTTACTCTTTTTTCCTTCTTCTCCCCCTTTCTCTTTCTTCTTTTCCCACTCCTTTCTCCTTTCCCTCCTCTCCCTCTTCCTGGTTTTCCCAGCAATCACAGAAGCTTTGAGCAGTTGATTCTCTTTTCCCAGGAGTTCAGATCTCCTGATTCCCTTCCTGGAATTTTTCCCCCCGAGGAGGAAAATGTTCCCATTCAGGCGAGCTTTGTAGGCTCCTCATGGGTCACCAGATGGGTCCTGGAATTCCGGGATTCCTCCAGGCAAAGGCTGACACCTCTCCTCCTCTTCCTCCTCCTCCTCTTCCTCTTCCTTCTCCTCCTCCTCCTCCTCCTCCTCCTCCTCCTTCTCCTCCGGCAGATCCAGCTGGGCCAGTCCAACCCGCCTTTCCCGGCCGGAACGCTCTGGTCCCGCCTTCCCGGTCTCCCTTTCCCGGGAATGTGACCCCATCGGGGGGGAATCCCAGGATTCCAGCCCGGGGGATTCACCCATAGGTTTGGGACTGCCCGGCACCCCTTCCTGGATTTTGGGGTTTCTTAAGGAAAGCAACGCCTCAGAGCAACCCCAACCTGCTCCCAGCAGGACCTGACAGGAATTTTGGAGCTCCGGAGCATCTTCGGCATGCAGGAAGCTCCAGGGATCATCGGGATCACCCGTGCAGTTCAGGAAAATGCGCTTTTACAGATTCTGCTGGAATTCCAGGAGTTTTCGGGACGCATTGATCTGTCCCTGCTGCATTAAGGAGCTGCTTCCCGAGGATCCCAAATTCCTGCTGGGGGCTCTGGAGGTGGAAGTTTTCCATGGAAGATGTGGAATTGGAGGATTTTGAGTCTCTTCCTGTTCTGGCTGACACCAGGAAAATAATTCCCCAAAAGGAAAAAACTGGCTCAGGGATTTTCCAACGGAGACTTTGGCTCTTCTCTCTTTTTCCCAAAAGAATCTAATCCAGCATGAGTTCGGGATTCAGGGAACTTTAGGGGAAAAACCCAGGAATAAGCAGTGGGAAGAAGACAAGGTAAGTTTTCCATCTGGTGGAATTTTCTCACGACGTCTCCCCAGTGGGATCCCGGGAAGGCTCTGGAGCAGGGATTCCCTGGGAATCCCTTTGGGATCCCTTGGGATCGACCCTGGCTCTCCCTGGGACCTCTCCCAGTCTTCCCGGGGCTCTCTGGTTCCGTGGGGGCTCGCTTGGAATTTTAGGGGAAAACAGAGTAAGCTGGGGCAAAGAGAGGAGAGACAGACAGGATGGATGGACCAGCTCCACACAGGGGAGAAAAAAAGTGGGAATACTGGAATTTGGGAAGCAGGATGAAGCCAAATGCCATGTCTGGAATGCCATGCTGCTACCCTGGGTGTTTGCTTTCCTGAAATTCATCCTGCTCTGGTCTGAAAATCCTGGAATTTGATGAAAATCCCATTTCAGTCCCTTCCTGGACACTGTCCTGCCCAGTAATATCGGATTTTCCTGGGTTTGGGGTTTATGGGAAGGCGTGAAGCGCTTCCGTGCACCTTTTTCTCCCTTTACTTTTCCCTTTGTTTTTCATCCCGAAGCTGCTAGCGCAATTCCCACCAGGACACAGCCAAAATGCCACCGGTTTGGGGGGAATTTGGGGAATTTTGTGGGGAATTTTAGGGAAAATACGAAAATATTCCGCCCGGTGTGGACTCGGTTCCTCGTTAATTGGTGACTAATTAAACCCTGCTGGGATCCCAGGAATGCGACCTGGGAAGGGCTGAGGAATAAGTTCACCCTCTCCTGGCCCCCATCCCACCCTCTGAAATTCTTCAGGACCCCTCTGCCCCTGCCAAGTGCCGCCAGTTTTTCCCCAACCGTGCCAAAAAAGGGGGATTTTTGGGGTGAAATCATGTGGATTTGGTGTCCAGAGGCCCTGCATGCTGCACCTCCCCGACGTTCTGACCAGCCTGGATCATCGGCTGGTATCTGCCATGGAAGTCCCAGCAGGAAAAGCCCAAATGCAGCAGATTTGAATCCTCCCGCTCCAAATTCAGCTGCAATTTCCCCAAACCAGGAGAATTTTCCGCCCAAAACCAGTATTTTGGCAATCCAGGGAGGATCCTGGCAGTGTCCTGGAAAGGTGGAGAGAGGGATCAGCCTAGGATGAGCAGGGAAAATGGGAAATACATGGAATTCCAACAGTTTTTGACTGGGGTCGAAGTGGAGCAGAAAAAAACTTCTGTAATGGATCATTGATTTAAGGAGAAAACCTCAAAGATTGAGGGAAATGGTGAGAAAACCTTGGAAGCGGTGGGATTCTGGAGCCTGGAAAATGGGACGGAGCCGAGGAGCCAGAAAAAAATGGGAGGAAACAGCAGGAAATTGGCACCAGGAAAAGCAGTGGAAGTGGGAAAAATTGATCCTCCCAGGATCTGCGGGATTTTGTGGCCATTCCCAGTGGGATTTGTGGCTCCACTGGGATCTCAGTCCCAAAACCCTCCCAGCTCAGCTCGTTATGGGCCTGGAACCTGCAGGAAAAGCATGGAAAAACAGGGAATGAAATCAGCCAAACCCTCGGATTGTGCCCCGGGGCACTGATCCTGGTGCTCGGATCCCAGGAAAAGGGGATTTTTGTAGCTTTTTGAGGTGTTCTAAAGCTGTTCCTTGGTCCACGTGAGGTAATCAATGGATTAATCCCATTTCCAAGTGGGAATTTCTAGTGCCCCTGGTGTTTCCAAGCTTGGAATTGGGAAAAAATAGAAGTAACTGGATAAAAGTGGGGGATGTTGGACAAAAGCGGCCAATGGATGGATAAAAATAATTCCAACAATGGGATTTTCGGGTCTGATCCCATTCCCACCCAATGCTTCCCATTTACCTCACTGTAACACTGGGATTTTGGATCTGATCCCGTCCATCCCAACACATTTCACCCCAACGACATTTCCAATTTATTTCGTTCTAATGATGGGATTTGGGTGCTGATCCCGTTCCTAGTGACATTCCCCATTGTAACGCTGGATTTCGGGGGCCCATCCCATTCCTGATGATGGTTCCCATTTCCCTCACCCTAACACTGGGATTTTGGGTCCCGATCCCATTGCCAGGAGTGCATCCCGGGCCATGTTCTCCAAGAAGAAGAAGCGGGTGGAGATCTCTGCGCCATCCAACTTCGAGCACCGGGTGCACACGGGGTACGACGCCTCGGAGCAGCGCTTCACAGGGCTGCCCCGCCAGTGGCAGGGGCTGCTCGAGGAGTCTGCCCGGCGCCCCAAACCCCTCGTGGACCCTGCCTGCATCACCGCCATCCGCGGGGCCCACAAGGTGCGGAAGACCGGGAACGTCGGGAATTCAGGGGGGTTATGGGGCGGGGAGGGTGTGGCCAGGTCACCATTCTGATTGTGGGGTTTTGGAGGAGGTAATGGGGTTCTGGGTGCCCTTTGGGGCTGAATTGGGGGCGGTTTGGGGGGCTGGGGGCAAGGGAATTCTGGGATCGTTCAATATTCTGAGGGAATTTGGGGGTCGTGGAGCAGGTAGGGGGTTGCAGCCTACTCTTGGAGCTCAAAAAGCCAAATCAGGGGGAATTTGAGGGTCATGGAGCAGGGAGGTGGGAGCTGGGTCCCCATCCCTTTCCTGCCTCCCAAAAAGACAAATGTGGGGGTCATGGCCCAGGGGATTTTGGGATCATGGGGCAGGGAGGGGGGAGGTGGGGGCTCATTCAGTCCCCGGGGTGGGTTTGGGGGAATAACTGGGAGGAATTTGGGGGTCTCGGGGCAGGGAGCTTCAGGATAATGCAGCAGGGAGGCAGTAGATGGGTCCCTACCCTTTTCCCACCCTCCCAAAAAGCCAGACTGGGGGGGAATTTGGGGATCATGGAGCAGGGAGGTGGCAGCTGGGTCCCCCAGGACAAGGACTGCCCAGGTGAGACCCTTCCCCACGCCTGGAACCAGCCCATCCCATGGGAACGTGGGGTCATTCCCACCTGATCTCTTCCACATTGTGTGTGTCCCCATTTGTTTAAGTCCTCAAATTGAGGACCCCCCATTTCCACATCCACCCATATTCCCACATCTCCCCATATTCCCACATGGCCCACTATTCCCACGTCCACCCATTCCCACCTCAGTTCTGATGTCACCCAATTCCCACCCCATCAAACCCCCCAAATGCTTTGGGACCCTCCCGGTGAGGCTAGACCCAATCCCTGGGGGGCACCCAGGGATCGTTTTGGGATCATTTTGGGATCTGGGACTCTCCCTGGAGGGACGCCCCAGCCAAGCCCTCTCCCCTCTGCCCATCCTGCCATCCCCCTCCAGCCATTCCATGTCATCTTCCCGTTGTTTTTTTTCCTTTTTTCCCCTGTTTTCCCCATGTGTCCCCCCCTCCCCACAGCCCATCGTGCGCGGCTCCAAAGGGACCCGGGATGGGACCCCTGGGGGCCGGGATGGGACCCTGGCGTGGCTCCTGGACGAGCTGGAGGCCGTGTCCGTGTCCCGCTCCAACTCCCTGCGCCGGGACAGCCCCCCCTGCCCCTCCCGGCACGCCCCGGAGAACGGCCTGGCCCCGGGACCGCCCCCCTCCCGCCCGGAGCCCGGCAAGAGTCGCCGCGGGGACCCAGAGCAGAGGCCCCCCCAGTGCCGGGAGCGGGAGGACCCCAAAGCTGCGGCCGGACGGGAGCCCCCTCACCTGCACCCCCCCGGGGGTCGCCCCAAATCCAGCTCGGCCGGAGAGGGGCCCTCCCGGCCCCCACCCCGCGAGCAGCGTCCACTCTCAGGGCCCGACCTGCGGCCCCCCGACATTCCCGGCGCTCCCGGAGCAGGGCTGAAGACGGCGCCTGGACGCCCCTTCCACACCTACCCCCGCGCCGACACCGACCCTGGCCGGGGGGGCAGTGCCCAGGTAAAGGGGTGTCCCCAGGCCCCTTCCTCGTCCTCCTCTTCCTGCTCTTCTGCCTCTTCTGGAGCGGGTTCTCTGCTCCTCTTCCTCATGGCTTCCTGTGCTCCACGGGGATCAGCAGCGGCTTCCATCCCCGGGGTTACATCCTAGTCTCTGGAGCAGTTTCCTCTTCTTCCTTTTCACCTTCCTCACTGTGCTGCTCCTCAGAAGTGGTTCTTCCTCAGAAGTGGTTCCTCTGCTCCTCTTCTTCGCAGAAGGGGGCTGCCACCGTCCCTGCCCAGTGCAGCTTCATCTTCCTCTTCCTCGCTCTGTCTCTTCTTCCTTGGAAGCAGCTCTTCTGCTCCTCTTCCTCGCAGCTTCCAGTGTCCCGATGGAAACCAGGGCAGCCTGGAGGGCACTGGCTCCACGCTTCCTTCCTGGTGCTGAGGCCATGGCTCCAGGGTCTCTTCCTCTTCTTCATCCTCATCCTCTTCCTCACTCAGCCCTTCCCTCCAGCCTCTGCCTGGAGGCCCCAGCGCTGGCCCTGGCCATTCCCACAGGAATTCCGGGAGCTGACGCCCCTCTCCCCTGTTCCCACAGGCCGAGCACTGCTCGGGACGGCTGCAGGAGGTGACCCCCAACGGGCCGGTCCCCGCTGGCACTCCTGGTGCCTCCCATGCCCCCGGCCCCCCACGCCCCAAAGCTCCGGAGCCGCCTCCCCCTGCCCCGGAGCCCCCGGCCCCGCGTCCGCCCGGCCCTGCACCCACCCCGGCAGGGGGACCCCAGCGCGTGTCCCATGAGCAGTTCCGGGCGGCGCTGCAGATGGTGGTGGACCCCGGCGACCCTCGCACGTACCTCGACAACTTCATCAAGATCGGCGAGGGCTCCACAGGCATCGTCTGCATCGCCACCGTGCGCGGCTCTGGCAAGCTCGTGGCCGTCAAAAAGATGGACCTGCGCAAGCAGCAGCGACGGGAGCTGCTCTTCAATGAGGTCAGGGTGGGGGGCAGCCCTGGGCACCCCTGGAAAGACTTGGGGACGCCTCAGAGCCTGAGACCCCTAAAGATCTCAATGACCCTTGGGGATTTCATAGAGGCCCCTGAGATCCTCGGGAACCCATCAGGAGGCCCTCGGGGACCCCTTGGGGGAGAGCTTTGGAGACCCTCAGGAAGCCCTTGGGGCCCCCTTAAAGCCCCTCAAGGACTTCACGATTCCCTGGGGACCACTGGGGGCAGTTCTAGGGTCCCATGCCCATGTCCCTGTCGCCCTCCAGGTGGTGATCATGCGGGACCACCAGCATGAGAACGTGGTGGAGATGTACAACAGTTACCTGGTGGGTGACGAGCTCTGGGTGGTCATGGAGTTCCTGGAGGGCGGCGCCCTGACCGACATTGTCACCCACACCAGGTGAGGTTCCAGGGGGGGTGACAGAACTGACAGGGGTGATAGCAGCGGTGACAGGGGTGGTGACACTGCCGTCCCCCAGGATGTCGGAGGAGCAGATCGCGGCTGTGTGCCGCTCGGTGCTGCGGGCGCTCGCCGTGCTCCACGCCCAGGGCGTCATCCACCGCGACATCAAGAGTGACTCCATCCTCCTCACGCACGATGGACGGGTAGGAACCCCCAAAAATCCCCCCAAACCTCCCCCCCGATTCTTTGGGATCCTGCCCTGACCAGCCCCATCTCCGTTGGCAGGTGAAACTCTCAGATTTCGGATTCTGCGCCCAAGTGAACAAAGAAGTGCCACGGCGCAAGTCCCTGGTGGGGACCCCTTACTGGATGGCCCCCGAGCTCATCTCCCGCCTGCCCTACGGCCCTGAGGTGGGTCTGGGGGTTTGGGGGAGTTTTGGGGGTCCTGGGGTGCGTTAGGGGCATGTCTTATGGGGAGGTTGGGATGGGTTTGAGGGTGCCCAGGATGGGTTTAAGCTTGCCCAGGCTGGGTTTGGGGAGCACAGGGTGGGTTTGGGATGGGTTTAGGGTTGGCCCGAGTGGGTTTGGGGAGCACAGGGTGGGTTTGGGATGGGTGTAGGGGTGCCCAGGATGGGTTTGGGGGTACCCAGCATATGTTTGAGGGGCTCCAAGTGGCCTCCCCTCCAAACCCCTCTATTCTGGGTGCTGTGTATTTGGGAGGGAGGGGCACAGACTGGGTTTGAGGGGCTCCCCCCAAAACCCCCACTCATTTTTGGGGTTACCCTCCCCCCCAGGTGGATATCTGGTCCCTGGGGGTGATGGTCATTGAGATGGTGGATGGGGAACCCCCTTATTTCAACGAACCCCCCCTCAAAGCCATGAAGCTGATCCGGGACAACCTTCCCCCCCGGCTCAAGAACGGCCACAAGGTAACTCGGTGGGGGGTTCCCCCTTTCTGGGGAGTCCCAGGGGGTGTCTGACACCCCCCTCTCATTTTCCCCAGGTGTCCCCATCCCTGAAGGGGTTCCTGGAGCGGATGCTGGTGCGGGACCCGGCACAGCGGGCAAGCGCCCCGGAGCTGCTCCGCCACCCCTTCCTGGGGGTCGCGGGCCCCCCCGCCTGCATTGTGCCCCTCATGCGGCAGCATCGGCTGCGGTGAGAACCCCCCGCCCTGGGGGAGACTCCCCCGGGCCCCTCCTGCTCCTCCTCCTCGGTGGCACCCCCAAATTAGAGCGGGACTGGGATGTTCCTGGGGGGCACCGGCCCCCCAACCTGTACTACTGAGCTGGGTACCCCACAGCAGAGATTTTGGCGGGGGGGCAGCTGTTATTCTGGAGATTTGGGAGTGCAGGGGCTCATCTCAGTCCCCCCCACCTTTGGGACCCATTTTGGGGCATTTCCCCTTTTTCTGTTTTTTTTATCCCCCTTTCTTCTACCCCCCTTGGGCACCGGGGTGTGGCCCCCCTACATCTCCATGAGGGGTTGTCCCCAAAACTACAGCCCCCGTCCCCCCACCACACCACACTACTGATTTGGGGTGGGTCCCCCCCGGGCCCTTCTCACCTGTTTTTGTTGATTTTGGGGTTTTTTTGTTGGTTCCTTCCCCCCGGAACTCCCCCCTGCCCCCATGATTTTGTTTTTTAACAAAGTGATATTTATATGGTTGGGTTTTGTACCGCGCGGGACGGGGGGGCCCCGGGGGGACACGGGGCCCCCCCCAAATTACACGTGTCCTTTTGGACCCCCTGTGTGCTGTGTGATTCTTTGGGGTGTGGGGGTTACACGGTGGGGGGCACCTCCCACATCCCCATGGGATAAGGGGCATGGGGAACCCCTTGTCCCACACTTGGGGGAGCTGGGGACCCCCCCCATAAAGGACCCCCCCAGGCAGGAGCTGCTGCTGTCTCAGGGCTTTATTGACTGCATGGAGGGGGCGGGGGGGCGTGGCTGTGTCGGCTGGTGGGACACCGGGGTCTTGCCAGGGGCGTGTCCTTGGCACGGCTTGGCTCGCATTGACTCGCGTTGGCCAAGGCTGGCATGGCTTGGCCTGGGTTGGCCCCTGATGGTGGATCTTGGGCAGTGTCGACTTGTGTTGACTTGTCTTGGCCAATGTTGGCTCATCTTGGCTCATCTTGGCTCATCTTGGCTCACATCGGCATCTCTTGGCCAACTTGGGCATGGTTTGGCCCACACTGACTCAGGCTGACCCACGCTGATGCGTCTTGGCCCACGTTGAGTCTCGGTGACCCGCGCTGGCACATTTTGACCCGCACTGGCTCACGTTGACCTGCGTTGCCTCGCGTTGACTCACATTGACCGACACTGACCCGTGTTGACTGACACTGACCCGTGTTGACCCACACTGCCTCATGGCCACTCCCATTGCCCGGCCTCACCCCCCGCTCCCCGGCGCCACCACCCCGCCCCGCGCCGCCGCTCACTTGCAGGTGCAGTAAAGCGCTCGGATGGCGTCGTTCCAGTCTCCGAAGAGCCCCCGGCGCACCTCCTGCAGTCGCGGCACCGCGCCGGCACCGAAGCGCCGTGACTTGCCCTTCTTGGCCTTGCCCGACCACACAGTCATCTCGCACTTGGTGCCCACCACGAGGGAGGAGGCGCGGGCTGACCACCCTCGGGGCATGTAGGGCATGTCAGTGCCTGGCGGCACCACCAGCACGTCCCCAGCGCAGCACTGGTCATAGTAGGGGCTGTTGTCGGCATACAGCTGGGCGCACACCCGGGTGCCGTTGGCTGGGCGCAGGTCCGCGGCTGTGGGGCACTGGGCCTCCACCCCCCAGCCCAGCACAGCCACTGCAGCCACCAACGTCACCAGCAGCGCCGACGCCATCACTGTTGCCACTGTCACTTCCCAGGAGAGGCCTCCACGGTCCGGTTATAGCCCGGCCCAAGGCCGGGGGGCCGGGCCCGCCTGGGAGGGGACCCAGGTGTGCGGGAAGGGACACAGGTGTGGGGGAGTGCCAAGGCCTTCAGACCCCCCCGCCTTGGGAAGGGACACAGGTGTGCGGGGACTTCCCCTGGCTGCCCTCTGCAAGGGAGGCGCTGGGACCCCCCAAATCTGCACCCCCTCCGAGGAGGGACACCGGGGTTAGGGATTCCCCAAAGTCTGCGGCTCCCCACGGGAGGGACCCAGGTGTTGGGGACCACCCCCAAGAGGGACCTCAGGGGTTGGGGACCTCCCACCCCGGAGAAGGCTCCAGGTGTTCTGTCCCCCCCCCCAACCTGGGAAGGGACCCAGGTGACTCCCCCAGCCCCCCCCCGCGTCGCCGCGGCCTTGGGGAGGAGCCAAGGCCGGGCTGGGGCCCAGGTGCTCTGTATGCAAATGAGGGCACAATTACCCAGGGCTTTTGCTTGTGAGCTCCGCCCCCTATTTGCATATTCACGATCCCATCCTGGCCTCGCTGAGGTCCCTGCGACGGTCCCCATGGCAACCGCAGGGGGCGGGGATTGGTGGCCATTAGCATAGTCCAGACCTGCCCACATTGCAGGGTGGGGGGGAACAGATGGGGTGGGGGAAGCTCGGGGGAGCTCGTATGGGGCTGGGCCTCCCCTAGGAAACGAAATCTCCTGTCCCGGGCAGAGACCCCTCCCCCAAATGACAGAGGGACCCCCCAGTCTGAGCCCAGCCCCAAACCGAGTGGGACCGACCCCTCCCCCCAGTCACATTCGCGTTTCTGCCCCGGGGGGCCACAGGTTTTTAATGTAAAAACTCGTGTTAAACACTGCGGGGGGGCCCGAGGGGGGCGGCTGGTGGTGGGGGGGGCGGCGTTTTGAGGAGGGGGGGAGATGGGGAGGAGCTGAGACATTTGGGGGGGAGGAAATGGGGCTGGGAGGGAAATGGGGGGGCTGGGAGGGAAATGGGGGGGCTGGGGGGGCCCCCCCAGGGTTATCCAGACCAGCCAGATAGGAATCCCCGGGTCGAGTTGGGGCGGGCAGCAGAGGCCACGGCGGGGGGACACAGGGGAGGGTCCCCAGGCATCCGGGGAAGCCCCCCCCTTTTTCCCCCCCTCCCCACGGGGTTTTTTTTTTTTGAGGGGGGGGGCTGCGGGTCTCGTGTCATCTGTGCAGAGATGTCGGGGGCGTGCGCGGGGCCCCCCCGGCCCGGCCGAAGGCACCGCGGGAGGGGCGAGCCGGGCACGCGCGTGGGGTGGGGGGGGCACACAAATGTTGGGGCGCACACACAAGTCCCAAGTGCGCATCTCGGGGGGCCGGGGGGACACGCGCGTCCCGGGCGAGTGCCCTGCTTTTGAGGCCGGGGGGGCCCGGACATGTTTCCGGACACGCCACGCGCGTGAGTCCCTGTCGCGGTCCCTGTCGCGGTGCCCGCACATGTCGGGGGTCCTCACGCGGATTTTTCGGGGGGGAAGATTTGCATACAGGTACCCCCAGGGCGGGGGGAGGAGGGGGACACCTGGGGGGTTCCCAATGGCACCTGGTGGCACCCACGGGGGATCCCGAATAGGTCTGGGGTGGCAGCCGGGCGAGCTTGGGCGCTCCCGCGACGCCCCCGACAAGAGCCGCCTGGGCTGCGTTTGGTCGCCCGGGACCACCCGGGGGAGCCGCCGAAGGGGGGTCCCGGGAGGGGTCCCAGTGAGTGCTGCCGAAAAGGGGTCCCGAGGGGGGGTCTGGGGGGGGTATTCCCACCGTTCCCCCCCTCACACGGTGCTCTCCAGCATCCAGTGGGTGCTGCCGAACGAGGGGCGCAGGGGGGGTCCCAGGGGGCTCCCCTCGGGCGCGTCCAGCCGCGGGAGGGACCCGTGGCGCCGGGGCCGCGCCCGCCGGGGGTAGCTGTGGCTGGGGAACAACCCCCGCGCCCCCCCCGCCGCGGGACCCCCGCCCGCGGACGGGGGCAGCGGAGGCAGCGGGGGTAGCTCGGGGGTCTCGGCGGGCCGGGGGCCGCCGTTGGTCTGCGAGCAGACGCTGGTGAGCGCGGGCGGGGGGCGCCGCGCCCCCGCCGCCTTCCAGCGCGCCGTAAGGATGAGGATGAAGACGAGCACGGAGGCGGCGATGGCGGCGCCGATGACGATGATGACGGTGCCCCCCAAGAAGTGGGGCCGGGGGGGCGCGGCGCAGCCCGGGGGGGCGGCGGCCGTGGCGAAGGAGACGCAGCCGAGCGAGCGGGGGGCGGCGGGGGGGTCCCCGACCACGCGCAGCGCGGACACGCAGAGCTCGTACAGGCGCCCGGGGGCCAAGTCCCGCAGCACGAAGGTGCGGCTGGAGGGGGGCAACAACCTGGGGAGGGGGCGAGGGGGAGTCGAGGGGGGGGGGCGAGACCCCAGCACTCCCCTTTCGCCCCCCCGCTGGAAGCCGAAATCCCGCCCAGGACATTTCAAAGACACCCCACAGACCCCCAGGATCCCCCAAAGATTTCCTCACTCCCCCCCAAACACCTCAAAGACTCCCCAGAGACCTCCAGGACCCCCCGAGTACCCCTAGGCCCTCCCCAGAGAGGGATACTGATGTCCAGAATTCCCTTGATATCCCCCACATCCCCTCAGAGCCACCCCAGGACCCCCCAACACCTCCCCCGGAAACCTCCAGGACCCACAGACCCTTCCCAACACCCCCCAAAACCCACTTGAACCTTCCCCCAGCCCCCCAGAACTGCCCCAAACCCACTTGAGCTCCCCCGGAGCCCCCCAGGACCCCCCAGCCCTTCCCAGATGCCCCTGGAGCCCCCCAGGACCCCCCAAAGCCCACGTGAGCTCCCCCTGGAGCCCCCCAGACCACCCTGGAGCCCCACAGGACCCCCCAAGCCCCACCAGAACCTCCCACAGACCCTTCCCAGGCCCGCCCCAAGCCCCCCAGCCCCCCCCCGAGACACAGCCCCGGCCCCCACCTGTAGACGAGGGCGTCGTCGGCTGAGCTGTTGTACTGGATCTGCACCATGCGCACGCCGGGCACGTGGCGCTGCGGCAGCCACCGGATGCGCGCCGAGGACCCCGTCACCTCCGCTGCCACCACCCGCCGCTCCCCAGGCCCCCCCCAGGTGTCATTGCCGCCCGCCTGGGCCATATCCGAGGGGCCGGGCCCTGCCTCGGCGGCCGCAGCATCACCATCCCCATCCCGTCCCCGCGGCACCGGCAGTGGCACCACCACGACGTCAACGCGGGCGGCCGCCTCGCCCGCAGCGTTGGCAGCCACGCAGGTGAAGCCGCCGTGGTCCCTCAGCGTGGCCACGCGGAGCTCCAGGGAGCCGTCGGTGCCCACCAAGCGCCGGGAGCCATTCTGCACCACGCGCCCGTCGGGGCCCAGCCAGTGCAGCGCGGGCGGTGGGTCCCCGACGGCGGCGCAGCCCAGGCGCAACGGCTGCCCCTCGGTGACTGCGGGCGGGTGCGCGGCCGCAGCGGTGACAGCGGGGGCCCGGCAGGTCAGTTCCTCCTCGGGCACGGCGCCCAGCAGCCGCCCTGCCAGTGGCGCCGGTGTTGCGCAGGTCTCCAGGCGGCCCGGCTGGGCCACACGGCGCAGCCACAGCAATTCGCAGTTGCAGTGCAGAGGGTTCCCCCCAGCCGCCAGCGCTGGCCCCGGTGGCCCTGGCACTGGCGGCAGCGCCCGCAGCCGGTTGGCCGTGAGGTCCAGCCTGGCCAGGCGCGGTAGCCGCGCCACCGCGCCAGCCGGCACCCGCTCCAGCAGGTTGTGGTCCAGCGTCAGCGTGGCCAGGCTGCCCATGGCAGCCACAGCGTCCCAGGGCAGTGCCGGGAGGTTGTTGTGCGACAGGTCCAGGTCCTCCACGGTGGCAGCGAAGGCGGCGAAGGCAGCGGCGTCGATGGCGGCCAGCTGGTTGTTGGCCAGGATGAGGTGGCGCAGGCTGGCCAGCCCGCGCAGCTGTGGCCCGCTCAGCGCCGGCAGCCGGTTCCCGTCCAGGTGCAGCGCCCGCAGCGCGCGCAGGTCGGCGAAGGCGCCGGGGGCGAGGCGGCGGAGCCCGTTCCGCGACAGCGTTAGGTGCACCAGGCTGCTCATGTTGGCGAAGTCGGCGCGGCCCACGGCACCGATGAAGTTGTCGGCCAGGCGCAGCTCCACGGCGCCACGGTCCAGGCTGGGCGGCACCGCCAGCAGCCCCGTGCGGGCGCACAGCAGCGTCGGGCTGGGCGCAGCCGCGGGGCACAGGCAGCGCGGGGGACACCGCGGCGACGGCGGCGACACCGGGACCCCCGCGCCGGACACGGCCCCCAGCACCACCAATGGCACCAGCAGCTTCGCCATCCCCACGGCCGCGCCTGCGGAGGGGCGAGGGGGGTGGTGGAGCCCGGCAGATCCAAAAAGATCCCAAAAGATCCCAGTACCAGGCCCCATGGGATCCCACCAGAAGCTACTGTATCCCATCGGATGCTGTCATGCCCCACCGGATCCCATCAGATCTCCCTGGATCCCATCCCATCACCTGGGATCCCACTGACCACTGTGAGATCCCGCCGCATAACCCCTTGGGATGCCAGGAGATCCCAGAGATCCCAGAGATCCCATTGGATCCTCTTTGTCCCACGACATGCCATGAGACCCCAGGAGATCCCAGGAGATCCCAGTGAGATCCCAGTGAGATCCCAGTGATCCCAGTGACCCCAGTGAGGTCCCAGTAAGCCCAGTGATCCCAGTTGTCCCAGTGATCCTGGTGAGCTCCCAGTGAGCTCCCAGCTGTCCCAGTGATCCCATTACCTCCTCTCAGGGCTCCATGTTGGTCCCGTCAGGGCGTCGCCGCGGGGCCTGTGAGGACAGGGGACAGGCCAGTACAGACCAGTACAGACCCGTATGGACCACTATAGACCAGTACAGGCTGCACATCCATCAGTACAGGCTACTATAGATCCATATCCACCAGTATAAACCAGTACAGAGCAGTACCGATTCACATTCACCAGTATGGACCAGTACGGACCAGTCCAGCAGCACACAGCCCAGTACGGTCCAGTACAGCCCCATACGGCTCCACACATCCCAGTCCAGCCAAATCCAGCCCAGTCCAGCCCACTTCAGCCCAGTATACCCTGCACACATCCCACAGTGTCCATTCCAGGCTAACATGGCCCAACACAGCCCAGTACGGCCCAGTAGGAGCCAGTACAGAGACGATCCAGGCTGCACAGCCCAGCAAGGGCCAGTACAAACCAGTACGGGCCTGTAAGGACCAGCACAACCCAGTATAAGCCAGTACAGGCCAGTATAGACCAGAATGGTCCAGCACAACCCAGTAAGCCCCAGTATGGCCCAGTGCAGCCCAGCATGGACCAGTACGGACCAGTATGGGAAAGCACAGCTCAGTATAGACCCGTTCCAGACCAGTGTGGTACAGCACCGCCCAGTAAAGATCGGCATATTCCAGCATGGCCCAGTACAGCCCAGTATGGCCCCGTACATCCCAGTACATCCCAGCACGGCCCCCCATGGCCCATCACATCCCAGCATGGCCCAGCACACACCAGCATGGCCCAGCACAGCCCAGTATAACCCAGTACATCCCAGCATGGCCCAGCACACACCAGCATGGCCCAGCACAGCCCAGTACAACCCAGTACATCCCAGCATGGCCCAGCACAGCCCAGTATAACCCAGTACATCCCAGCATGGCCCAGTACATCCCAGCGCAGCCCAAGAGCCCAATGTGGCCCAGCACAGCCCAGTATGGCCCAGTACAGGCCGATGCAGACCCAGTACATCCAAGTACATCCCAGTGCATCCCAGCCCATCCCAGGCCCCGCACTCCCCCGGCCGTACCTGGGGGGGCTCAGCCCACGGACGCTCCCATCGCTGCTCCGGGGGGGGAGGGGGGGCCGGGCCTCGCCCTATCGGGGGGGCATCGGGGGGGGCACCGGGAATGGGGGAAGGAATCGGGAATGGTGGGGGGGGGAGGTAAACCGGGAATTAATTGGGGCGGGGGGGGGGGCCACCAGGCCCGGCGGCACCACGGATGGGGAGGGGCGATGGGGGGAGATGTCGGGAATTACCGGGATACCGGGATGGGATTGGGGGAGTAAGAGGGGACCGGGGGACACCGGGATGGGAACCGGGACGGAAACCGGGATGGAGGGAGCGGGAGGCGGGGATGGATCCGGGATGCGGGGATGGGAGCGGGGATGGGAGCGGGGATGGGAGCGGGGATGGGAACCGGGATGCGCGGAGATGGATGCGGGGATGGATCCCGGGAGCCGCTGCCGGGCTGGCGGTGCCGGGGGTGCCGGGGGTCCCGGAGCAGCCCCGGAGCCGCCGCCCCGGAGAGGCCCCGGAGAGGCCGCGGCCGCCGCTCGGAGCCGCAGAACCGGCGGGGCGGGCCCGGGCGGGGCCCGGGCGGGGCCGGGGCGGGGCCGCGGGAGGGAGAGGTGGACGCGGGGACACGGACAGAGGAATGGACGCCGGGATGGACACACGGACACAGGGATGGACCCAGGGACACATGGACGGACCCACGGACGGACACACGGATGGACCCAGGGACACACGGATGGACACACGGGTACACGGATAGAGCCAGGGACACACGGGCACGGAGATGGACACATGGACGGACCCAAGGACACACGGATGGACACAGGGACAGACCCATGGACGCACACACGGACACACGGACGGACCCACGGACACGCGGCCCCTTCAGACCCCACCAGTCCATGTGACCTCTCCTCGTGCCCCCCAGTTCTCCCCCAGCCCCTTTTTCCTGTCTCTCCAGCCCCTCCCTGTCACCCCCCAGGCCCTTCCCATGGACACACGGACACTCGGACAGGTGGACACATGGACACACGGGCAGATGGACAGACGGACACACAGACACACGGACACACGAACAGTTGGACAGATGGACACACGGACACATGGGCACACGGACAGGTGGACACACGGACAGATGCGCACACACAAGGACGGACACATGGACTCAAGGGACACTGGAGACACTGGGACGCGCCGGGGACACGCTGGGGACACTGGGAGACGGTGGAGGGACACTGGAGACATTAGGGGACACCGGGGGACACCGGGGGTTATTGTGACGCACTGGGACGGCACTGGGGGAACACTGGAGGGCACTGGGGGGGTACCAGGGGACACTGGGGCCCACTGGGGGACACTGGGGGAGTACCGGGGGACACTGGGGCGCAGTGGGGCGCACTGGGGGGCACTGGGGGAGTACTGGGGGACACTGGGGGGACACTGGGGAACACTGGGGGGCACTGGGGCAGTACCGGGGGACACTGGGGTGCAGTGGGGCGCACTGGGGGGCACAAGGAGAGTACGGGGGACACTGGGGGGACACTGGGGGGTCCGTGCGGCTCCCAGGCCCCGCCCCCAGGCCCCGCCCCCGGAGCGGACAGCGCGAGACATCAGGGGCGTGGCCAGTGGAAAGGCGTGGTCTCTTGATTGACAGTTCACCGGAGGGGCGTGTCCAGCCCGAGGGGCGTGCCCAGCGTCGCGCACCCGAGGCCCCGCCCCGCCGTGCGCGCGCGCCCGCGCGGGGTCGTCCATTGGCAGCCGCGCGTGGTGGGCGTAGCCTCGGGGGGCCCCCCCGCGCCGCTCCGCTCTCCCATTGGTCCATTGGTGGCGGCGCCGTGACGCAGTGGCGCAGCGTGCGTGTCGTGCGCGCTGACGTTGCGCGGCGGCGGCGGCGGTGGCGGCGGTGAGTGAGGGGCGGCCGCGACCCCCGGGACCCCCCGGGCACGTGCGGATCCTGCCCGGCACGCCTGGGACGGGACCCCCCGCGCCCTCCGGGCCCCCCTCGGGCTCCCTCGGCCTTCCGTGGCCTTTCCCCGGCCCGGCCCCAGCGCCTGGAACCGGCCCCGGCCCCGCCGGGCCTGCGCCCCCTTCTTCCCCCGCCCCGCGCGGAGGGGAGAACGGGGGGGGCGGGGGAGGGGGGAAAGGGGCGTCCTGAGGGGGGCGGGGGAGCCCTGTCCCGGTGGGGGGACACCGGGGGGTCCCTGTGCCCGTGTGGGGTCCCTGCGATCGAGGGGGATCCCTGTATTTGAAGGGGGGGGGTCCCTGGTCCGTCTCGGGGAGGGTCTCTAGTCCTTTTTGGGGGTCTCTGTCACCCTGAGGGGTCCTTGTCCATTTTGAGGGTGGCCCCCTGGGGGTGGTCCCTGATCCCTTTTAGCGGTTCCTTGTCCCCTGGCGGAGAGGGGTCCCTGTGGGAGGGTCCTTGTTCTTCATGAGGGTGAGGCGCTTTTGGGGGTCCCTGGTCCCTTTTAGGGATCTCTGTCCCCGCAGGGGTGTCCCTATCACCACGGGGGGGGTGGGTTCCCTATCCCTGACGGGGGGATGTCCCCATTTGGGGGTCCCTGTAGGAGCTGCCGCCCCCTGACCCCCTCGTCCCCTCTCTCCGCAGGACCCTCCGGACCCTCCGCCGCGCTCCCAGCCCGGGGGGGCCCCTCGGCACCCCCCGCCCGCACCCCCCATGCGCTGCCCGGCCCGGGGGGGCCCCCCCGCCACGTGAGGGGGGGCAGGGCCGCCTCCCCTCTCCCCCCGGTCCCCGCTGTCCCCATCCCAGCCATGATGTTCCGGGACCAGGTGGGGATCGTGGCCGGCTGGTTCCGGGGCTGGAGCGAGTGCGAGCAGACGGTGGCTCTGCTGGCGCTGCTCAAGCGCGTCACCCGCACCCAGGCGCGCTTCCTGCAGCTCTGCCTCGAGCACTCGCTGGCCGACTGCCCCGACATCCACTTGCTCGAGGCCGAGGCCAACAGCGCCGGTGAGGGGGCTGGGGGGCGGGGAGGGGCGTCCTCAGGGGGGTTACTGGTGGGTCTGGACGTCCCCATGGGGTTTTGGGGCATTTTCT
Organism: Monarcha castaneiventris obscurior; assembly: GCA_026261815.1. Lineage (NCBI taxonomy): Eukaryota > Metazoa > Chordata > Aves > Passeriformes > Monarchidae > Monarcha > Monarcha castaneiventris. The sequence continues at coordinate 41,257 of JAMPIT010000785.1, forward strand.
GGGAGGTTTTAGGGCTGTGAAGGGGGTTAGGGGGATCCTTGTGTCTTCCCAGGGATGTTGGGTGCGGTCCCAGGGGTCCCCAGCTCCCGTGTCTGTGTGTCCCCTGTCCCAGCTGCCGTCTCTCAGTGGCTGCCGGAGCCGGTTAAGGCCGCAGTGGCCCTGCTGACCGTGTGTGTGACCCTGTCTGTCTCTCTGTCCCCAGCTGCCATCTCGCAGTGGCCGCAGGAGCCAGCCGAAGCCGCGGTGGCCCTGCTGCTGGCCCACCTGCCGCTGCTGCAGCCGGGCAACGCGGCGGCCAAGGCCGAGTACATGAAGCGGCTGCAGAAGGTGCTGGCCGACGCCATCGAGAGCAACCGCTGCGTGGAGGAGTCGCGCCAGCTGCTGTCCTACGCCCTCATCCACCCGGCCACCACGGCCGATGACCGCAGCGCGCTGGCCCTGTGGCTCGGACACCTGGAGGAGCGCCTGGCCCCGGCCGCGCCCCCGCCCCAGCGCCGGCCGCCGGCCCACGAGTGGCCACCAGAGCCCCCCGAGCCTGGGGGGGGCAGTGGGGGCAGCGGCACGGCCGGAGGTGGGGCATGGGCAGAGCAGCAGCACCCCCCGGGCACGGCTGCAGCGCCCCGGGAGAACGGACACCCCCCGTTCCAGCCCCCTGCAGGTACTGGGAGATAACGGGGGAAAAGGAGGGGAATGGGGTTAAACAGGGTGGGAAAATGGGAGGAGAAAGTGGGAAGAAGGGGTCAGAATTGGGGGAGAAGAGGGGGGAACAGGAGGAGAAAGGGGAAAATGGGGAAAAAAGGGGGGAAGGGTGGGAGGGAGGAAGCAGCAAGGAGGGGGGACAGGGAGGGGTGGGCAAGGGTCAGATGATGGGGGAAGGGGCTGGGGGAGAGAAGGGAGGGCTGGAGGAACCCTGGAGGTCAGTGGGGGAGGGGGGAGTTGGGAAAAGGGGTTGCGAGGGGTCTTGGGGGACATGGAGAGGGGGCTGGGGAGGGTCCTGCAGCCTGGGGCGGGGTCTCTGGTGTCCCCCTGACCCTGTTCCCCCTGTCCCCCCAGCCCTGCCGTGCCAGCTGCACCCCAGCCCCCTGAAGCGCTCACTGGCTCTGGTGCCTGGCAGCCCCCAGCCTGGCCCGGGGGGTGACTGGGCGGGGTCGGGGGGGCCCGAGGACCCCCCCGCAGCCCCCCGAGGCCCCCCCACGGTGCCATTCGGGGACCACGCGCCGCTGTCCCCGCAGAGCAGCGTGGCCTCGTCAGGCAGCGAGCACACCGAGGAGCCCGGCGGGCGCAACTCCTTCCAGGAGGACGGCAGCGGCATGAAGGGTGGGCAGGGGGCTCCGGGGGGCTCCGGGGGGGTTTCTGAGGGGCATTGTCACCTCACAGCCCCCCCGTGCCCCCCCAGATGTCCCCTCATGGCTGAAGAGCCTGCGGCTGCATAAGTATGCAGCGCTGTTCGCGCAGATGAGCTACGAGGAGATGATGACGCTGACCGAGCACCACCTGGAGTCACAGGTGGGCGCTGCGGGCACTGGGTGGGACAGGACACCGGGGTCCCCAGGGGTGCGAGAGTGGCCAGAGCGTCCTGTGGCCACGGGGAGGGCACTGGGAGGGCACTGGGCTGCTGTGGGAGGGTCCCCAATGTCCTCAGGGCTTCTGGAGGGGGTCCATGATGTCCCCCAGTGTTACCAGGGCTGCTGGGGATGGATTCTCAACATCTGAATCTTCCCGGTGGGTGTCCCCAATGTTCCCTGGAGAGGTGTGACACCCCCGCGAGGTGTGTGACCCACCCAGTGATGTGTGACATGCCTGTCCCCCCCAGAACGTCACCAAGGGCGCCCGGCACAAGATCGCCCTGAGCATCCAAAAGCTGCGGGAGCGGCAGAGCGTCCTCAGGGCACTGGAGAAGGTCCCTGGGGGCACTGGGAGGGCACTGGGGAGGGGTTTGGAGGGACTGGGAGGGGACTGGGAAAGGATTGGGAGGGGACTGGGGGACACGAGGAGGGGACTGGGCTGGTGTGGGGTGTCCCAGTATCCCAAGGGGGTTGCTGATGTCCCCAGTGATGGTTCGGGGTGGTTCCCAGTGTCCCCGGGGCTGGGGGGGGGACGGTTCCCAGTGTCCCCAGTCTCCCTGGGGGGTGTCCCCACTGTCCTGCTGAGGGGTGTCCATGTCCCTGATGTCCCCTTGCCGTGTCCTCCCAGGACATCCTCGAGGGGGGCAATCTCTGGTCGGCGCTGCAAGAGCTGCAGCAGATCCTGGTCACCCCCATCAAGGCCTTCCGGCCCCCCCCGGCCGCGCCCCCTCCCCCCGGGCCCCCCGACGGGGCCCCCCCCGACGCCTTCGCGCCCCCCCCGGCCCCCCCCGGCCCTGACACCGAGGCCCCCGCAGCGCCCGTCCCTGACGGGGACATCCCGGGGCAGTTCACACGCGTCATGGGCAAGGGTGAGTGGGGGGGCGTGCGGGGGAGTCCTGGGAGCCCCCTGACTCCCCCCTCAGGGTTGGAGTTGGAGTGGGGGTCCCCAGATTTGGGAGGGTCCCGGGTACGGGGAGGGGTTTGGGGTGGGATTTGGGCGGGTTTGGGGCCCCCCTTGACCCCATCAGTGCATGCGGGGTGGATTTGGGGAGGGGTCCCCAAGTTTGGGAGGGTTCAAGGTTTGGGGAGGGGACCGGGGGCATTTGGGGAAGGGTCCCAGGGTTTTTTGGGGGGGATTCCAGAGTTCCAGAAGGGGTTCGGGGTTCTTGCGGGGGGTCCTGGGGGTGTTTTGGGAGTGTCTTGGGGTCCTGTGTCCCCTCCCCGGTAGTGTGCACCCAGCTCCCGGCGGTGTCCCAGGATTTTGGGGTGGCATTTGGGGCGGTTTTGGGGTGATTTTGGGGTTTTTTGGGCCCCCTGACCCCCCCGCAGTGTGCACCCAGCTCCTGGTGTCGCGGCCGGACGAGGAGAACATCACCAGTTACCTCCAGCTGCTCGAGAAGTGCCTGAGCCACGAGGTACTCTTGCAGTGGGGGTGGTCCCGGGGTTCTGGGGGTCTCTGTCCCCCCTCTCTCGACCCCAGAGACCCCCTCGTGACCCCTCCGGGCCCCCCCAGGCGTTCACGGAGACGCAGAAGAAGCGGCTCCAGTCCTGGAAGCAGCAGGTGCTGAAGCTGCTCCGCGCCTTCCCCAAGAAGGGGCCCCTGGATGGCCCCCCCGGGTACCGGCCCCCCAAAAGGTACCTGGGGGAGTCCCTGTGCTGCTGGACCCCCCCCCGTGCTGCTGGGCCCCCCCCCCCCCCCAAAACCCCCAAAACCCCATTTCCATTCCCAGCCTCCAATTCTGCCCCAGGTGGGGTTTGGGGGCTACTTGGGATCCCTCTCCAGCATCCTCCCTCTGCCCCAGTTTTGGGGGCTCTGACCCCTGCCCGTGTGTTCTGCACAGTCCTCACTCTGGGGGGGCTCAGGGCATCATGCACTCCCCTGAAATTTGGGGAGATTTGGGGTGATTTGAGGGATTTTCCCCTCTCTCTCCAGATGCCTTTTTTCTCTTCCTACCGCAATTTGGGGGAGGGGTCAAAGGGGTCTCCCCGCCTCACTCCCCAATTTCCCTTTCGCCCCAATTTGGGGGGGGTCCTCACCCATTCTGGGGGGTTTTGGGGGGGGGTTGGGGGTCTCAGCCCCCCCTTACCCCCGCATTTTTCCCGCCAGCTGGGCCTTCGGCTCCAACTCTCTCCCCATAGCTGGCTCTGTGGGGGGGGGGCGGCGGGGGGGGGGCCGTCCCTTCGCGCTGCCCCCCCGGGCCCTGCCGCCCCCCGCCCGCCTGGGGCTGCTGGGACCCCCCGGGGGGGCCCCGGCCCCCAGACCCCCCCTCGGAGCCCCTCCCCTGGGCACGCAGGGACGGCAGGTGGGTCTGGGGGGGGGAACTGGGGGGGTTTGGGGGGAAATGGGCATTTTGGGGGGCAGATGAGGATTTTTGTGAGGTTTTGGGGGGATTTTGGGGAGGTTTGGGGGAGGATTTTGGGGGGAGATGAGGATTTGGGGGGAAGATTTTGGGAGGTGTTTTGTGAGGGGAGATGAGGATTTTTGGGAGGTTTTGGAGGAAGATTCTGGGGTGGATTTTGGGGAAGTTTGGGGGAGAATTTGGGGAAGGGGTTTTAGGGGGGAGATGAGGATTTGGGGGGGAATTCTGGCGTTTTGGGGGGGCACATCCGCCTGTTGCCACTCGGTTTTAGTGGGGTTGGGGGTCTCTCTCTGCCCCTGGAGACCCTTTTGGGGGGGCTCCCCTCACCCTGGGGGTGCTGTCCCCCCCGTGACCCCCTCGTTGCCCCCCCAGAGCCTTTGGTTCGGGGCCGGGGGGGCCCCGGGGGGGTCCCCCGGGAGCCGCGGGGCCGTGCAGAGAACGCACTCGCTGCCCGTGCACAGCTCAGCCCTGCTCGCCTTCCCCCAGGGTAGGGAGCCTGGCACTGGGGTGGGGGGGCCTGAAATGGGGAGGGGGGGCCCCAGGAATGAGAGAGGGGGGCCCAAAAATGGGGGGTTGGCGTCGGAAAAAACGACAAAAAAGCCCAAAAAGACAGAGCGGGAGCCCCAAAAATGGGGGAAGCTTCTGGTGTTGATCTCTGCAGGGTGGGGGTGGAGGGGTGGTGAAAGGGGTGGGGAGCACCCCAAAAATGGGGGGGGGGGACCCAAGAAGGAGGGAGACCCAAAAATGGGGAGAGAGACTCTAAAAACTGGGGTGGAGGGAATCCCAAAAATGGGGAGAGACTCCAAAATGAAGCAGGGGGGGAGCCACGACCCTGGGGACAGGGGACAAATTCCAGGGAGATCTTTTGGGTCCCCCCCCGACCCTTTCTTTGCCCCCCGCTGTCCTCAGAATGCCCCCCCCCCGGGACAGACCTGGAGATCAACCCCACGCTGGAGTCGCTGTGTCTGAGCATGACCGAGCACGCGCTGGGGGGTACGGGGGGGGACAAGGGGGGCGACAGGGACACCCTGGGGAGGGGGACGGGGACGAGGTGGGGACAGGGACATGGTGGGACAAGGTGGGGGCTGAGGGGGACACGGGGACACGGTCAGGACAAGGAGGGCTGGGGGAACGGGGAAGGGCAGGAATTTGGGGGTGGGCACAAGATGGGGAGGGAATGGGGGAATTTGGGGATTCCCTGATGTGGGGGGGGGAGACAGAGGGGTCTCAAGAGATTTTGGGGACCCTCTGAACCCCCCCCCGTGTCCCCCCCCACAGATGGCACAGACAAAACCTCCACCATCTGATGGCGCCGCCACCCCCTCCCCAAACGGGGGGGGCACCTCTTTAATCCCCCTCTCCTGCTCCAACCCCCTCCGGGGGGGGTCTCCAAAACACCTGGGGGTGGGTGAACCCCCACCTCCCACCACCTGCAGGGTTTTGGGGGATCCCCGGTGAGGGAGGGGCCCCCCCAGGCCGATGACCTCGCAGGGGGTGGGAGGGGCCATGACACTACAGGTGGGGTTTTTTTTGGGGGGGGGGGGAGCGGTGGGGGGGGGGTGGTGCATTTCCCCGTTTTTAAAAATCCCAGGATTTGGGGGATTTGCAGATTTTATTTCTTTTTTTTCATTGGTTATTTTTTTTTCTTATTTTTTTTTCTTTTTTGCCTCTTTATTATTATTATATTATTATTAATTAATTATTTCTGTCCTGGCCCCCGCGGGGGGGGGACGGGGGACACCCCCACCCCAAATTTAGGTACAACACCGGCCCCCCCTCGGTACAGCCCCTCCCCCCCCCCCCCCCCCCCCCCCCCCGCCCCCCCCGCCCCCCCCTTTGTAGCGCCGCGGCCCCGAAATAGAGACAAAAATCGTTATTTTAGATACATTTTATTATGAATCCTTTTGTTATGATATGGCTGGTAACCATTGACCTTATTAAACACAAAAACCACCCCGAGACACTGCTTTTTTGCCCCAAAACGGGGCCGAGGGGGGGAGGGGGGGGAGTTGGGGTGGGATTTTGGGGTTGGGGCGAGGGGATCATCCCCTCCTCACTCGCTGGAGGAATCAGAGCCATCGCTGGGACTTTCCTCCTCCTCCTCTTCCTCCTCCTCCTCCTCCTCGCTGGGGGTGAGCTGAGGACTTCGGGGTGCTGGGCCTCCCCCCTCGCTGCCCTCCTCCTCTTCCTCCTCCTCCTCCTCTTCCTCCTCCTCTTCTTCCTCGTCGTTGTCGCTGCCGAAAATCTCCTCCTGGTCCCGGGCGGCCCGAGCGGCGTCACTGCCCCCCCGGCGGCCCCCCCGGGCGCCTTCAGCCTCTTCCTCCTCCTCCTCCTCCTCTTCATCCTCGCTGCGGGCAGAGCCCCCCCCACGCTCCGAGCCCGACCCGGAGCCTTCGGCCTCATCCTCATCACTCTCGCTGCCCTTGTCCCGCTCCTCGTCTGCTTGGGGGGGGGTGCAGGGAGGTCCTCAGTGGGCTGAAACCCCCCCCCCCCCCAAATGGGGGAGGGAATTTGGGGGGTTGGGAAATAGGGGAATTTGGGGAGGAGGGATTTTAGGTGGGAAATGGGGGGATTTAGAGCCCCTCCGCAAACCTGATCCCGGCGTTTCCTTCTCTGCCTCCATCTCCTCCTCCTCTTCCTCCTCGGGTTCGTGGTTCTCCAGCTGCGCCCGCCGGGCCTCCTGTGGAGGGAGGGGAGTCAGGGGGGGTCCCAGGGGGGTCCTGGCGGTCGGGACCCCTCCCCAAATCCCACCTGTGCCTCGAGCTCCTTCTCGTTCATGTCCCGGTGCTTGACCACCAGCACGGCGTTGGTGCCCGACTGGACCCCGGCGCGTGCCCGGCGCTTGCTCAGCCGGACCCTGGCGGGGACAGGGGAGTCAGGGACACCCAGGGACACCCTCGGACCCTCAGGGACACCCCAAAACCCCGAGGGACACCCTCGGAATTCCAGTGGACCCAGAGACTCTCGGGGACACCCCCAGGGGTACCCCCAGGATGCTCCCACAGCCCCAGGGACCCCCCCCAGACCCTCAGGGGCATCCTCAGGACCCCAAGGACACCTCAAGATCCCTCTGAACACCCAACCAGTGCCCCCAGTACTGACTGGAGAATCTCCCGGCAACCCCAGCAGTGACTTGGGGGAGCTCCCGGTGCCCCCCAGTCCCTCCCGGTGACCGCCACTCCCTCCCAGTGCCCCCCAGTCTCTCCCAGTGCCCCCCAGTCCCTCCCGGTGCCCCCCACTCCCTCCCAGCGCCCCCACTCCCGACTTGGACGGTCTCCCAGTGCCCCCAGCCCCACCTGGTCTCCAGCTCATTGTAGTAGACGCCGTCACCCTCGCGGAAGATGAAGAAGTAATTCTCCTCATAGCCCTTGCTGGCCTTGTTCTTCACGTTCCAGTTGTACTCCCGGGCGATCTTGTAGTCATACCTGGGGGGGCCGCAGGGGGGAGTTCTTGGGGAGGGGCCGGGGGACCCCCCCAAAAACTCCCCCAAATCCCAGTTTTCTCCCCCAAATACTCCTGGAACTTTGGGTTCATTCTTTGCAAGGATTTGGGATCCCCCAGCTCTGCCCCAAGACCCCCCCAGGGCTATGGGAGACCCCCCCAAACTCAAGAGAGGACCCCCCCATCTCAGGGACCCCTCTTCCAATCCCAGGCACCGCCCCCCCGCCAAATCCCAGTTTTCCCCCCAAAACCTCACAGAATTTTCGGGGCGTTGGGTTTGTTCTTCGCAAAAATTTGGGTCCCCGAAGTCCCCTCACAGTCCCCAAAGTCCCCTCAGGGGCCACAGGGGAACTCCCAACCCCAGGGATGCCCCCCCAACCTCAAGTACTTGCCAAAACCCCGTTTCTTCCCCAAATCCAATAATTTATGGAATATTCTTCACTTCCCGTGAAATTCCTGAACCCAAACAGACCTTTAAACCACCACGATTTTTTTTAGGATTCCCCCCAAGTTTTGGGGACTCCCCCAGGGTTTTGGGCCCCCCCCCTTACACATCCTCGGGGGCGTAATCCACGTCCTCCTCCTGGTCCCGCTTCCGCTTCCGCAGCGTTTCCTCCACGGGCAGGAAATATGCCACGAACTGGTTCCCCTCCTCGTCCATCATCCCCCTGTGGGGACGGGGTCGGGGAGATCAGGGGAGGGTTTGGGGTCACCAGAGGGGGTTTGGGGTCCCCAAGGGGGGTTTGGGGTCACCGGGACCTGATCATGGCCTGGGACATCATTTCGAGAGCAGCTGCCCCCGACGTGTCCTTGGGGGCCGGGTCCGAGTCGAAAATCACTTGAGCGCAAGGGTTGATCCACATCTAGGGAGAAATGAGAAAAAAGGGGGGAAAAAATAAGGAAAAAATGGTGGTTTGGGTAGTGAAATTGGAGAAGGAAGAAAATGGGGGAGAAGGGAAAAAATTGGGGCTCAGGAGGGGAGAAATAATGAGGGAGAAAGGGACATTTGGGGAAGGGAAAAAGGGGAGTTTGGGGAGAAAAATTGGATTTTGGAGGGGTAAAAGGGATGGGGGGGTCCCTGAACTCCCCCCTCACCTTGAAGTCGGGGAACACAGGCATCACCTCCAGGGGGGTCACCCGGGGTTTGCTGTAGTGCTGCGTGATCTGGGGGGGGGCCAAGGGGGCTCAGGGATCCTCCCAAGGCCCCCCGTAATTGCCCAGAATCAGCCCCACAAAAACAGCCCCAAAACCACCCAAAATCCTCCCCAAACTTATCCCAAAACCACACCCAAACCCCCCAAAATCAGTCCCCAGAAACACCAAATCCCTCCCCAAATGACCCCCAAAATGACCCCAAACCCACCCCACAACTGACCCAAAAAAAAACCCAAAATCACCCCCAAAATGAGTCCAAACTTCCCAGAATCAGCCCTGAAACTCCCCCCAAACTCAGCCCCCAAACACACCCTGAAAACCCCCTTCCAAAACCCCAAACTCCCCCGCCAAAAACCCCAAACTAAAAAACCCCAAACCAAAAACCCCAAATCCCTCCCAAAAACCCCAAACCCCAACCGCTTTCTGGGCGTCCTCGAAGGTTTTCTCGATGGCTGCGATCTGACTGTCCCTGTCCTTGTAGATCTCCTCCTCTGTGAACTGCTGCTTCACCGACACCCCGATCCTGCCAATCACCCCAAAATCACCCCAGAATCACCCCAAAACCACCCCAAACTACACTCAAAATCATCCCAAGCCACACCCAGAAATCACCCCCAAACCACACCCAAAATCACCCAAGACCCACCCAAAACATCACCCCTGAACACCCCAAAATCATCCCTAAAACCACCACCATTACCCCAAAATCTCACGGAACCCACTCACAAAACCATCCCAAACCACCCAAAACCGCTCAGCCCCCAACCCCTCTCCGTGGCCATCCCCAGACCCCAAATCCCACAGAAAGCCCCCAAAAAAGCCCCGGATCACTCACTTGACCTCGGGTTTCTCGTTGGACACCCCGTAGCGGTTGAACTCGGTGGAGATGTACTCGGTCTTGCGCATCCAGGGCACCACCTTGGCGTGCTGCTGCGACCTGCCCGGCCCCACACAGGTTGGGGACCCCCAATCGCCCCAAATCCCGCCCGAAACCACCCCAAAACACTCCCTAAATCACCCTCAAAACCACCCCAAAATCACCCCCAAAACACTGCCCAAATCACCCTCAAAATTGCCCCAAAATCACCCCAGAATACCCCCCAAAACACCCCCCCAAAACACTCCCAAAATCACCCTGAAATCACCCCAAAACTACCCCAAAATACTCACCAAATAACCGCCAATATTGCCCCAAAATCACCCCAGAATCCCCCCAGAAACCACACCCAAAATGACCCCAAACCACACCCCAAAATCACGCCAAAATTACCCCAAAATACCCCCAGGGCTCTATAGGGTCAGGGAACTCCCAGGCAGGGTTTGGGGTGGTTTTGGGGGTGGTTTTGGGGTTTTACCTCTTGGAGCTCGTTGGGGCCTGGATCTCCTCCTCCAGCAGCTTCTCGTCCGCGGGGTCCAGCAGCACTGGGGGAATTGGGGTAAAAACACCCGGAATTGGGGTCACCCCACAAGATTTGGGATCACCCCACAGAATTTGGGGGGTTCATGGTTGATTTGGGGGGGTGATTTGGAGAAGACCCCAAAAATTGCCCTCCCCAGGGGACCAACCCCGAGTCTGGGGGAGCCTGGGGGAGATCTGGGGAGAATTTGGGCTGATTCTGGGGGACATCTGAGGTGGTTTTGGGGTGATTTTGGGTTGATTTGGGGGTGGTTTTGAGGGGTGATTTTGGGTTGATTTGGGGGTGGTTTTGAGGGGTGATTTTGGGAGAGTTTGGGGATAATTCTGAGAGTGTTTCTGGGCGGTTTTGGGTCGGTTTTGGTAGGGTTTGGGGATAACTCTGAGGGCGTTTCCGGGCGGTTTTGGTAGGGTTTGGGGATAACTCTGAGAGCGTTTCCGGGCAGTTTTGGGGTCCCTCCCCGCGCGCACCCCCGGGGTCGATCCGGTATGTGTCGGGGTTGATGAGGTCGATGGTGACGCCTAGGTCCGGCTCGGTCAGGAGGTCGTGCTTGTGCTGCTTCTCCAGGGACGTGGCCTTGTACTGCACGAACCTGGCGGGCCAAAACCGCCCCAAAAGCACCCCAAATCAACCCAAAAACCCACCAGAGTCAGCGCCTAAACTCCCCCAACATAAGCCCTGAAATCAGCCCAAAACCCACCCAAAGTCAGCCCCAAGACCACCAAAAATCAGCTCAGAAACCCACCCAAATCAGCACCAAAATCCGCCAGTACCAGGCCCAAAACCACACCAAAATCAGCCCCAAGTCACACCAAAATCACCCCAAATCCCCCCTCCAGCCCCTCCCCTGCTCAGAGCGGGGGCCGGGGGCTGTGACCGGGGACCCCCAGGACCCCCCTCCCGAAATTCCCGCTCCCCCCACATTGGAGGCCCCCAGACCTGCTCTGGTCGAAGGGGTACGTGATGAACTTGGGGTCGAAGGGGATGTCCGGGAGGCTGTTGCAGAACTTGACCCGGCAAACGACCCCGGACCTGCACCAAAGGTGGGTCAGGGGTCCCCCAAACCGCGGGGGTCCCAAAAACCCCGCAATTGCCCCAAAAACGGGACGAGGACCCCTCAAAAGCCCCTCCCCCCACACTCACCTCTCGGGGAGGGTCCGGTGCGAGCTGGGCCTGCGGGAGGGGGGGGCGCGTCATGACGTCACCGGAGAGCCCCCGAACGCTTCCGTGACGTCACGGGGGACCCCGTTATTTGCACCCCACCGCCTCCCGCCGCGGGGGTGACGTAATGGGGGAACCCCCCCACCCCACCCTCGCGGGAGGCACCCCCCGCTCGGCGTGACGCATTGTGACGTCACGGCGGTGACGTCACGGCCGTTACCGGTGGCCCGGCTCGTCGCGCTGCGCCTGCGTCTGGATGGTGGGCGCCATGGCGGGCGGCTACTTCCCGTTCTGCGCGGCGCCTCCCGAAACGTCACTTCCTCTGCGCGCCGGAAGTCGCGAACAACATGGCGGCGCCGCCGCCGCCGCCTCCGGCCGGGCCGGGCCCGGGGCCTCCTTCAGCGCCCGCGGGGCCGGGGCCGGCGGCGGGGCCCGGAGCGGGACCGGGGCCGCCCCCCGGGGCCGCGCAGGGCCCCGCGCTGCCCGCGCAGGCGGCGGCGGCTCAGGCGCAGGATTTTGATCCCGTGCAACGCTTCCGGCTCCTGCTGCCGCAGCTGAAGGAGAGCCTGCAGGTGGGCGGGGCCAGGGAGTGGGCGTGGTTTGCCTGTGGGAGGGGCGTGGTCTCACATTATAATGTGTCTTCTGCGCGGAGTGGGCGTGGTTTGCCGCCGAAATGGGCGTGGCTTTGTGGAAGGGGGCGTGTCTCTGCAAGGGGGCATCCCCCCGGCGTTTTGGGGGTCCCTGGGCCGGGGTCTCCAGACGTCCCCAGCCCCTTGTCCCGCTCATTTCCCGCTGCTGGGAGGCACTGGGGGGCTGCGGGTCCCCCCGGTGTCCCCCTGACCCCCACGTCCCGCAGACCCTGATGAAGGTGGCGGCTCAGAACCTGGTGCAGAACTCCAGCATCGACAACGGGCAGTGAGTGACCGTCCCGTGCCCCCCGGTCCCTCCCAGTGCCCCCCCGGTCCCTCCCAGTACCCCCAGTCCCTCCCAGTGTCCCCAGTCCCTCCCAGTACCCCCAGTCCCTCCCAGTGCCCCCAGTCCCTCCCAGTCTCACCGGTTCCCCGCAGGAAGAGTGCGGACGGGGCCCTGCAGCGCTTTGACAAGAGCCTGGAGGAGTTCTACGCCCTGTGTGACCAGCTGGAGCTGTGCCTGGTGAGAGACCCCCAACATAATTCCTAAACCCCTCCAAACTCGCCACAGATTCCCTCTCAGCCCTCCCAAACCCCCCCAAATCCCCTCAGAACCCTCCCAAATCTCCTCAAGATCCCCTCAAAGCCCCCCCAAGTGACCCCCGGTGTCCCCTGCAGCGCCTGGCCCACGAGTGCCTCTCGCAGAGCTTTGATAGCGCCAAGCACGCCCCGGCGCTGGTGCCCGCGGCCCCCAAGGGCGAGGGGGGTCCCGGGGGCGAGACCCTGCCCTACACCCAGTACCTGCCCCTGATCAAGGCGCAGATCGCGGGCGCCAAGGACATCCACAACGCGCTGCTTGAGGGCACCAACAAGATCACGGGCAAACTGCCCCCGCCGGGGGGTCCCTGAGGGGGTTCTGGGTGGGGCGAGACCCCCGGGAGACCCCCCCCCAGAGCGCTGCTGGGCGGGGTGGGTGTTGGTTCAGGGGAGGGGGTGGGTTTGGGGTCTGGCCCCCTTTTCCTGGTGGGGGGTGGTGTTGGGGGGGGTCTGGGGGGGGGTCTTAGGACCCCTAAACCCCTCCTGGGGGGTGGAGGGAGGTCTAGGCTGTGGTCCCAGAAGCGCATTTTGGGGGTGACGCCCCCCTCCACCCAAGCGAGGCGGATCATGGTGGAGGGGAGTGGCGGATGTTGGATTCACAAGTTTTGGGGTGAAAGGTTTGATTTTTGGTAAATAAACCAGTGTTTTATGATATCGGCTCTTCGGTTTTTCTGTGCGTGACGTCACCGGGGGGAGCGTGGGAAAGAGCCCTGGGGGGGGGCGTCGTGGCGATTCTCCGTGACGTCATGGCCCGTGTGGGTGACGTCACCCAAAAAACGCTGTTTGGGCCTCTCGCGCCGCCGTTGGAGGCCGGGAAATCTCGCGAGAGGTAGGGTGGGAGGTCTCGCGAGAGTGCGGGGCAGGAGCGACGCGGAGCGGCCGGGGTTCGGGAGCGGGAGCGGGACCGGGAATCGCCGCAGGGAATCGCGACCGGGCCCGGCAGCGGCACCGCGATCGGGATCGGCATCGGGATCACGACACGCGGGGGCGGCGCCGGGAGCGGCACCGGGAGTGACACAGGCGCCGGCTGAGCGAGGCCAGGCCAGGCCGCGGTGTAGAGCGGAGCGGAGCCCGCGGTGAGGGAGGCGGCGGCGGCGGCGGGAAAGCGGCGGGAGCGCTCGGGGCACCCCCGGAGCCTTCAGGGCACCCCTCAGCCTCCCCTCAGGACACCCCAGAGCTCTCAGGACACCCACAAATCCCCCGGCCCATCCCTAAGAACCCCCAGGACACCCCCAAACGCCTCAGGACCCCCCCGACCGCTTCAGTCTCCTATCGGAACCCCCCAGGACCCTCCTGAAGCCCTCCCGTGCCCCCCGGACCCCCAGCCATGTCGGACAGCGAGGACAGCAACTTCTCGGAGGACGAGAGCGAGCGCAGCAGCGACGACGGCGACGACAACGAGGTGAGGCCGAAGGCTCGGGGGATGCGGGGTGTTTGTGGGTTTCAGGGGGTGTCCCGGGGGTCCCTGACTCCCTCCCCAAATTCCCCGGCCCCGCCAGGCCGAGGAGCAGCGTGGGGGGGGCAGCGGGAAGGAGGAGGCGGAGGAGGAGGAGGAAGAAGAGGAGGAGGAGGAGGAGGAGGAATACGATGAGGAAGAAGAGGAGGAGGAAGACGACGATCGCCCGGCCAAGAAACCGCGGCACGGGGGGTTCATCCTGGACGAGGCCGGTGAGGGAAGGGGCGGGGATTTGGGGGGGTTTTGGGGGGGTTTTGGGGGTCTCCAGGCCGCTGACTCCCCCTCCCCGCGTGTTCCCCCCAGATGTGGATGATGAGTACGAGGATGAAGATCAGTGGGAAGATGGGGCCGAGGACATCCTGGAGAAAGGTGAGGATTTTGGGGGCTGTCCCCACCCCGGGGGGCTGCAGGGAGGAGGGGGGAAGCCCTGGGTGGGGGGGTCTCTGTTCCCTCCCCCAAATCCCCAAAACTGCCTTTTCCTTCCCCAAAACCCCTTTTCCCCTAACCCCTTCATTCCCCACCCCCAAACCCCCTTTTCCCCCCCTCATATCCTCTTTTTCCTAAATCCCTTTTTCTCCCCAAAACCGCTTTTTCCCCCCAAACCCTTTTTCCCCTGAAGCTTTCCTTCCTAAATCCTCTTTTCCGTAAACCCCCTTTTTCCTCCCTAAATCCCGTTTTCCTCCCGTCCCTTTTCCTGGGTGGGGGTCCCCAATCACCCCTCCCCCTCCATCTCATCTGCTCTTGCCTGGGGCTTTTCCGTTGCATTTTTTTTGTTTTCCCCCAAAATCCCCGATTTTCCCCCATTCCCTGGTTTTTGCTGTTGATTTACTTCATCCTCCACCGTCACTTCCTCCCCGGGGCAGAGGAGATCGAAGGTAAGAGTCCGTCCCCCACCAATTCCGGGGGTTCCCGGAATTCCCACACCCCCCCAGATCCCACATCCCCATCCTGACCTTCCTCTGCATTCTCTTCCTCAGCTTCCAACATCGACAACGTGGTGCTGGACGAGGATCGCTCGGGAGCGCGGCGGCTCCAGAACCTCTGGAGGTGACCCTGGACACCCCCAGTGTCCCTCTGTGTCACCCCCTACCTACCTCGTCTTTGTCCTTTTCCTTCATTTTCCCATTTTTCCCTTATTTTCATTGTCTTTCCCTCATTTTTTCGCTTTTGTCTCATTTTTCTTTGTTTTTCCCTGATTGTTCTGTTTTTCTGTAGTTCTCTCTCCCTTTTTCTTTTTTTTCATTGTTTTTTCTTCATATTCCCAAGTTTTTCTCTCATTTCCCCCATTTTTCCCTCATTTCGCCTCGCTTCTCCCTCACTTTTCCTCATTTTTCCCATTTTCCCCTGATTTTGCCCTGTTTTGCCCGCCAGGGACCAGCGGGAGGAGGAGCTGGGCGAGTACTACATGAAGAAATACGCCAAGTCCTCGGTGGGGGAGACGTGAGTGCCCTCCCGTGCCCTTCCCGCCTGTCACCACAGGGCCACGCCCCCTCCAACATTCCCTGATGTTTTGGGGCGTTTCCCCCTTTTTCCCAGAGTTTACGGCGGCTCCGATGAGCTCTCAGATGACATCACCCAGCAGCAGTTGCTACCCGGCGTCAAGTGAGTTTTGGGAGGAAAAACAGGGAATTGGGGTCAGAATCCCTGGGAATGGGAATTCTGGGGAAAAAAGGGGGAATTTGGGTCAGACCCTCCCGAAATAACGAGGTTTTGTTGCTCCTCACAGGGACCCCAATCTCTGGACGGTCAAGTGCAAGGTGGGTGTGTTGGGGGGTGACCTAAATCCTAGCTTTTGTGCCCAAATTTCCATTTCTGACACCAAATCTCCCTTTTTGCCCCAAATCCTCTATTTTTCCCCCGAATCCCGCTGTTCTGTGCCCAGATCGGGGAGGAGCGCGCCACGGCCGTCGCCCTCATGCGCAAGTTCATCGCCTACCAGTACACGGAGACGGTGAGCACTGGGAGGGGCTGGGGGCCGCCGGGGTGGCCCTGGGGTCACACCTGCACGTTGGGGACGGGGGGGCTGTACTGGGATGTCACTGGTGTCCCGCTGGTGACACGCCAGTGACATGTTGGTGACATCTTGGTGACATGTTGGTGACGCTGGTGTCCCCCTGTCCCCAGCCGCTGCAGATCAAGGCGGTGCTGGCCCCCAGGGGTCCCTGTGTGTGGGGACAGCGGGGTCACGCCTATGCATGGCGTTACTGGGGCTATACTGGGATGTCACTGGTGACACGCTGCTGACACGCTGCTGACACCGGTGTCCCCCCTGTCCCCAGCCCCTGCAGATCAAGGCGGTGGTGGCCCCCGAGCACGTGCGTGGCTACCTGTACGTCGAGGCCTACAAGCAGACCCACGTCAAGCAGGCCATCGAGGGCGTGGGCAACCTGCGCCTGGGCTACTGGAACCAGCAGATGGTGCCCATCAAGGAGATGACTGACGTGCTCAAGGTGGTCAAGGAGGTCACCAACCTCAAGCCCAAGGCCTGGGTGCGCCTCAAGAGAGGAATCTACAAGGACGACATCGCCCAGGTGAAGGGCTGGGGACACACCTGAGGGGGGGACACACCTAGTGGGGGACATCCCCAGCTGGGGACACCCTCGGCCGGCCTGGGGCTGACCTGTGGGCATGGCCTGGTGCAGGTGGATTACGTGGAGCCCAGCCAGAATCAGATCTCCCTCAAGATGATCCCCAGGATCGACTTTGACAGGATCAAAGCCCGTATGAGCCTGGTGAGGATCCACCTGGGGGGCCACCTGGGCAGGGGAGGGGATCCGGCGTGGGTGGATCCCCATGAGCGACTCCTGGGTCAGTGGATCCCTTGAGCAGATCCCTGGCACTGAGTGGATCCCCTGAGCAGATCCCCTCTCCCCCTCCCCTGCAGAAAGACTGGTTTGCCAAGCGCAAGAAGTTCAAGCGGCCGCCCCAGCGCCTCTTCGACGCCGAGAAGATCCGGTAGGGCCCGGTCCTGAGGGATCCCCGGGATCCAGTGACCCTGGGAGTGACTCTGAGTGACCCTGGGTGTCCCCTAGGTCCCTGGGCGGGGACGTGGCCTCAGACGGCGACTTCCTGATCTTCGAGGGCAACCGCTACAGCCGGAAGGGGTTCCTGTTCAAGAGCTTCGCCATGTCAGCTGTGGTGAGCCCCAAATCTGCCTTTTCTGGCCTAAAATCTACCTGTTCCGCCTAAAATCCACTTGTTCCAGCCCAAATCTGCTGCTTCTGGCCCAATATCCTCACGTTCCAACCCAAATTTGCCTGTTTGAACCCAAAATTCGCCTGTTGGAATCCAAAACCACATATTTGAACCCAAAATTCATCCCTTCTACCCAAAACCCACAAGTTTGAGCCCTAAAATCTGCCTGTTCCAGCCCCAAATCTGTTTTTGCCCCAAATCCTGGAATTTTCCCCCAATCCCAGATCACTGAAGGGGTCAAACCCACCCTGTCCGAGCTGGAGAAATTCGAGGACCAACCCGAGGGCATCGACCTGGAGGTGGTGACCGAGAGCACCGGTACGGGATCCCCGCATTCCCAAACCCCAAAAAACACCCCAAACTTCCCAAATCGCCCTAAATCACACCCGAATTTTGCAGGGAAAGAGCGGGAACACAACTTCCAGCCGGGGGACAACGTGGAGGTGTGCGAGGGCGAGCTCATCAACCTGCAGGGCAAAATCCTCAGCGTGGACGGCAACAAGATCACCATCATGCCCAAGCACGAGGACCTCAAGGTCTGAAAAGCCCAAGAAACCCCCTTGGGATGGCTTTTTTGGGTGGAAAAACAGGAATTTGGGGTTGTTCCAGGATATGCTGGAGTTCCCAGCGCAGGAGCTGAGGAAATACTTCAGGATGGGCGACCACGTGAAGGTGATCGCCGGGCGCTTCGAGGGCGACACCGGGCTCATCGTCAGGGTGGAGGAGAACTTCGTGATCCTGTTCTCCGACCTGACCATGCACGAGGTGGGAATGGGGGAAAAAACGGAAAAAAAGGGAAAAACCTAGGAGGGATGTGGGAAAAGCCTGTGAAAAAATGAGAAAAACCCAGAAAATGGGGAAAACACAGGAAAATGGGGTAAAAATGAGAAAAATGGGAGAAAAACTGGGAAAAACCTGGGAAAAGTCCAGGAAAAACCTGTAAACGCTGGGAGAACAGGGTTTGGGGTGAAAGCAGGCAGTTTTGGTGCAATCCCAGCAGATTTTTCCCCGTTTCCCACCCCCAGCTGAAGGTGCTGCCCCGGGATCTGCAGCTCTGCTCTGAGACGGCCTCAGGGGTGGATGTGGGGGGGCAGCACGAGTGGGGAGAGCTGGTGCAGCTGGATCCCCAAACCGTGGGGGTCATCGTGCGGCTGGAGCGGGAAACCTTCCAGGTGAGGCCCCCAAATCCCACCAAAAATCCCCCAAAATCCCTCCCGGATGCCCCCCAAGCCCCGGGGGAAACTCCCCACACCCCAAATCCGCCTCTAGAGGGTTCCCAAATTCCCTTTCGAGGGGGGTCCCAACCCCCCAAATTTGGGGGTCCCTAAAGTCCTCTCCCAGGTGTGTCCCAGGTGCGTCCCCTGAGCCGTCCCCCATCCCCAGGTGCTGAACATGTACGGGAAGGTGGTGACGGTGCGGCACCAGGCTGTCACCAGGAAGAAGGACAATCGCTTCGCGGTGGCGCTGGACTCGGAGCAGAACAACATCCACGTCAAGGACATCGTCAAAGTCATCGACGGCCCCCACTCCGTGCGTCCGGGGTGGTTTGGGGGGTCCTCACGGGGGTTTGGGGGATCTTTGGGGTGTTTGAGGGAATCTCAGAGTGTTTTGGGGAGATTCGGAGGGTCTGTGGGGTGTCTTTAGAGGTCCTTGAGGTGTTTGGGAGGACCTTCAGCTGTCTTGGGATCCTTGGGGTGTTTTGGGAGGTCCTCAGGGTGTTTTGGGGAGATTTGGGAGATCCCTGGGGTGTTTTGGGGCGTTTTTGTGACATTTTAGGGCCTCCCCGTGGTGTTTTGGGGGAGTTTGGGGGCTCCGTGTGGTGGTTTTGTGGGGGTCTCACCCCTTTTCCCCCCTGACCCCAAAAGGGCCGTGAGGGCGAAATTCGCCACCTCTTCCGGGGCTTCGCCTTCCTGCACTGCAAGAAGCTGGTGGAGAATGGGGGAATGTTCGTCTGCAAGACGCGGCACCTCGTGCTGGCCGGGGGCTCCAAGGTCCGAACCCCCCAAAAAGCCCCACATTTCCCTGTTTTTCCCCTTTTTTCCCCCATTCCAACCCTATTTTTCCCCTCCAGCCCCGTGACGTCACCAACTTCGCCGTGTGCGGCTTCACGCCGATGTCCCCCCGCATCAGTAGCCCCATGCACCCCAGCGGGGCCGGTGAGCGATTTTGGAGGTCTCAGGGGATTTTGGGGACCCTCAGGGACCCCACTGACCCCTCTGACCCCCCCAGGCCAGCGGGGCGGTTTCGGGGCCGGGGGGCTGAGCCGGGGCCGCGGCCGGCGCGACAACGACCTCATCGGGCAGACGGTGCGGATCTCACAGGGGCCCTACAAAGGTGGGTGTGGGACCCCCAAAAATCCCCTCGGGGGGGGGTTCCCCAAACCCTCTGGCACCACATAAAAACCCCCTCGGGGGGGTTCCCCAACCCCTCTAACCCCCCAAACCCCCCCAGGGTACATCGGAGTGGTCAAGGACGCCACGGAGTCGACAGCGCGGGTGGAGCTGCACTCGACCTGCCAGACCATCTCGGTGGACAGGCAGCGACTGACCACTGTGTGCGTGGGGGGACAACCCTGGGGACACCCCCATGGGGCCTAGAGACCCCTCTGTGGGGCAGGAACACCCCTGGGGCCACAGGGACAGCCCTGGGGACCCTTCTGAGGGGTGGGGATGCCCTGGGGACGCCTCTGTGGGGCAGGGGTGACTCCCTAAAGGTCAAGACCATCCTTGAGACACCCAAGAGGGTCCTGGAGCCCCAAAAGGGTCCTGGTCCCACTCCTCACTGGGTCTTTGTGACGCCCCCGGCTCCTTTTGGGGTCCCTGTTCCCTCTGACGCCCCTGTTCCCGCAGGGGGTCCCGGCGCCCCGGGGGTCTAACCTCAGCCTATGGGAGGACCCCGATGTATGGATCCCAAACCCCCATGTACGGCTCAGGGTCCCGCACGCCCATGTACGGCTCACAGACCCCGCTGCACGACGGTGAGAGGGGATTTGGGGACATTTGGGACAGTTTGGGGACATTCAGGGACAGTTAAGGGAGTCCAAACCCGGGGTGGTTTTGGGGTCACCCCCAGGAAGCCACGCCCTGCCACTGTGGGGTCACAGGTGGTGAGTGGGGCGCTCTGGGGACAGTTTGGGGACAATGTGGGGACAAACGGCATTTTTGGGGTGTCCACAGGGAGCCGCACCCCCCACTATGGGTCCCAGACCCCCCTGCACGACGGGAGCCGGACCCCAGCCCAGAGCGGGGCCTGGGACCCCAACAACCCCAACACCCCCTCGAGGTGAGAGAGCCCCAAAAAACCCCAAAATAACCCCGACAAGCCCTCCTTTGGGGTCCCCCTTCTTCCTCTCATTTGGGGTTTCCCATTTTTGGGGACCCCTCCCCAATTTCTCTCCTTTAGGGCGGACGAGGACTTCGAGTACGGCTTTGAGGACGAGCCCACCCCATCCCCGCAGGGCTACGGGGGCACCCCGAACCCCCAAACCCCGGGGTACCCTGACCCCGCGTCCCCACAAGTCAGCCAGCCCTACAACCCCCAGACCCCCGGCACGCCCGCCATGTGAGTGGGGGCCCCGAAACCTGTGGGGTCGGACATCCCGGAATATGGGATTGGGGGGAGAGCCCCAAATGGGGTTGAGCGGGGGGGAAATGGTCCTGCGGACCCCAGATCTGGGGTTTTGGGGGTGGGGGACCCCTAAATATGGCTTGAAAGGAGGAAACTGCTCCTGGGACCCCCGAATCCCCCCCAGGACTGAATTCCCTCTCACCTGTCCCAGGTACAACACGGAGCAGTTCTCGCCCTACGCCGTCCCCTCCCCCCAGGGCTCGTACCAGCCCAGCCCCTCCCCCCAGAGCTACCACCAGGTGGCCCCGAGCCCCGTGGGCTACCAGAACACGCACTCGCCAGCCAGCTACCACCCCACGCCGTCCCCCATGGCTTACCAGGTACCCCTGAGACCCCAAAACCTTCCCCGATATCCACAAACCCTCCAGAGCCCTGTGGGCTACCAGGTGACCCCTTAGTGGCCACTGACTGCCCCTTATCTCAAGGGTTTATCAGGTACCCCTGGGACCCCAAAACCTTCCCAGGACCCCCAAAACCTGCCCAGGACCCCCAAACTTTCCCCAATATCCACAGCCCCTCCAGAGCCCCATGGCCCCTTAATAAATGACGCTTCAGTGGCTTTTCAGGTACCGCAAGACACCCCCAAGACTCCCCCCAGGGTTGTCCAAATCCACAACAGAGCCCCCCAAAGGCCATGTAGCGCCCCTCAAACCCCCTGGTAGCCCCCCAACCTCTTTGTAGCCCCCCTACACCCCTTTATACTAACCCCAAGCCTCCTTCAGACCCCCTTGCAACCCCCCAAACCCCCTTTCCCCCCCTAACTGTGCCCCCTTGCCCGCAGGCCAGCCCCAGCCCCAGCCCGGTGGGCTACAGCCCGATGACCCCGGGGGCTCCGTCCCCAGGCGGGTACAACCCCCACACCCCCGGCTCGGGCATCGAGCCCAGCGCGGGCGACTGGGTGACCACGGACATCCAGGTCAAAGTGCGGGACTCGTACCTGGACAGCGCGGCCGTGGGGCAGACCGGGGTCATCCGCAGCGTCACGGTCAGAGCCCGTTCGGGGGATTTTGGGGGCCTTTAGGAGGGATTTGGGGGTTTTTTGGGGGGTCTCCCAAAAGGATGCCAGGGCAGATGGAGACCCTTGTGTTTTAGAGGGGTTTGGGGAGGGTTTGGAGTTTTTGAGGGGGGTCTCCCGAAAGGAGGGGAGGCTGGGGGGGTGTTTGGGGTCTTAGGTTGAGTCTTAGGTTTTTTGGGGGGGGCTTGGAGGGCTTTGGGGGAGTTTGGGGAGGATTTTGGGGGGGGCTGGAAGGGGGAGAATCATCCCTGGGGCCACCCAGCCGTTTGGGATGGAGATCTCGGGGGTTTTGGGCAGGCTTTTGGGGAGGTTTTTGGGGGGTTTCTGGGTGCCCCCCGCGAGGCTGAGCCCCCCCGGCCCCCCCAGGGCGGGATGTGCTCCGTGTACCTGAAGGACAGCGAGAAGGTGGTCAGCGTGTCCAGCGAGCACCTGGAGCCCGTCACGCCCACCAAGAGCAACAAGGTGCGACCCCAAAACGCTCCTGGGACTCCCAAAACCCCTGTGGGATCCCCCAAATCCCCTCTGAGCCCCCCAAACCCCTCCGTGCCCCCCCCAGGTGAAGGTGATCCTGGGCGAGGACCGCGAGGCCACCGGGATCCTGCTGAGCATCGACGGCGAGGACGGGATCGTGCGCATGGACCTGGAGGAGCAGCTCAAGATCCTCAACCTGCGCTTCCTGGGGAAGCTGCTCGAGGCCTGAGACCCCCTGGGAAACCCCCCGACCCTTTTCTCCCCGTTTTCTCCCCTTTTCCCCCATTTTCTGCCTCTTCCCTCCCCTTTTTGTCCCCCCGTTTATTGTATGCAGGTTTAGGTGTCAAATAAAGAACTGGGGGTGCAGCACCTGCCCGGCTTCCCGTTTTTGGGGTGGGGGGATTGGGGGGAGACTCCTCCCCACATAAAGGCTGGGCGGGGGGAGATGGTGCTCCCTCTGTGGGGGGTTCGGAGGGAGTTTGGGGGGCACAGAGAGGCTTTTGGAGGAAATTGGGGCCGGTTTTGGGGCCAGTTTCGGGGGCTTTGGGGCCGGTTCCGGGGGTCGCGGCCCCGCCATTGTCCCGGGCCCGGCTCCACGTCTTCCCCCGCTCGCTCTGATTTGCTGCCGCGCCGCTGGCCCCGCCTTCCCCGCGCCGCCATTGGCCGCCCGCCGCGCCGCCATTGGCTCAGCCACGGCCCCGCTCCTCCCGCCGCCCTCATTCCCGGCCTCCGATTAGCGCTCCCCTTTCCGGCCGCCCCGCTCCCATTGGCTGTCGCTCCCGCGCCGGCGCTTTGCCGTACAACAACATGGCGACGTCCGCGGCGGGGCGAGCGGCGGCCTGGGGGGTCCGCGCGGTACTCGGGGCGCGGCGGGTGCAGGCCGCGACCCCCGCGCTGCCACCTCCGGGTCCCCCCGGGCCCAGCCGCCCCCTCAGCGGCCCCGCCGCGGGCCCCGATACGGCCGCGGTGCTGCGGGAGCGGCTGCGGCAGCACCAGGTGGGGACACGGCGGGGACACGGGGAGACACGTGGGGGGGGCCGCGCGTGGCCGTCCCCTCGGGCGGGGCGGGCCCGAGGGTCCCCAAAGTTCTTCGGCCACCCCCGAGAGTCCCCAGGGGGCTCCGAGGCTCGCGACGGTCTCTGAGTGACCCCTCCGCCGGTGGCCGGGGACTCCCCCCCGTCCCCAGGTGCCGCCTCTTCCCCGTGACCCCCCCGGGTCTCAGCTCTGTGTCCCCGCTGTCCCCGCAGGTGCCTGGGGACCCCTCCCCAGGTGTCCCCCGGTCTCGCGTGACCCCCCGCAGGTGGCCGCTCTGTCCCGCCCGTGTCACCTGCGTCCCCTCGGTGTCTCCCCCTGCCGTGTCCCCCCGGCTCTGACGTGTCCCCGCTGTCCCCGCAGGTGCCCGGGGACCCCCGTAGGTGTCCCGCGGTGTCCCCGCTCTGACGTGTCCCCGCTGTCCCCGCAGGTGCCCGGGGACTCCCCGGGCCCGCAGGACGAGGACCCGGCGCGGGGGTCGCTGCGGCGCCTGGCGCTGCGCCTGGGGGGGCTCCTGGCGGCCACCGGGGGAGTGGCCGTGCTCTACATCTTCGGTGCGTCCGCAGGTGTCCCCCCGTGTGTCCCCAAATGTCCCCCGTGTCCCCAACGCCTCCTTTTGTATCCTCTCGTGTGCTCTGTCCTCCCACAGTGACCCTGAGCAGTGTCCCCCCAATGTCCACAAGTGTCTGCAAAGTCCCCCTTTGTGTGTCCCCAGTGTCCCCTGTTCCCCCCACCCTGTGGCCCTGGTCAGTGTCCCCTCAAAGCCCCCTCACATCCCTCCGTGTCCCCTGTCCCCCCCAGTGACTCTGTGGGGACACTGGAGGGACACTGATGGATGTCCCCAAATGTCCCCAATGTCCCCCCGCAGGCAGCAACGCCGTGGACGAGCATGGGGAAAAGGTGAGGGGACAAAGGGGGGGCTGTCCCCAAAGGGAGGAAATTGTCCCCAAAAAGGGTGGCAGGTCCCCAGGGGTGAGGGGAGGTCCCCGGGGAGAGTCCCCTCGTCCCTGCCCGCGGTGTCACTTTTGTCACCCAAAGCCCCTTTTGGCACCGTCTGCGAGCAGGCAGGGGTGGGAACATCCGGGGGACGTGGGGACATCAAAGGGGGCGGCAGAGGGTGACAATGACCCGGGGGGGGAGGACAGGACATGAGGCCGCGGTGTCACCTACCTGCGAATTGTCCGTGTCCCGTGGGCTGGCCCTCCCCCCTCCATGTCCCCTCGGTGTCCCCTCCATGTCCTGTCAACGTCCCCTCCATGTCCCCTCAACGTCCCCTCAATGTCCCCTCAACGTCCCCTCCATGTCCCCACAGATCCCCGATGAGTTCGACAGTGGTGAGTGACCCCCAGGAGGGGGGAGGTGACACGGCAGCGCCACCCCCCAGTGCCACCCGTTTGTCACTTGGGTGTTACCCCCGGCCCCTTTCACGCCCCGGTGTGACCCAAAAGGGGCTGGGATGGGGAGGGGGGGACACTGTCCCCTCTAGGGGTCTCTGTCCCCTTTGCGGGGGGGTCTCTGTCCCCTCTGGGGTCACTCTCCCCCCCCTGCAGACCCCGCGGGGATCCGGCACCTCCGCAGGACCTTCAAGTACTTCAAGGATTACAGACAGGTGGGATTTGGGGGGTTTTAGGGGGGTCTTGGGGTGTCCCCAGGGGTGGAGGAGGCTCTGCCACCATCCCCCACAGATTCGTCACCTGCTCTGGCCCCGGGGCTGGGGATGTTTGGAGGCCCTGTCCCAGCGAAGGGGACGAGGGTTGGGGGGGTCCTGGGGCAGATTTGGGGGGGGTCACCTCGAGTTTGGGGTCCCTGTCCCCACAGGGGGGTCCCAGCCCCACTGTCCCCCCCGTGTTTCCCCCCAGATGATCATCGAGCCCACGAGCCCGAAGCTGCTGCCGGACCCTCTGCGGGAACCCTACTACCAACCGCCCTACACACTGGTCATCGAGCTCACCGGGGTTCTGCTGCACCCCGAGTGGTCGGTGAGTGACCACCAGACCCCCCAAACCCGGCCGGTCCCCAGGGCTGCTCCCAAAAAACCCCAGAAACCCCAAAACCCCAAAAACCTGAAATCCCAAAAACCCCAAAAACCACCCCATGACCAGCTGGATTTGGGGGGTTTGGAGAGTTTTGTGAGGGTTTTGGAGGCATTTCTGGGGGATTTTGCAGCATCCTGCAGCATTCCCAAAAGCCCCAAAAACACCCGAACTTGCCCCAAAATGCAGCTGGTGACCGGCTGGAGGTTCAAGAAGCGCCCGGGCATCGAGCACCTCCTGCAGCAGCTGGCGCCGCTCTACGAGATCGTCATCTTCACCTCCGAGACTGGGATGGTGAGGCTGGAATTCAGGGGGATTTGGGTTTTTCAGGGCATTTGGGGAAGTTTAGAGGGGTCTGGGGGGCTCCTGGAGGTATTTCTGGGGGGTTTTGAGGGGGATTTTGGGAACATCCCTAAACCTTCAAAAAGCCACCCCAAACCCAGAGTAGGGGGGGGGAAATCACCCCTGGATCCTCACGGTTATGGGGCTGCATTTTGGGGGCAGTTTGGAGGTTTTTTGGTGTTTATTTTGGGGGATTTTGGGTGTTTCCCATAGGGCTAGAGATTTGGGAGGGATTTTGGGGTTTTTTTGGGGGGGATTTGGAGAAGGGAAAATTCTCTCCAGCCCCACAATTTTGGGGGCAGTTTGGGGATTTTGGGGGACTCGAGGCTGCCAGGAGGGACGGTGACCCCCACCATCAGGAGGGGGTCTCGGGGTGCACCAAAACCCCCCGAAACGACCCCAAAACCCCCCCCAGACAGCGTTCCCGCTGATCGACAGCATCGACCCGCACGGCTTCGTGTCCTACCGGCTGTTCCGCGACGCCACGCGCTACATGGACGGGCACCACGTCAAGGTTCGGGGTCTCTGGGGTCCCCCCTGCCCCCAGCCCCGTTTTGGGGCTGCATTCCCAGGTTTTGGGGTCCCCCCGCAGGATATCTCGTGCCTGAACCGGGACCCGGCGCGGGTGGTGGTGGTGGATTGGCGCCGGGACTCGTTCCGGCTGCAGCCCTACAACGGCCTGGCCCTGCCGCGCTGGGACGGCGGCTCCGAGGACAGAGCCCTCTACGACCTCGCTGCCTTCCTCAAGAGTGCGTGAAACGGCCTGAAATACCCCAAAATATCCTGAAATAGCCTAAAACACACCAAAAACGCCTTTAAACCCACACAAAATCCACACAAAATCCATCCAAACCCACCCAAACCTCAGCAGCTCCGAGGACAGAGCCCTCTACGACCTTGCTGCCTTCCTCAAAAGTGGGTGAAATGTCCCAAAACACCCCAAAACCATCCCAAAACCTGCCCCAAATCCACCCAAACTCTCCAAAACCCATCAAACCCCCCCAAAACCCCTCAAACCTTCTTTGTAAACTCCGAAAAACCCCTTAATCCATCAAAAAAACCCCTTTAAACACCTGAAATCCGTGCATTCCCCCATAAAATCCATGTCCCACCCTGTAAAATCCACCGGAAATGCCCCAAAATCCCTGAAATGGCCCCAAATCTGTGTTCCTGTCGCAGCCATCGCCCTGAGCGGGGTCGAGGATGTGCGGACGGTGCTGGAGAATTATTCCCTGGAGGACGATCCGCTGGCGGCCTTCCAGCGGCGCCGGACGCGCCTGGAGGAGGTGGGGACACCCGGGGGGGTCAGGGGACACCTGGGGACCAGAATTCCAGTGGTTTTACCCCAGTTTTGGGAGCAGCAGTGGCTGGAGAAGGCGGGCGACACCTGGGGGTGACAGGGGACACTTGGGGACTCCCCTGACCCAATCGCGGTGTTTTTCACCCCAAAAGGAGGAGCAGCAGCGCCTGGCGGAGCTGGCCCAGGGCAAGAAGCCCACGGGGGCGTTTTTGGGGTCCCTGACCGGGCGCTTCTGGCCCCGCTCCAAGCAGCAGTGATGTCATCGTTGGTCATTATGATGTCATCGTGACGCCATCAGGGGCACAAAATACCCTCCCCCCCCGCCCATTTGCCCCCGTCCCAAACCCCAAATTTCCTGATCCGGGGGGTTTGGGGGGATTTTGGGGGATTTTTGGGAGGGTTCAAGGGAGTCCTGGCCCCATTTTGGGGCAAATAAAGGCTGAAGTGGAGCTCTGAGAGTGCTGTGGTTTGTGTGGTCAGGGAATTTTGGGGGGTTTTGGGGTCGAATCCACCTTTTTGGGGCGTATTTGGGAATGAATCCTCATTTTAGGGGAAGGTTTGGGTCCGAATCCTGTTTGGAGACGTTTTGGGGCTGAATCCCCCTTTTTAGGGCAGAGTTTGGGTCTAAATTCCCATTTTAGGGGGAGTTTTGTGTCCGAATCTCTTTTTTGGGGGAGTTTATGGGGATTTCGCGGTCCTGGGGAGGATTTGGGGTCTTTTGGGGGGTTTTCTGGGACCAGACCCTCTTTCAGGGCAGGGGGCGTGGTTTGGGGTTAGTGGGCGGAGTTTTGGGGCGGTGGGAGGAGCTCGGCCCCTACAAATGGGTCTGGGGGCGCCGCTGGGCTCAGACCCCGCCGAGCCCCGGCCCGGACGCGACCCCCGGGACCCGCCCCAGCCATGGCGCGGCCCCTCCCCCTCCTGCCCCTCCTCCTCCTCCTCGGCCCCGCCCCGGTGAGGGGGGGTCTGGGAATGGGGGGGGGGGGGTTCTGAGGGGGCTTGGGGGGGTCCTGAGGGGGCGTTTTGGGGTTGCGGGGGAGGTTCGGGGGATGGGGGGCTTGGGGGGATTTTGGGGTCTCTGGAGGGGATTTTGGGGTTTTTGGGGTTCACTCTCTGCCCCCCCCCAGGCGCGCCCCTCGGGGGTCCTGGAGCTGCGGGTGCTCTCGGCGCGGGGGGGTCCCGGGGGGGTCTGCGGGGGCCCCCCCCCTCCCCGGTGCCGCCTCCTGTTCCGGCTCTGCCTGCGCCCCCCCGGGGGGGGCGGCTGCGCTTTGGGGGTCGCGCTGAGCCCCCCCGGGCCCCCCCCCGCGCCCGGAGCCCCCCGGACCCTGCGGCTGCCCCTCGCCTCCCCCTGGCCGGTGAGACCCCCCCCCCCCAAAATCTGAGACCTCCCAAAATCTGAGAAACCTCCAAATCCGAGACCCCCCAAATCTGAGCCCCCCCCCCCAAATTTTGTTCCCCCCCCAGGGCAGCGTCTCGCTCGTGGTCGAGTCCTGGCGGCTGGAGGAGAACGGGGGTGAGGGGGAGCCGGGGGGGGCAAAATTTGGGATTTGGGGGGCTGGGAGTTGGGGAGGGGTCTCAGAGAGGGGGGAGGGGGAAATAAAGGGGGGGAAAAAAGGGGCGAGGGTGGCAAAGAGTGGCCGGGGGGGTTGGGGGGAGAAATTTGCGGGTCCCGGGGAGGGAAATGGGGCACAAATCGGGGATTTTGGGGTGGGGAACAAACGGAGATTTGGTGAGGGGTTTATTGGGGTTGGGGGGGTAAATTGGGGCTGGGGGTCTCTGGGGGCTTCTGGAGCTGCTGACCTCCCCCCTCCCCCCCTCCAGGCCCCCCCCTGCGGCTTTTGGGTCGCGCGGTGTCGCGACAGCGCCTGAGGCCGGGGGGGCCGTGGCGGGGGGGGGCCGGGGGGGGGCTCCGCTTCGGGACCCGCCTGCGCTGCCCCTCCCACCCCCGCGGCCCCCCCTGCGCCCCCCCCCAACGCTGCCGGAGCCGCTGCTGCGCCCCCCGTGAGTCCCCCCCAAATCCTGACCCCCCAGGGACCCCCCCCGCGGGGTTTAGGGGTTCCCTGACCCCCCTTCTGTCCCCTCAGGGGGGTGTGGGGACCGCTGTGTCCCCCCCGGCGCCTGCGACAGCCCCGCGACGGCGGCGACAGCGGCGGCATCCTTGGAAGCACCGGCGGTGGCCCCGGTGGCCGCGGCTCTGGTGGCCCCGGGGGTGGCCCTGGACCCCCCTGTAGTGGCCCCGGTGGCGACCCCCGAAGCCCCGGTCCCGTCCTCGCTCGGTCGCATCTCGGTCCCGGAGCCGCTCCCGGGGCTGCCGGAGGTCCCCAATGCCTTCCCGGGGGTCCCAGACCCGGTTTCGGGGGTCCCAGAGGTGTCAGATCCCCTCCCGGGAGTCTCAGACCATCCTTCGGGGGTCCCGGACCCTCTCCCGGGGCTCCCGGGGGTCCCAGATCCCCTCCCGGGGGTCCCAGAGCTGCTCCCGGCAGTCTCGGATCATCTTTCGGGGGTCTCAGATCCCCTCCCGGGGGTCCTGGAGCTGCTCCCGGCAGTCTCGGATCATCTTTCAGGGGTCTCAGATCCCCTCCCGGGGGTCCTGGAGCCACTCCCGGGGGTCTCAGACCATCTCCCGGGGGTCGCGGGGGTCTCGGATCCACTCCCGGTGGCACCGGACCCTCTCCCGGGGGTCCCGAATCTAATTCCGGAGGTCCCGGGGATCCCGTTCCCCCTCCCGGAGGTGCCCCCCTCCCCCTGCGCCCTCGGGCCCTGCTTCAACGGCGGCGCCTGCGCCCCCGACCCTCCCTCCGGGACCCCTGGGACCCCCCCCGGGACCCCCGGGTACAGCTGCCGCTGCCCCCCGGGCTTCCGGGGCTCCAACTGCGAGCGCCGGGCGGACCGGTGCGACCCCCAGTACTGCCTGAACGGTGAGAGACCTCCCGAAACCACCCCAAATTTCCCCCCCCGCGACCCCCGGGAACTCCAAAATTGACGCCCCGACCCCTCTTTTTCTTTTCTCCCCTCTTCCCCGCAAATCCCTTCTCCCTTTTTTCCCCCCAAATCCCATTTCTCCCCATTTTCCCCCCCAATAACCCCCCCAGGCGGGCACTGCCGGGACTCCCAGGGCCTGACCCCTCTGTGCCGCTGCCCCCCGGGCTTTTCGGGGCGCCGCTGCCAACACAACGCCGACGACTGCACCCCAAACCCCTGCGCGCACGGGGGCACCTGCCAGGACGGCCCCAACTCCTTCACCTGCTCCTGCACCCTGGGCTTCGGGGGGCCCCGCTGCCGCCGCCGCGCCGGGGCCTGCGCCCCCAACCCCTGTGCCCACGGCGGCACCTGCTTCACGCACTTCTCGGGGCCCGTCTGTGCCTGCGCCCCCGGCTTCATGGGGGTGCGCTGCGAGGAGGAGGTGGGCGCGCCGCCCCCCGCCCCGAAGGGCCGCGGGCCGGCCCCGCTGGCGCTGTGCGCGCTCCCGCTGCTGCTCCTGGGGCCCGGAGTGGGGCTGGCGGTGGCCAGGAGGAGGAGGGGGAGCGGCAGGTGAGGTTTCGGGGCTTTTTGGGGTTCAGGGTTTGGGGTTCAGGGGTTCCCAGGGGTGTTATTGGGGCCAGGATTGGGGCTGGTGGTGGCCAGGACAAGGAGGGGGAGTGGCAGGTCAGGTTTTGAGGGGTTTGGGTGGGAGTTCCAGTGGGAATTTGTGGCTTTTTCCCGGTGGGTTCCAGGCTGGGATTTGGAGGTTTTTGGGGGTCTCACAGCGGTTTTTGGCAGCAGGACCCCAGCGGACACGGGGGGGAACCCCCGGCTGAGCCCCCCTGGGCCGGAGCGGCGGCCACAAAGAGCCTCGGCCACGCGGGTGAGACCTCCGGGACCCCCAAATCCCCTTCTCAAGAACTTCAATCCCCCCCTGAAACCCCCAAATCCCTCCGAGACCCCCAAATCCCCTCCCTTTAACCCTCCCTTTCTGCCTTCCCCAGGTGTGACCCTCACGGAGCCCCCAAATCCAGGCAATAAACGGGAATTTCGGTGGTTTTGGGAGTTTATTTGGTGGTTTTGGGGGGTTTTGGGGTGGCTCAGAGCTGCAGGAACTCGGCCACAAAGACCACCAGGACCTTGGCCAGGTCCTGCACGGTCGGGGGGTGCAGATTGTCCTCGGTGTCCCCCGGTGTGTGCCACACCCGCGGGAACGGCGTCGGGATCAGGTGCAGCACCGGGACACCTGCGGGGACACGAGGGGACACCGGGGGACATGGCGGGGACACCGGGGCACAGGGGGGACACGAGGGGACACCGGGGGACACCGGAGGACATGGCGGGGACACCGGGGGACAGGGGGGACACCGGGGAACACCGGGGGACATGGCGGGGACACTGCGGGGACACGAAGGGATACCAGGGGACACCGGGGGGACACCGGAGGACGGGGGAACACCAGGAGGGACACCGGGGGACATGGCGGGGACGCCGGGGGCACCGGGGGACACCGGAGGACAGAGGGGACACCGGGAGCTCACAGGGAGCCGCGGATAAGGCACAGAGGGACACGGGGGGACACCGAGGACCCCAGGGGACCCCAGGGCCAGGCTGGGGACACTCGGGGCCATTTGGGGCCACTTACCCCGCTGCAGGAAGGGAATGTGATCGTCCTCGACGGGCCCGGGGGCGGGGGCGAGGCGGAAGAAGGGCGGGGCCGGCGGCGCCGCGTGAAGCAGCCCCAGGTGGCGCAGCCGCTGCTCTGCGGGGACACCGGGGATACCGGGGACATCGGGGACACCGGGGATACCGGGGACATCGGGGACACCGGGGGGACACCGGGGATACCGGGGACATCGGGGACACCGGGGATACCGGGGATACCGGGGACATCGGGGACACCGGGGGGACACCGGGGGGACACCGGGGATACCGGGGATACCGGGGACATCGGGGACACCGGGGGGACACCGGGGGGACACCGGGGATACCAGGGATACCGGGGACATCGGGGACACCGGGGGGACACCGGGGGGACACCGGGGATACCAGGGATACCGGGGATACCGGGGACACCGGGGAGATACCGGGGATATCGGGGACACCGGGGGGACATCGGGGGAATACGGTGGCACCGCCACCCCCTCGCTGTCCCCGCCCTCTCTGGGTTCCTGTTCCCTTGTCCCGATCCCATTCCTCTGTCGCGATGTGTCCCCGCCTCACCCATCCCGTCACTGTCCCCGTCCCCATCCCTTCCCCCTTGTCCCCACCCCTGCCCCGTGTCCCCAGCCCTGTCCCCGAGTCCTCACCGATGGTGACGAGGCGCAGGAACCAGTGGTGGGTGTGGGAGAAGTGGCTGTGGATGGCGGGGCTGGGGCCACCCAGCAGGTCCAGCAGCACCAGCAGGCTCTGGGGACATCGTGGGGACATGGCCATGGGGACATCGTGGGGACACGGGGACATCGTGGGGACACGGCCATGGGGACATGGGGACAATGATGGGGACAGGGACACAACCACAGGCACAGTGTCCCCATGTCACTGACCATGGCGGTGACCTCTGACCCCACAGGGTGTCCCCATGTCACTGACCATGGCGGTGACCTCTGACCCCACAGGGTGTCCCCTCGCTGCCATCTTGGCTGCCAGGTGCCGCGCCCCATACAGGGAGTCGGTGGCGCTCCAGTCCCCAAACGCCTCCTCCCCGTCCAGGAACAGCAACTGCAGCGTCACCGGCGGCTCCTGCAGGGACACCAGGCCCGTCACACCCCTGTCACACCTCTGTCACACCTGTCCAGGTGGCCTTGGGTGTCCAGGGACTGAGGGGGACACAGGTGGCCAGTGGGGACCTGGGGGAAGGACACCTGAGAGGTGTCCAGGAAGGGCCCAGGTGAGCCAGGTGACACCCAGGTATCCCAAGGAGTATCCAGGTGACCCCCAGATAGCCCAGGCGACCCCCAGGTGCCCCGAGCGGTGTCCAGCTGACCCAGCTGACCCTCACCTGTCCCTCCCGCCGCCGCAGGTGCGTGTCCAGCGCGCTGGCCAGCTCCAGCAGGAGGGCGCAGGGCACGGCGGCGTCGGTGGCGCCCACGAAGGTGCCCGTGGCCAGCACCTTGGTGTCGTAGTGACAGGCCAGCGCCAGGCGCCGCGCGGCCACCGGCGCCGCCGTGGCCACCACGCTGCTGAAGGTCACCTGGCCACGCGGTGTGGGCGCGGTGAAGGTGTCCAGCTCCAGGTGCCACCCGGCCCCGAGTGACCGCAGGTGGGACAGGATGTGCTGGAAAAGGGGGTGGGGACACGTGGGGACATCGCTGAGGTGACGGCCAGGGAGGTTTGGGGTGGGTCTGAGAGGGGTTTGGGGGGAAACTGGGGGGATTTAGGGGGTCGGGGGGGTCTGAGAGGGGCTTGGGGGACATTGGAAGGGGCTAGGAGTGTTTGGGGGGATTGAGGGAGATCTGGGGGGATTTGGGGGAGTTTGGGGTGGGTCAGGGGGGTCGGGGAAAGGTTTGGGGTGCACTAGGGGGGTCTCTGGGTGGATTTGGGGTTTCTGGAGGGGTTCTGGGTGGATTTGGGGTCCCTAGGGGGTCTCGGGGTGGATTTGGGGTTTTCGGGGGGGCCTCACCTGCCGGGCCGCGCGGCTGCCGGGCCCCCCGGGGACCCTCTCGTGCAGGAGGGGCCGCAGGAGGGACCCCCAGAGCCGGGCGGGGTCCAGGTGGGAGAGGAGGGTCCGCAGGGCTTGGTCCGAGGGGGGGCCGGGGGCGTCCTGGGGGGGTGGCACCGTCTGAGGGGTCCCCGAGAGATCTGGGGGAGTCTGGAGGGGTCTGGGGGGGTCTGGGGGGTCCCGGAGAGGTTTTGGGGTCCCCCCGGGGGGTTGGGGTTGTCCCGGTGTAGCTTTGGCGCTCCCGGAGTGATTTTGGGGGTCCTGGAGTGTTCTGGGATCCCCCCGCGGGGTTTTGGGGGTCCGGGACCCCCCGGCATCCTTCGATTCCCCCCGCCCCGCCCCATAACGGATCCCGGGGAGATCAGGGGCTCCCGGGGAGATCAGGGGCTCCCGGGGATCCCGGTTGGTTCCGAAAGGTTGCGGTGAGCTCGCGTTAACCCCCCCCCTTCCCCCGTTAATCTCCCCCGCCGTTAATCCCGACCCCGCTCCCCGCTCACCGGGCCAGCTGTTCCGCGTTCCCCGCCGGGCCAGGCGAGGAACAGGACGGCGGCGGCCGCCAGCAGCGCCAGCAGCGGCAGCAGCGGCCGGGCCGGGCGGGGGGGGCGCGGGAGGAGACCCCGGAACGGGCCCGGCCCCGGTTCCGGGAGTGGCACCGGGACCGGGCCGGGACTCGAACCCCCGGCCCGCGGGCGGCGCGACCCGGCCGGGGCCTGGCGCATGGCGAGGGCGGGGCTTCTCGGGCCGGGGCCGTCGTGGGCCAATCGCTGAGATGGGGCGTGGCCTGGAGGGGCGCGGCTGCGGCGGGCGACGAGCACGGCGGGGATTGGGCGTGGGCGGGGCTTGAACACGGGGCCACGCCCACAGCGGGCGGGGCGGGAGGGACGCGGCGGGAACGGGGGGACACGGGGGGGACACCGGGGGGGACCGGGACGGACATCGGGGGACACCGGGACACGGGGGGACACCGGGGGGGACATCGGGACACCGGGGGACACCGGGACGGACACCGGGGGACACAACAGGGACACCGGGACGGGGGGGGACACGGGGGGACACGGAGACACAGGGAGACAAAACGGGGACACCGAGGGACACAACGGGAACACAGGGGGACACAGGGACATGGAGGGGGCACGGGAGAGACACAACGGGGCGAGGGGAGGGGACACAGGGGGACACAACCGGGACACAGGGGGACACCACGGAGACACAACGAGGACACAACGGGGGACACAATGGGCATATGGGGGGGACACAAAGGGGCCAAGGGAGGTGACACAGAGGGACACAATGGGGACCCTCTGAGGGACGCTGTCCTTCGTGGGGCCACCGGCCCAGCTGGGGTCATCACCACTGGCTGTCCCCACTGCCCTCCATGGGGCCACCACCCTGGAGGGGAATCTCACCCTCTGTGGGGCCACCGGCCCAGTTGAGGTCATCGCCATTGGGTTGATCCCATTGTCCTCCATGGGGACACCACCCTGGAGGGGAATGTCACCCTCCACAAAGCCACCAGCCCACCTGGGGTCACCCTCATCCCTGGGGACACCCCCAGCCACCTTCACCCCATCCCCCCTTTCCCTCTCCACACTTCCACACTCGACCATTCCATTCCTTTTTTTCCATCCTCTTCCACGGCCACTCCCGTCCCCAAAGCGTGTCCCCAAAGCGTCCCCCAGAACCAAGCCGTCCGTCCTTCACCTGCCGTCCTCCCTGCGGCCGGCCGGGTGCACCCAGTTGTTGTCGTGCAGCCCCGTCCGGCAGCCGGGCGCCTCCCGGTCCGGCCGCCGGCAGCACATCCAGTAGGAGCGGCCGTAGGGCAGGTCGTGGTGGTAGGGCTTGGGGTGCCAGCGGCACAGGGACACGTCCCCGCGCTCGTAGCGCTTCTTGCACTGCTTGCAGGGGTCGTCGCGGTACAGGGGGTCACGGTTCCAGCGGGAATCCGTGGCCTGCACGCCAAAGGTCTCGATGATGGACTTGAAGTAGTGGCACGAGCACTTGAGGGCGGCCAGCGCCTGCGTGGGCAGGTAGCTGAAGATCTTCACCATGACGTGCTCGGGCAGCAGCAGCATGTACTGTCGCGGCTCCAGCAGCCGCTGGATCTTGAACCGGATCTCCAGGAAGTCGTGGGACACGTGCCGGTACAGCCGGCACAGCGCCGGGTCCCCAGCTGCTGCCTCCCGGCCCGGCGTCGCTGCCGCGGCCGCCGCCGGCTCCTCGGGCCGGCCGGGCAGCAGGAAGAGCTGGCCCGGCGGTGGCGGCTCGTCCGGCAGTCGCACCGTCTCCTCGGTCACCTGCTTGGCGCTGTCCTTGCCGAAGAACACGCACTGGTCCACCACGCCCGTCACCACCACGTCCACATGGAAGCCGGACGTGCAGTCCCGCGGCGCTGCCGGCCCCTCGGCGACGCCGGTGCTCGGCTCTGCCGCCGCTGCCTCCTCGGCGCCGTCTTTGTCCCCTTTGGCGGCCAGCAGCAGCTCCACGCCGGCGCGCGCCGGGCTGACCAGCCGGTACAGGTCGCAGGTGATCTGGTCCTTGGCGCCCAGCGCACGGGGACGCTCGGGGACGGTGCTGGTGGCCGCGGCGGCCACACGGGGCTCACGCCCGCTGGAGATGCGGAAGGCGATTCGCACCTCACCGGGCCCCGCCGCCGCCGCCGCCGCACCCGGGGTGCACTCGGTGGCGGGGCCACCCCGGCACAGCCCGTTGGGCCGGGCCCCGCTGCGCTCCCGGTGCTGCTGCTGCGACTCAAACTGGGCCACGGCCGCGGCCACGCGCCGGCACTCGGGGCCGCCCGGCGCCTCCAGCAGCACCAGCGGCGCCGGCGCGTCACAGGGCCGGGGCAGGCTCTGCAGGGCCAGCGCCGCCCGCCGCTCCACCAGTGCCACCATCTCCGCCACCGACAGCAGGTCCGGGGCATCCCCAGCGCTGTCCCCGATGGTGTCGCCAGGGGTGTCCTTGGGGGTGTCCTTAGGAGGGTCCTTGGGGGTGTCCCCGGAGCTGGTGGACCACGGTGGGCTCGGCACGGCCTTGGGGTCGTGGCAGCGCCGGCGCCGCTTGGCCTTGGAGCTATCACTGCCCCAGTTGCCCTTGACCTTCATGGTGCTGGCGCGGCTGCCAGTGCCGCCGGTGCCGCCGGTGCCACACTGGTGGGCCACGAAGAAGGCCACCTTCTCCTTGGTGTTGCCCGGCTTGATGACGTACCACGTGTCCAGCAACACCCGCCCGTCCTCGGCTGCGGCCGCCGGTGCCGGGCAGGGCTCGGGGGGCTCCGGGGGGGTGTTCTCGGAGGGGCGGCAGCCCAGGGGCTTGCGGGGGGCTGTGGGGGCGGCTGCGGCGGGGGCACATGGCTTGTTCTGCGAGAAGGTGCCGAAGGGCCGCGGGCACCACAGCTGCAGCTGTGGGAAGGCGTTGGGCTCCATCAGCGCCGCATGGCACGGCCACGCCGCCGGGGCTGCCCGGGCCTGCGGAGAGACGGCTGCTGACGGCGGGGGCGCCTTCGGGGACCCTCGGGGGACCCTCGGGGGACCCTCGGGGCCATCGCGGGGCCGCTCCCCCCTCCCACGCGCGCCGCAAGCCCCGCCCCCGAGCCGATAAGCCCCGCCTCTCCTCACGCCCCGCCCCCGTGCGGGTCACGCCCCGCCCCGCCCGTTTAACGCCTTCCCCCCGCGCGCGCCCGAGCAGCGGCCAATCAGCGCGCGGCGCTCGGGCCATGCCCATATAAGGACGGCGGCGCGCGGCGCGGTGGGGGCGTGGCCGGAGCGACGGGCGTGGCCTCGGCGGGGCGTGGCCTTGGGGCCCCGCCCGCACCGCGCCGCGGTCCCGGTCCCGCGTGGGCCCGGGGGGGGCCGGGGGGGAACCGGCGCCGGTGTCCCGCGGGGGGACGCGTTACCGGGCCCGGCCCCGCCGCGGTGGGGCCGCGGGGACACGACCGGACCCACCCGGCGCACCCCGCGTGTCGGCGGAACGGCCCCGTTCCCCCGCGCCGGTGCTCGGTGTCGCACCGGGATCCCCCCCAAGCCCCCGCCGTCCCCTCCGTTCGGCCCCGTGGCCGCTCTCAGCCACCGACCCGCGGGCCCGGCCGCTCCCCGGGGCGTCCCGCGACGCTCCGTGCCCACGTCCCTCCCCCTCCCGCGCTGGCCGGGCCCCACCCGGTGCCGCCGCCCCTCCCCCGCTCACCGGGCAGTGCCGGGCGCGGCCGCTCCGCCTCTCCGGCCGCTTCCGGGGTGCCCCGCCGCGCCTGCGCTCGTGCCCGCAGCCCTCCGCGACTGCGCCGCGCGGGACTTCACGGGAGCTGTAGTTCGCTCCCGCCGGGCTCCGGGCGGCGGCGCGGGGCTTCACGGGAGTTGGAGTCCTGCCGTGCTGCTCGGCGCTGCGCCCTGGGGCGTGTTGGGAGTTGTAGTTCCCCCACCACCTCCCAGTATCCCCCCAGGATCCTCCAGTGCTCCCCACAATGACTGCATAGCACCCCTGGGGGTCATGTGGTTGTTTTATTTCTTAGGGTACAAACCTGAGGACCCCCGTGGCCCCAAGGTGTCAGACCCCCCCCCACAATATCAGGGGGACACCCAAATCCCCCAGATTTTACCCCAGATTGCCCCAGAACATTCCCCCACACCCCAAACTCTTGGAGACCCTCAGAAGCCGCTCTCGGCCACCGGGTGCTGCCCCTGCCGAGAGCGACCCCTCGGGGGGGCCCGGGGGGGGCCGGGGACGCCCAGACGGCACCGCTGCCACCCCCGGCGGACCTCGGCCTGCACCTGCGGGTGGCATGTCGCGATATATGGCAGCATGTCACGATATACAGCACCGTGTCGCCACACGCCCCGGTTGCAGACGCACCTCCTTGTTGGTGAAGCAGTACAGGACACTGACGACCAGGCCCTGGGTGGGGGGCCATCGGGACGTGTGGGGGGCCACCCGATTAACCCCCACTAATCCCCCATTTCACCCCCCAATTTTCCCCCCCCGCTGTTCCCTCATTGTCCCCCCATTGTCGCCCGTGTCCCCTCACCTGGGCTGAGGTGAGCAGCAGGTGGAGGCAGAGCCGCGCCAGCCTCAGGCCGCCACCCCCTTCGCCCTCCCCGGCCAGGGCAAAAACCACCTCGTGCACCCCGAGCAGCGGGATCAGCGTCAGCGTGGAGCGCGCCAGCCTGGGGACACGCGGGGACATGCGGGGACACGCGGGGACACCCCCCGGGCACGGGGACACCCCCAGAGATGGGGGAGCCCTTGGGGACCCGGCGTCCCCACCTGCTCCGAGAGCATCCCCGCGATGTCCCGACCCGTGCCGGGGGTCCCCACCTGAGCCGCGTGTCCCCGCGGGACACTTGGTGCGCGCGCACTTTGGCCACCAGGATCCGGACGATCCGCACGAACACCACGAAGTTCACCTGGCGGGGGGGGCAGGGGACACCTCCAGGGTGAGGTGGGGACACCGCCACCCCCTCCGACCCCCCCGCCGCGATGTCACCCACCGCGACGGCCACCAGGATGGGACAGCGGATCACCCACCACACCGCCATCTTCTCGTTGCGTTCCCAGCACCTGCGGGGGGGGGGGGACACGCTCAGCCCCCCCAGCTGTGTCACCGCTGTCCCCTGGAGGAGGGGACAATGTGGGGACAAGGCGGGGGACAGGCGGCCTCACCCTTCGTTCTCGTACAGGTACCTCAGGACAACCCAGGGCACCACGAAGAGCACGGGGACACCTGGGGGGGACACGCCTGGTTAGGGGGACACCGGGACACGGGGGGACACCGGGACACGGGGGACCACACAGGAACAGGAGGTGACACAGGTGACACGGGGGGATAGCAGGTGGCACGGAGAGGGACATGGGGAGACTCGGGGCGAGGCACGAGAGTACACAGGGCTACACAGAGGCGCAGAGGGTGACACGGGGGATGCGGTGACACAGGCGACACAGGTGACACAGTGACACAGTGACACGGGGACACCGGCGACACCGGGAACGGGTGGCGCACCCCAGCCGAGCAGCAGGAAGGCGGGGACACAGCGGCGACCCGAGGTGGCGACGAGGAGGCGCAGCAGGAAGAGCCCCTCGGCCATGGCCCACGCGTAGTTGGCGCCCACGCAGTACTGGGCCAGGCTCTGCGCCACGCGACACGCGGGGCCCGCCTGCGGCGACACCGCTGTCCCCTCCCCGCCCCGCGGGACGGCGGCCCGGGGCGGCCCCGGCCCCGCGGGGAGCGGGCGGCAGCCGCGCCCGGGGATGTTCCCGACACCTCGTGCGTGTCCCCGTGTATTGTCCCCCTCCTCCCCATGGGTGGCACCCGCCCCCGGGGATGCCCCCGAGACCCCGTGGGTGTCCCCGTGTGTTCACCCCGCCTTCCCACGGGTGTCCCCTGCTCCCCTGGGTGTCCCCGTGTGTTCCCCCCAATCTCCCCGTGGGTGCCACCCGCTCCCGTGGGTGTCCCCTGCTCGGGGTGCCCACCTGCATGCCCAGCAGCTGCAGGGGGTGGCCGTGGCCGTGGCCGTGGCCGTGGGGCAGCAGCGCGTCCCGCGTGAGGATGGCGGCGGCCCGGAGCGCGAAGGACACGAAGAGGTTGGCGTGGATCAGGTTCCGGGTGCAGCGCAGGCGCCTGCGGGGACAGGGACACCGCCACGGGTGAACACCGACACCGGGGACATCCCGTGAGTGACACTCCCGCGGGAGGCAGCAGCGCCCAGGGGTGACACAGCCCCCCGGGTGTGTCACAGCCCCCCGGGTGTGACACAGCCCCCTAGGTGTAACACAGCCCCCGGGTGCGTCCCCACCTGAGCAGCAGCAGCAGCAGCAGCGCCACCACCAGCGCGACCAGGGACAGGGAATATCCCACGGTGTAGAGGAGGCGGAACTGCTCCAGCAGCCACGCCTGGCGCTGCGGGGACACAGGGACACGACAGGGGGACAGCGGGGGAACACGGGGGCACAGTGGACGTGGCACGGGAACAGCACGGGACACGGCACAGCATGGGCACAGCACGGGACACGGGGCACAGCGCAGAGCAGGGCACACGGGACACGGAGCACGGCAGGGGACACGGGGCACGGCACAGAGCGACACACGGAGTGACACACGTCCCAGCACAGCGTGGCACCAGGCGCCACGGAGCGTCACACGGTGTCACACGGGGCGCAGTGTGACACACGCGGGGCACAGCACGACACGGGGCAGAGTGTGACAGGGAGCACGGCACGACACAGCCACGGGCACGTGACACCTCCCAGCATGGTGGCACCGCGCGGTCTCACCCCACTGTGTCCCCCCGCTGTCCCCCATACAGCGTCGCTCCCCCCAGCGCTGCCCCCACCGTGTGCCCGCAATGTCCCCGCGCCGTCCCTGTGCTGTCCCCCGATGTCCCTCCATGATGTCCCCTCGCATCCCTGCTCCTTGTCCCCCTGCACTGTCCCCATCGTGTGCCCGCAATGTCCCTGCCCTGTCCCCCTGATGTCTCTTTCTGTCCCCCTCTCTCCCCCACCGTGTGCCCGCGCTGTTCCCCCTGCTGTCCATTTCTGTCCCCTTCTCTCCCCCACCGTGTCCCCGCGCTGTTCCCCCTCTGTCCCCCCTGTCCCCGCTCTGTCCCGCCTCTGTCCCCCCCCCCCCCCCCCCCCCCCCCCCCCCCCCCCCCTGTCCCCGCTCTGTCCCGCCTCTGTCCCGCCTCCGTCCCGCCTCTGTCCCCGCGCTGCCCTCACCTGCAGCGGCTGCACCTGTGCCAGGTCCTCGCACTGGGAATTGTCCTGCCAGGGCCTCCCGCTGTCGTCTGTCACCCAGCGCCCATCGGGGCCGCAGCGCCGCGCCACCACCCCGCCCTGCACTGTGGCACCGCTGTCACCCGCTGCCCCCTCCCCGGGGACCCCCGGGGCCGCCCCCGCCTTACCTCGGTGGTACCAGGGCAGGTACCAGGGGCAGGGGACGGTGGCGGTGCTGTTGGGGACAGCGTCCCCCCAGCACGCGTAGAGGTCGAAGCTGCGGTTGCAGACGGGTCCTGGGGGGGGCGTGGGGAGGGGTCAGGGGGGTCCTGAGGTGTCCCCGGTGTCCCCGAGGGGTCGCCGCTCACCGGGGGCGGGCGGGGCCAGGCGCAGGTGCAGCTCGCAGGCCTGGCGGTACTGGCGCCACGCGGCAACGGTGGCCTGGGCGGAGCGCTCCTGGGGGGACAGCGGGGACATCGGGGGGACATCGGGGGGGAAATCAGTGGGGGGACATCGAGGGGACAGCGGGGGGACAGCAGGGGGACAGCGGGGGGCAGCAGGGGGACATCGGGGGGCAGCAGGGGGACATCGAGGGGACACCGGGGACATCGGGGGGACATCGGGGGGAAAATGAGCGGGGGGACAAGGGGAGGACATCGGGGGGACATCGGGGGGACATCTGGGGAACATCGGGGGGACATCGGGGGGACAGCGGTGGGGAAATCGGGGGGACAGCGGGTGGGACCGTAGCAGGGGATATCGAGGGGGACATCGGGGGACATCAGCAGGAGATGGCAGGGGGAGACGGGGGGACATCGGGGACAGCGCGGGAAAACGGGAGACGGGGGAGGACATCGGGAGAGAGCGGGGGACAGCAGAGTGACCAGAGTGGGACATCGGGACACAGTGAGGGGACACCGGGGGACAGTGGGGGACAGCGGGAGAGCGTGGGGGGACAGCGGAGGACGACGGGGGGACATCGAGGGATGGGGGTGCATTGGAGGACAGCGGGGGACATCGTGGGGGGACATCGGGGAGATGGGGAGTCTCACCTCTGCTCCAGGCGGGCCGTGGCTCAGCGGGGCGGGGGTCGCTGCCTGCTGCCCCATGGTGGCTCCTGGGTGGCCCTGGGTGGCTCCTGGGTGGCCCTGGGGGGTCCCGGAGCGTCCCCTACCCTCCGTCCCCCGGTACCGGCTCCGCGCGTGGCTCTGCCACCCTCGGGTGACACCGGCACCGGCTGGGACCGCCCCCGGGAGGGGCGGGGGGCGGGCGGGGGGGGCGCGGGAGGAGCCTCAGTGTCACCCACGGGGGTCCCGGTGTCACCCATGGGGTCCCAGTGTCACCCACGGGGTCCCAGTGTGCCCCAGTGTCCCCCAGCTCTGTCCCAGTGTCCCCCAATGTGTCCAGTGTCCCCCAGTATCCCCCAATGTCCCTCAGTGTCCCTCAGTGCCCCCCATTGTCGCCCAGTATCCCCCAGTGTATCTTGGTGTCCCCCAATGTGTCCCCCAGTTGTGTCCCAGTGTCCCGCAATGTGTCCATTGTCCCCGAATGTGCCCCATTGTCCCCCAGTGCCCCACATTGTCCCCCAGTGTCCCCCCAGTTCCCCAGTATCCCCCAATGTCCCCCAGTGCCCCCCAGTGTCCCCCAGTGTCCCCCATTGTTCCCAGTATTCCCCGATGCCCCCAGTATCCCCCAGTGTCCCCCAGTGCCCCCATTGCCCCCCAATGTCCCCCAGTGTCCCCCAGTGTCCCCCAATGTCCCCCAGTGTCTCCCAGTGTCCCGCAGTGTCCCCCATTGTTCCCAGTATTCCCCAATGTCCCCCCAATGCCCCCCAGTGTCCCCCAGTCCCCCCGGCTGTGTGGGCGTGTCCCCACGGGAAGGGGGCGTGTCCCCACGGAAAGTGTGAGCGCATCCGCCAGGGGGCACCACCAAGGGGGGGGCGTGTCCGAACCTGAGGCGCGCCCCCGCCCCCCCCGCACCCACGTGCGCGCCCGCGCCGCCGGCGTGACGTCATCACCGCGCGCCCCCCGCGCCCAGGATGGTGGCGGGCGCGTTCCCGCTGGCCAAGCTGCTGACGCTGGGCGCGCGCCAGCTCAGCCGGCCCCTGGCCGCGCGCATCAAGGCGGGGGCGCGCGCCTCCCCCTTCTTCCGCACCTACATCTGCCTGCCCCCCGCCCAGCGTGAGTGGCCGCGGCCGGGAGGGGTCACGGGGGCGCGGGGACACCTTGGGGACACCGGGGGATACGGGGGGACCCCGCCCCGGACCCTCCTTCCGGCCCTAAATCTGCCTGCCCCCCGCCCAGCGTGAGTGGCCGCGGCCGGGGAGGGGTCACGGGGGCGCGGGGGCACCTGGGGACAGGGCGGGGGACCCTGCTCCAGCCCCTCCTGCCGGTGCTTCCTGTGCCCAGTGTGAGTGGGGCGCGGTCACAAGGACGTTGCGGACACGAGGGGACGCTGTGGAAGGGGGGTGGTTCGGGGGGGGTCTGGGGATGGATTTGGGAGGGTCTGTGGCTGGATTTGGGGGGGATCTCTGGAAGGATTTGGGGGGGATCTGTGGCTGGATTTGGGGGGCATCTGGGAGTTTGTTTGGGGGGGGATCTGGGGGTTAGTTTGGGGGGATCTGGGGGTTAGTTTGGGGGGATTTGTGTTTGGATTTGGGGGGGATCTGGGGGTTTGTTTGGGGGGATCTGTGGATGGATTTGTGGGGGGGGTCTGTGACTGGATTTGGGGAGGATCTGGGATTGGTTTGGGGAGGATTTGTGGCTGGATTTGGGGAGGATTTGTGGATGGATTTGGGGGGGATCTGGGATTGGTTTGGGGGGATTTGTGGCTGAATTTGGGGAAGATCTGGGGTTGGTTTGTGGGACATCGTGGAGAGGATTTACGGCCAGATTTGGGGGCGTTTTTGGCTGGGCTCGGGGCTGCCCGCAGCCGCCTTTCGGGGGTCCCTAACCCCTTTCTCTCCCCCCAGTTTACCACTGGGTGGAGATGCGAACCAAGATGCGCCTCCTGGGCTTCCGCGGGGCGGCCGTGAAGCCCCTAAACGAGGACGCGGCGGCCGAGCTCGGAGCCGAGCTGCTGGGGGAGGCCCTGGTCTTCGGGGTCGGGGGGCTCTGCCTCTACCTCGAGTACCTGCGGCAGGCAGGGCAGAGCCGGCGCCGCGAGGAGCACCTGGAGCAGACCCTCAGCAACCTCCGGCAGGGCCTGGAGCAGCTCCAGAGGGACCTGGACGAGCTGCGGGCCCAGGGACACGCCCAGGGAGGGGCTGGACACGCCCAGGGAGGGGCCGGACACGCCCAGGGAGGGGCTGGACACGCCCAGGGGCGCTCAGGAAATGCCCCCGCCCAAGCTGTGATGGCCGCTGCTGGGGCTGGCCCCGCCCCCGCCGGCTCTGGACATGCCCCCGTGGCGACAGGCCACGCCCCTGTCGTGACAGGGCACACCCCCACGCATTAAAGCCCTTTTGGTGTTCTGCTCGTGGTGCCTT
This sequence comes from Monarcha castaneiventris obscurior, assembly GCA_026261815.1. Classification (NCBI taxonomy): domain Eukaryota; kingdom Metazoa; phylum Chordata; class Aves; order Passeriformes; family Monarchidae; genus Monarcha; species Monarcha castaneiventris. The sequence goes on from JAMPIT010000785.1 coordinate 85,852, forward strand.
TAAGGGGTGGGGCTATGGGTGGTGGGAGTGGCCAGTTTGGGTGTGTCTGATGGGCGTGGCCGAGGCCTTGGGTGGGGTCAGGTGAGGAGAACCGTGATTGGTCAGCAGGTGCTGAGGGCGATATTTCCTCTGCTGGGGGGTGTGGTCATTAAAGCCCCGCCCCCCAGGGACCCCCCCCAAACTCCCCCAAGGCCACGAGGGTCCTGTAGAAAACCGTTTACTGGTGCTGGAAGGGGAGACCCCCCCAAAAATAACCCAAAAAAAGAGTGAAAAACCCAAAAGTGGCTTAAAAAAGACCCCGGGGGGGCCAGGGGAGGGAAGGGGAAAAGGGGGGGGGTTCCCCTTTCCCCCCCTCCCCCCAGTGTAAAAAACGGGGTCCCCAATTGGCGGTGAGGGGGGGCACAGTGTGGGGGGGCTCTCGGGGCCCCCCCCGCCGGTAAGGCACAGCCTGGGGGTCCGGCCCAGAGCCCCCCCAGGGCGGTGAGGGGGTGAAATGTTGGGGGGGGGCTGGGGGGGGACACCACCCCCCCACTCCCCCAAATCCGGGCCCGTGGCGTGGTGGGGGGTGGGAGACGGGGGGGGTCAGGCTCCATTTCGCTTCCGCAGCTCCGTCACAAACGCTGGGGGGGGACAGAAAAAGGGTTTGGGGAGGGGGGCATTGTCACTGTCACCCCCCATGGCCCCCCCTGTGACCCTGCCCCATTCTCCCAAGCCCCCCCACCTTCGATGATCTCCTCCTTCATCTTCTGCAGCTCCCTCCGCACCTCCTCCAGCAGCTCCTGGGGGGCACAAGGTGAGGGGAAGGGGGGGACACACCCCATAAACCCCCTCCCCAAATTCCCCCCCAAACCGGTACCAGTTTGAACCGCTCCAGGTCCAGCTCACTGTGGGGCTCGGAGGGGGCGGCGGGAACGGCCGATTTCATCCTGGGAGGGGGGTGGAAATAATGAATTGGGGAGCCCCACAGACACACCTCCCCCCCCAACAGCCCCTAACCCACCTGGGCAGGGTGGAACTGGATTTTTCCCACGGCCTCCGTACAGGCTCTGCAGGGGGACAGGGCAGGGGTAAGGGGGGCGGCTGGACCCCCAAACCCCAGCCCCGCTCCGCGTTCCCCAAAAAAGCCCCCCCCGCAAACCCTCGCGGTTCCCCCGCCAAGCTTTTTTTTAGAACTACAGCTCCCAGCGTGCCCCGCGCGCTCGCACCGTGCCCGGCCGCGCGCCCCCACCGCGGTGCATGCTGGGGGTTGGAGTCTGCGCGCTCACCCGGCGGCGGCCCCGCCGTCCTCGCGCCGGGCTCCGCCTCGTCCTGCGGGGGCAGAAATTTGGGGGGAGAGGGCGAAATTTGGGGAGGGGGCTGGGGCGAGGGGGAGGCAGAGAGACGCCCCCCAATCCTCCCCAAATTTTTTAGGTGGGGATACTGACGTTGGTGACGTCATCGTCCTTTGGCTGCTCTGCGGCTTTCCTCCTGTGGTGGGGAAGGGATTAACGGGAGGGGTCACCGTGGGAATTGAGGGGGACCCCACCCCCAAATTGTGCCGCCCCCCCCTCACCTGCGGGCCAGCATGGCGCTCATCTCCTCCATCAGCCCCCCCCCGGCCCAGGGGGCCCCGTCAGCTTTGGGGGCAGGGACGGGGGTGGCCCCCCCACTGGGGGTCTCATCCTGATGGGACAAACGGGGTGAAGAGGGACCGCCCCCCGCCAATTAATTACCCTCCCCATCCTAATAATTACCTGCCCCACACTCACCTTCCCGACTTTCCTGAGTTTGGCCCCCGCGATGGCAGCGGCAAAGCCAGAGACTCCCCCGGGGACCCCCCCGGGCCCCCCCTCGGAGCCCCCCCCCTGCAATGGGGGGGCCGGGGGCACCCCCGGAGCTGGGGGGGGGCCGGGGGGCGGGGGGGGGCCTGGAGGCGGGGGAGGGCCGGGGGGCAGGGGGGGAGCTCCAGGGGGTGCAGCTGGGGGTCCTGGGGGGGAAAAGAGAAATTTGGGAGGGGGCGCCAACGGGGGGAACCCTTTTTTTTGGCGCGGGGGGGGGGATCGGGGTTGAAGCCCCCACCTCACCCACCTGCGGCCGTCCCTCGGCGCTCGGACTCGTCCATCACTGGCCTGAGCGAGGAGAAAGGGTCAGCACCCCCAGTGCCCCCCACTCAAATTTGGGGGTTCCCATGTATGTTCCCCGCCCCCAAATTTGGGGTTGCCCCCACCTCTCCTGCTGCTGCTCAGGCTGGTCCGGTGCTGATCCATCGGGGTCCGGCCAGGACAGCGGCGTTCCTGGGGGCGAGAGGACACCCAAAGGTGATGCTGGGGGGGGGACACGGGGGTTGGGGACCCCCCCGAGACCCCAGACTCACCCTGGTCGAGCGCCTGCAGCGCCCGGAGCACGGAGGCGGCAAAGTGGGAGGCCTCGGGGGGGGCCACGAAGCTGAGCCCCCAGACCCGGCGGCCCTCGCGCCACTGGTGGAACTGGGGGGTGGCCTGGCTGTAGCGCAGCCCCCGCCCCAAGGGGCAGTTCAGGACCACCTGGGGCGGAGGGGGGGGAGGGATGAGACGTGGAGAGACCCCCCCAAACCGTGGGGGTGACCCCCAAAACCATGGGGGTCTCCAGGAGCCACCCCCGAAACCAAGGGTGTCCTCCCCATGGTCAAAGGGGTCACAGAAAGCCCCCCCCCGCCCAAAAACCGTGGGTGGCCCACAGAGCTCCCCCAGCCCCCCCATTTCCACTGTGAGCCCCCAGCCCCGCACCGCGGGTGCCCCATAGAGACCCCCACTCTCATTTCCACCACGGCCCCCCAATCCTCCCCCATTTCCATGGCGACCCCATCGCCCCCGTGCCCCCCACCTGCTGCTCGGGGTGCAGCCGGCGCCCCACGAGGCGGAAGCTGTGGGTGCCGGGCTGGTGGAACAGCTGGACACAGCTGGGGCTCTGCGGGGGCCCCCCCGCGGGCACCCACTGCCGCTGGGCCTCGTCGTAGAGCAGCACCGAGGCCCGGGCGCTGCACAGCACCTGCTCGCTGCGGGAGGGGGCATGGCGGGGTCACCCCCCCGAGGGGCTGGACACCCCCTCCGAGGAGCTGGACATCCCCCCCGAGGGGCTGGACACCCCCTCCGAGGAGCTGGACACCCCCCCCGAGGGGCTGGACCCCGCCCGAGGGGCTGGACCCTCCCCCCACAACAAGGGGATTCCCCCTTTGTATGGGGACCTCCCCCCCATGGAACCCCCCAATGTGGGACCCTCCCCAGTTTGGGACCCCTGTGTGCTTGGGGATCCCCCCTTATATGGGGACGCCCCAGAATGGGACCCCCCCAGCGTGTGGAACCCCCTCCCAAATGTGGGACGCCCCCAATTTGGGACCCCCAGGATGCTGAAACCCCCTCCATGTCGGATGGGATCCCCCAGTGTGTGGGACCCCCCCCCAATTTGGGACCCCTGGGTACTTGGGGACCCTCTGGGTTGGCCCAGGAACCCCCCCGGGTGGGAATTTGGGGATCCCCCGAGTCGGGGACTCCCCCCGCCGAACCCTGGGGCACCCCTGGGTGTTGCCTCCCCAAATTCTCCCCCCGCACCCCAAAACTTCCCCCCGGCCCCCCCTTTTCCTTCCTCTTCACCCCGGGCGGCCCCTCCCGCACTTCCTCCCAGTGTTCCCAGTGCTCCCAGTGCCCGTTCCCGGTGCTCCCCGGTGCTCCCAGTGCCCCCCGGTAGCGGCTCCCAGTACTCCCAGTGCCCGTTCCCAGTGCTCCCACGCCCGATCCCAGCACTCCCCGCCCGCTCCCGGTGCTCCCAGTGCTCCCAGTGCCCGTTCCCGGTACTCCCCGTTCCCAGGGCTCCCTTCCCGCTCCCAGTGCCCGTTTCCAGTTCTTCCGGTCCCTCTCCGTGCCCGCTCCCTGTTCTCCCAGTGAGCCCAGCACCGATTCCCAGCGCTCCCAGTGCCCCCAGCCCCAGTTCCCGGTGTTCCCGGTGTTCCCAGTGCCCCCAGTCCCAGTTCCCGGTTTTCCCAGCGCTCCCAGTACCGCTTCCCGGTGCTCCCAGTTCCGGATCCCGGCTCTCACGGTGCTGCCCAGCGCCCGCAACCCCTGGCACCAGTTCTCCCACTGCCCGTTACCGGCGCCGCCCGCTGCCCCCGAAGCCCGTTACCGGTGTCCCCGGTGCCCCCAGTACCGACGGCGGGGCCGCCCAGTGCCCCTTACTGGCTCTCCCAGTGCCCCCACCGCCGCTGTTCGGTGCTCCCAGCGCTCCCGGTTCGCCCAGTACCGACCCCCGGTGCTCCCTGCGCGCCCAGTTCCCGCTCCCAGCGCCCCCGGTACCGATCTCCGGTGCCCCCAGCGCTCGTTAACGGCTCCCCCAGTCCCCCCCGGTGCCGGTGCGCGGCGCTCCCAGTTGCTCCCGGTACTCCCAGTATCGATCCCCGCTCACCTCATCCTGGCGGCCGCGACCGGTCCGGGCCCTTCCGGTGGCGGCAGGGGCCGGACCCGCCGGTCCCGGCGAGAGGCCCCGCCCCCCATGGGCCGCACCCCGCGGGCCCGGCCCCGCCCCTCCCGGTAACGGCGACGGAGACCGGGAGATCCCCCCGGGCCTCCTTGGAACGCCAACGGCGGCGCGCGGGGCCCATCGAGGACCAGTAACGCCCAGTGACCCCCCAGTGTCCTCCAACGGACCCCCCCCGGTGTCCCCCCGGTGTCCCCACACCCGCGTCCAGCCGGTGTCCCCCCGAGCGCTCCGGTTCTGGGGACTGGGAGGTACTGGGGGTACCCTGGGAGGTACTGGGGGCCACTGGGAACGTCCTGGGGGCCACTGGGAGGTGCTGGGGGACACTGGGAGGTACTGGGGGCCACTGGGAGGTGCTGGGGGACACTGGGAGGTCCGAGGGGAACCGGGGAGCCCCGGGGTCGGTGCCCGGTTCCCGGTGCCGATTCCGGGTCTCCGTTCCCGGTTCCTGGTGCCCGGTTCCTGCTTCCCAGTGTCGCTTCCCGGCTCTCCGCTGTCAATTCCCGGCTCGCAGCGCCGGTTCCCAGTTCCCGGTGCCCGCTTCCCGGCTCTCCGGTGCCGGTTCCTGGTGTCGGTTCCCTGTTCCCGGAGCCGGTTCGCGGTTCTCGATTCCCAGTGCCCGTGTCGGTTCCCGGTGCCAGTTCCCCATTCCCGGCTCTCCGGTGCCGGTTTCCAGTTCCCAGTGCCGGTTCCCGGTGTCGGTTCCCGGTGCCGGTTCCCCATTCCTGGCTGTGCGGTGCCGGTTCCCGGTTCCCAGTGCTGGTTCCCAGTGCCGGTTCCCGGTGCCGATTCCCGGTGCCGGTTCCCCATTCCCGGCTCTCCGGTACGGTCCCGCCCCCCGCCCCGCCCCTCTCCGCCGCCGCCGCCGCCGCCGCCGCCGCCGCCGCCGCCGTCGTCGCCGCCGCCCTTTGTCCGCGGCCCCGGGCCCCGCCATGGCGCTGCGGTGATGCGCGGCGGGGCCGGCCCGGGCGCGGCGGGGCCGAGCGAGACCGGGAGCCCCATGCGGGGGCCGCCACCATGGGGCAGGTCCTGGGCTTCGCCCACTGCAGTACGAACCAGGCACCGGCACCGGGAACCGGGCACCGACACCGGCACCGGGAGCGGGAAGCGGGGAACGGGGAGGGCGCGGCGGCACCGGGAGGGGCTGGGGATGGGGTACCGGGAACCGGGCACCGGGAACGGGGCGCGGGGAGGGGCTGGGGATGGAGGGAGCGGGAGGGGCTGCGGGATGCGGGAGGTACCGGGGATGGGGAACCGGGAATCGGCACCGGGAATCGGCACCGGGAGCAGGGAACAGGGAGGGGCCGGGGATAGCCGGGGATGGGGGGACCGGGGCTGCGGGAACCGGGAGGAACCGGGGACGGAAGGACTGGGAGTGGTCGGGGATCGGGGCACCGGGAACCGGGGATGGGTTCGACATAGGGAAGGGACGGGGATGGCGCGGCAGGGGGGCACCGGGAGTGGCCGAGGACCGGGGCAGCACCGGGAGGGACCGGGGCTGTGGGAACCGGGAGGCACCGGGGACGGAAGGACTGGGAGTGGCCGGAGATGAGAGGTCCGGGAGTTACCGGGGATGGAGGGACCGAGAGCAGTCGCGGATGGGGAGACCGGACACCGGGATGGGGTCACCAGAGGGCACCGGCGGGCAACGGGAGGGAGCGGGATGGGGGCATCGGGCATGGCCGGGGGTGGGATACCGGGAGGTAGCGGGGACAAAGGTATCCGGGGCGAAGGGACTGGGAGGCTCCGGGGATACGGGAAGCGGGACTTGGAGGCACCGGGAACACCGGGAACGGGACACAGGGAATGGAGGAGGGACCGAGACGGGCCAGGAATGGGGGGACCGGAGGGTCCCGGGGGTGTCCCCGGGGATGGGGGGACCGGGAGGGTCCGGAACTGAGCGGGAGCGGGGACACCGGGGACACCAGGAACGGGACACGGGGCGTGTCCGGGGGTCCCGGGAAGTTTGGGGAACCAAGTTTTGGGGTCCCACGGGCCCCCCCCCACACCCCCCGTACCCCCCCAGAAGAGGCTCCGTCCACGGCCTCCACCACGCCGGACTCCACCGAGGGTGAGCGGGGCCGCCCCCCCGGTTCGGGGGGAATTTTGGGGCGAAGGGGGGGGGACGGGCACGGGGCTGCCCCGACCCCCTCCTGAACCCCAAAACCTCCCCGAACCCCAAACCCGCAGGTGGCAACGAGGACTCGGAGTTCCCGGAGCTGCCGGCGCCGGAGCCCCCCGAGGAGGAGGAGGAGGATGAGGACGAGGACAGGACGGCGGCGTGGTGGGGGGGACCCTCCCGGGACCCCCCCCGGGAATTGACTTTCTCCTACATCGCCTTCCGGGGCGGGGGCGGACCCCCCCAAACCGAGCCGGGACCCCGCAGCCGCCGCGAGCTGCGCCGGGGCCGCCCCCCCCGCCTGAGCTCGGGGGGGTCCCCCCGGGGGCCGGACCCCCGCGTGGCCGCCAGGACCCCCCTCCCGAAAAGTCCCGGGGAGCCCCCGGCCCCCCCCGAGGCGGGGCTGGAGGCGGGGGGGGCCCCGGCGGAACTGGGGGGGCCCGAGGTGGAGGAGCCCCCCAGGAACCTCGGTAAGGAGGGGGGAGGGGATGGGGGTCCCGGGGCGGGGGGGGTTGGCCTCGGGAGGGGGGGTCCCCAAGGGGACTCTGGGGACATTGGGGGTCCGGGGACATCCCTGGGGGGGATTTGGGGGTCCCCAAGGGGGGGGGTTTGGGGACATTTGGGGAGGGGGTCCCGAGACCCCTCTGACCCCCCCAATTTTTTTCTCCCAGCGGCCCCCGAGCCCCTCCCTCCCCTTCCGCCAGGGGGCGACCCCCGCGCGCCCCCCCCGGAGCCCCCTCAGGCCTCGGTCCCGCCCCTGCCGCCCCCGGACCAATCAGCGAGCGCGTCGGGCGCTGACGGACACGGTGAGCGGCCAATCAGCGTGCGGAGGCCGGCCCGGGGGGCGGCTTCGGGGTCCGGTTTCGGGGAGGGTCCCGCGGCCCCCGCCGCCATTGGCGGCTAAAAATAGGGGGTGACCCCCCCCAAAAAATCCGACAGCACCCGCGGGAGCCATGGAGGGGCCGGGTGGGGCACGGGGGGCACTGGGAGGCTCTGGGAAGGGCACTGGGAGCACTGGGGGGCTCCGGAGGGGGAACTAGGGGGCGCACTGGGAGAAACTGAGAGGGACTGGGAGAAACTGGGAGGGCACTGGGAGAAACTGAGAGGGACTGGAAAGCACTGGGAGAAACTGGGAGAAACTGGAAAGCACTGGGGGGGCACTGAGAAGCATTGGGGGACTCTGGAGGGGGCACTGGGAGGGCACTGGGTGGCACTGGAGGGACTCCGGAGGAGCACTGGGAGGGACTGGGAGGGGCACCGGTGTCACCGGTGTGTCCCCGCTGTCCCTCAGTGTGGGAGCTGCTGTACTGGCGGGCGCCCGAGCGCTCGGCGCTGGCCTTACTGGTGGCACTGGTGGCCCTGGGGTGCCTGTCCCGCTTCAGCGCCATCTCGGTGGGCGCCTACGGGGCGCTGGCGGTGCTGGCAGTCACCGTCCCCCTGCGCCTGCGCCAGGTGGCCCTCAGGGCCCTGGGGACAGCCCCTCCGGAGCCCCCCGCAAGGTGAGTGACCCGGGGACACCCCCACTGTCCCCTCCCTGCCACCCCCAGGGACCTCTGGGTGGCCCTGGTGGCACTGTCCCCATCCCATGGGGTGTCCCTGTCCCCACCCCTGTTCCCCTGACACCTTTGTCCCCCTGTCCCTTTCCCCCCAACCCTGTCCCCATCCCTCTCGCTGTCCCCCCGACGCTGTCCCTGTCCCCCGACATTGTCCCCGTCCCCATCCCTGTCCCCTGTCCCCTGACCCTGTCCCCGTCCCCAGGGCGCAGCCGGAGGGCCCCGGGGTGCTGTCCCCGGAGCAGCAGCAGCGCTGGGCGCGGTACCTGGCGCGACACGTGGTGACAGCAACCCGCACCCTTACCCGCCTCTTCCTCGTCCACAGCGTCCCCGAGTCCCTCAAGGTGACACCGGGGGCACGGGAGGCACGGGGGGGTGTGGGACACGGGGGGCGTGGGGGGCACGGGGGGCATTGGGGACACCGGGGGGTGTGCGGGTGGCACGGGGGGGCCCCGGGCGGGGTGACGGTGACGGTGACAGTGCCGGTGCCACCCGCAGTTCGCCTTCCTGTTCTACCTGCTGACCTACGTGGGGGCTGTGTGCAACGGGCTGACGCTGCTGGGAGCGGGTACGGAGCGGGGACACGGGACATGGGATGGGGACACGGGACATGGGATAGGGACGTGGGACATGGGATGGGGACATGGAACAGGGACAAGGAGATGTGGGACAGGGACACGGGGATGGGGACACAGGGACACTGCAGGGGGACACGGGACATGGCATTGGGGATGTGGGGTGGGGACACCAACACAGGACACGGGGACACGGGGATGAGGATGGAGATGGGGACATGGGATGGAGACGTGGGACAGGAACATGGGATGGGGATGTGGGACAGGGACATGGAACACTGGATGGGGACACAGAACAGGGACACAGGACATGGGATAGGAGATGGGGGATGTGGGACAGAGATACAGGCTGGGGACAGGGGGATAAGGGGACAGAGGTTGGGGGGCTCAGGGGACAGGGGGCGGGGACCTGGGGTGACACGGTGCTCCCTGGCCAGGTGTCATCTGCGCATTCACCTTCCCCGTGCTCTACCGGCGCCACCAGGTACGGGGACACCGGGGACGCTGGGGGACACTGAAGGGGGTGGCGAGGGTTGTGTCCCTCGGCCCTCTCGCTTTGTCCCCAATTTCCCCCTCATCCCCCTCATCCCCAACTGCCCTGCGTGTCCCCAGGCCCAGATTGACCAGTACATGAGTCTGGTGAGGAGCCACCTGAGCCACCTGCGAGCCAGGTCAGTGTCCCCGTGTCCTGCTCCCCTCCGTCCCTCCGGAAGGGGGGTCCCGGGGTGCCCTGGCCCCCCCCGACCCCCCTGTGCCCACAGGGTCCTGGCCAAGCTCCCAAGTGCCAAAGTGAAGCCGCAGTGACACCCCTGTCCCTGCCTGCCCCCCCTCCCGAAGTGACAGCGGGGGGGGCGTGGCCGGGGGGGTCCCCACACCCCTCCCCCCACATGGGGGGGGCGCGTGTCGTCCCCCCCCTCCGTGTCCTTCCCCCCCCCGCGCGAGGGGGGTCACACTTTAATAAAAACTCTTGTGACAGCCGGGTTTGATGGCAAGGGGACCTGGGGGGTGACCCGGGGGGTGTACGAGTGGGACAGCGTGTCCTGGGGGGCTGTGGGGACCTGGGGGGCTGTGGGGCTGTGTCTGATCCCCCCCTCGCCCGCTGCTGGGGTGGGCTGTGCTGGGGCCACCTCGTGTTCACTCCTAGCGCCCTCTGTGACCCCCATTGTCCCCCCGTGTCCTCGCGTGTCCCCCCATTGTCCTCGCATGTCCCCCGATGTTCCTCCGTGTACCTCTGTCCCTGCAATTCGCTGTGTCCCCGTGTCCCTCAATGTCCCCCCGTGTCCACCCATGTCCCCGGTGTCCCCCGATGTCTCTCAGTGTCCCCCAGTGTCCCCCAATGTCCCCCCGTGTCCCCCGATGTTCTCTCGTGTCCCCCGTGTCCACCAATGTCCCCTGATGTCCCCCGGTGTCCCCGATGCCCCGCAGTGTCCCCCGATGTCTCCCGATGTCTCCCGATGTCTCCCGATGTCCCCTCGTGTCCCCAAATGTCCCCCGATGTCCTCTCGTGTCCCCCCCGCCCCGCGAAACGCGCGGGAACCCGGAGGCAAAAGCCCCGCCCCCTCCATCTTGGTCCCGCCCCTCCCGTCCCTATTCGGCATGGCCCCGCCCCGGCCCCGCCCCCGTTGCCATGGGCACGGCCGTTGCCACGCGACGTAAACACGGGACGCCGGACGTGGTGACGTCACCGGCGGGGAACGCCGTAACCGGGGCGACCCGCGCAGTGTTTACCGGGACGGGACGGGGACACCGCGAGCGGGGCGGGGAACCCCCCCAGGGCCCCGGGGATACCGCGAGCGGGGCGGGAGCACCCCGAGAGCCCGGCCGGGATCCCCGGGACCCCGGGAACGGGGCTGGGAACCCCCCGAGAACCGCCGGGATCCCGGGAACGGGGCGGGGAACACCCCGAGACCCGGCCGGGACTCTCGGGAACGGGACAGGGACACCTGGGACACCGGGAACGGGGCTCCCGGCTCAGAGACCCCCAGGAAAGGCAGCCCCGGGACGGGGACCCCAGGAACGGGGCTGGGAACCCCCCGAGAGCCCGGCCGGGACCTCCGGGACACCGGGAACGGGACCCCGGGACAGGGACAGCAGGGAGAGCCCTTCCGGGATCCCCGGGAACAGGGACACTGGGAACAGCACCCCGAAACCCCCTGCGAGCCTGGCCGGGACCCCCGGGACACCGGGAACGGGAGCCCCGGGACAGCCCGGACGGGAGTCCTGGGCCGGGGACACCGGGAATGGAACTCAGGGGCACCGGAGGAAGCCCGAACGGGACAACGGGACTGGGGAGTGAGAACGGGATCCCCGGGACAGCCCGGAGGGGACTCCCGGGACTGCTGCTACCGGGGACACCGGAGGGGGCGGGGCCTGTGTGAATGAATGAATGAATAAATGAATGAATGAATGAACCAAAGGGCGTGGGAACCGCCCCTCCCCTCCGGTCCCGGCGGCCCCGCCGTGACTCAGCGCCGGTTCCCGCCGGTGACATCAGCCCCCGGTGTCAGTCCCGGCGCTGGGAAGGGACCGGGACCTTCCGAGACCCCGTCCCGGGCTCCCCAGGGAGTGCGGGGGATGGGCCCGGTGGTCCCCGCACTCCGGTACCGGGACACCCCACCCCCGGTGTGTCAGCACCCGGCACCGGGACACCCCCACCCCTCAGTACCGGCACCCCCGGAGCTCCTCAGCCCGGTCCCGGTGGCCCCCGAAGGTGCGGGGGATGGGGGTCGCTCTGCCCCGGCCCGGTAACCCCCGGGGCGCTGAAGTTCAGTCCCGGGAACACCCCGGGGGGAAGTTCCCATCGCTCCGGTACCGGGGACCCCCGTACGGGGACAGCCCCACCCCGGGACGGTCCTGAGGAGGGTCCCGCGGGGTTACCGGGATGTTCCGAGGGTCCCGGGAGAGGTCCCGAAGGCTCACGGAGGTACCGGGAGCGATTCCGGGCGTCTCCTGAGGGTTCCGGGGGGTTACCGGGCGATCCCGGGGGTCCCGGGAGATGCCTTGGGGGGTTACCGGAGGTCTCGGGGGTCCTCAAGGACACCACGGGATCCCGGGGGTCCCGATGGGGGAAGCGGGGAGATTACCGGGGGATCCCAGGAGAGATCCCGGCCGGGGTCGCGGGAGTCCCGGGAGGTCACCGGGGGTCCCGGGAGGGTCAGGAGATGCACCGGGTTGGGGGGGGATGGGGGATCCCGGTTACCCGTGGTGTGACCGAGGGTGGGGGGGTGCCGAGGGTCTCGGGGGGCTGCCGGGGGAGGTGCCGGGGCCCGGAGCCGGTGGCCCGGACGGGTCAGGCCGTTTCTAGAACCGCGGTCGGTCCCGTTTCTATTAATACGCGCCCGGGCGGCGGCGGCGGCGGCGGCGGCGGCGGCGGAGGGAATCCCTGTGACGTCATTGCTAGGATACCAAACAAACACTCCAGACAAGCCCATATATGGCTAATTGCGTCACAGGAACTCCGGGGGGCGGGGACAGGGATCCCCCCCGCTCCCAGCCCGCCCAGGAGCCTCTTAACGGCGGCGGCGGCTCCCGGAGCCTCAAACGGCGGCGGCGACAGCGACCACGGCGGCTGCGGGGTCCGGGGGGTCTCGGGGGGGTCTCGGGGGTCCCGGAGCAGCGGCGGCGGCTGCCGTGACGTCAGCGAAGGGGGGCGGGGCCCCGCCGTATAAAGCGGCGGGGCTGCCGTGAGCAGTTCATTCATAAAACCGGAGACCGGGGGAGCGGCGGGAGCGTCACCGGGGCTCGGAGCGGACGTGCCGGAGCCTGGGAAGGGATTTACCGGAGCTTGCAGCGGCCGAGCGGAACTTTGTGTCGGGGAACCGGAGCTTGGGACGGATGTACTGGGGCTCGTAGCGGCGAACCGGAGCCTGGCGCGGGCGCACCGGGGGCTTTTCGCCGGCCAACTTTGGAGCCCGGGACAGGCGCGGCGGGACTTTGTACCGAGCAACCGGAGCCTGGGGCGGATGGACCGCGGTGTGTAGGGGCGCAGCGGGGTTTTGGAGCGGCGGATCGGAGCCTGGCACGGATGTACCGGAGCTTATAGCGGAGAACCGGAGCCTGGGACGGACACGGCGGCGTTTGGTACCGGCCAGCCGAGGCTCGTAGAGGCGCACCGGAGCTTGGCAGGGATTTACCGGAGCTTACAGCGGCTCACCGGGACATTGCACCGGAGCCTGGTACGGGCGCACCGGCGCTTCCAGCCACGAACAGTCGCTCGGACCGGCGACCCGGAGCCTGACCGGACACCCCGGGGCTCACCGCACCGAACCGGGGCTTGCGACAAAACTCCCAGCGAGCCCCTCCGGGCTTCCACCCGCTCATCCCTCCGGAGTCCGCAACCCCCCCGGAGGTCCCCGTGATGCCGGTAGCGGCGTGACCCGCAGCCTTGTCGCGGCGGGGCGGCCCCCGCGCCCCCGGGGCCATGTTCCAGGGCTTCCCCGGGGACTACGACTCGGGGTCGCGCTGCAGCTCGTCGCCCTCGGCCGAGTCCCAGTACCTGTCGCCGCTCGACTCCTTCGGGAGCCCCGCGGCCGCCGCGGCCGCTCAGGTGAGAGCACCGGGAGGGGCGGGGGCGCGCGGGGGGGCGCGCAAGGGGGCGGGGCCGCGCGTAAGCGCGCGCAGTGACGCCGCCGCCGATGACGCGGCACGCACGCAAAGCGCGCGGGTTATTTTTGGGCGCTCCCCCCCCACCTCCCCCGGTTGCCACGGGAGACGGGAGGAGGGACACGCCCCCTCGGCCGCCGCGGCCACGCCCACCGCGGGCAAAGCCACGCCCCGCTCGCTGTTAACGCCAAGGGGAGGCCACGCCCCTCTCTGCATGACCACGCCTCCCCTGCTTTGGCCACGCCCCCGAGCCGCGATCGCGGCGGCGACCCCCGGAACGGGGGAGCTCGGGGGGGCCCCGGAGCGTGGCCGTGTCCCCGCCGTGCCCCCACGGCAGGGAGGGCTCGGTGTGGGGCGGGGGTGCTTCCCACGCTCCCGGACTAGGGGGGAGCGAAGTTTGGGGGGGCTACGACCCCTCCCCCGCCCCCCCGGGATGGATTTGGGGGTCCCTGGGCAGGGTCCCTCAGATTGGAGTGACAGGGACGTGAGGGTGTCACTCGTGGGTGAGAGGGACACGAGGGTGTCACTCGTGGGTGCCAGGCACCCCTGGCACGGGGAGGATGATGATGAGGATGATGATGATGAGAATGAGGATGATGATGATGGCGATGAGCTGGGGACACCCCAGGCACGGGCACACCCTCGCCCCGGTGCCCCCAGCCGGGGACAGCGCTGTCCCCAAGCCAAGGCGCCCCACAGGGGGTGACAACCGTGACACGGCGGCCACAACCGGGGGCTGACAATGCCCCTGGGGGCCCGGCCCCCGTGCATGTGCGGGGATGCACCGGTGTCACCCGCGGCCGTCACGGCCCGGTGCCGCGCGGTGTAGGGGGGCACCCCCGCGGCGTCCCCCGCCGTCCCCGGCCGCGCTGACCCGTGTCCCCCGCAGGAGTGCAGCGCCCTGGGGGACATGCCCGGCTCCTTCGTGCCCACGGTGACGGCCATCACCACCAGCCAGGACCTGCAGTGGCTGGTGCAGCCCACGCTCATCTCCTCGGTGGCTCCGGGGGCCCCCATGGCGCAGCCGCCCCCCCTCGACCCCTACGACCTCCCCGGGCCCAGTTACTCGACCCCCGGCCTGGGCGCCTTCGCGGGACCCCCGGCCCCGGCCCCGGCCCCCGCCCGCGCCTCCCGTGCGCGGCCCCGGCGCAGCCGCGAGGAGACGGTGAGAGGGGACAGCGGGGTGGCGGCGCTTGGGGGACGTGGGTGGGGTTGGGGGATGCGGGGGGGAGTTTGGGGGTGTCGTGAGTGGCAGGAGCTTGAGGGACATCCTGGGGGGCGGTAGCTTGGGGACACCGTGAGTGGCGGGAGCTTGAGGGACACCCCAGGCTGTGGCACCTCGGGGACACGGGGGGAGCGGGGGACACCGTGAGTGGGGGGAACTTGAGGGGACACCCCAGGCGGTGGCACCCGGGGGACACCACACTTGGTGACATCGCCCCCATCCTTACCTATACCCAGGAGCGCGGTGGGATTTGGGAACACAGACAGCGGGATTTTGGGGACACAGACAGACAGCGGGATTTTGGGGGCGCGGGTGACAGCGGGTGACAGCGGGTGACGGTCCCGTCCGTGTGGCAGCTGACGCCGGAGGAGGAGGAGAAGCGCCGCGTGCGGCGGGAGAGGAACAAACTGGCGGCCGCCAAATGTCGCAACCGGCGCCGGGAGCTGACGGACCGGCTGCAGGCGGTGAGTGCGGGGACACGGGGACATGGCGGAGGTGGCATCGTCTCCGACAGCCGCGGCGCGGCCGGGGATGGGGCGATGTGAAGTGGAGGCGTCCCCGGAGGGTGCTGGGGACCAGGGGTGTCCCCGTCGTGGTGATGCCCTCGGAGCTGGGGACACTTCAGGGACAACTCGCAGGGAGTTGGGGACATCAGGCGGGGACGGCGGTGTCCCCACGGGCGCTGGAGAGGAGGAGGATGATGGTGGTGCTGCTGCTCTCAGAGCTGGGCACGATGGAGTCCCCAGGACGGTGTAAGGGGACAGTGACACCCCTGGGGACATCGGAGGGGACAGTGTCCCCAGGGGTCAGCACAGAGAACCGAGGGTGCCCCCAGGAGCTGGGGACACCAGAGGGGGCAGACTGGTGCCCAGCGGTGACAGAGGGACAGGGAGAGCCGGGGACACGGCAGGAGGACAGATGGACACCCACAGGACAGCAGAGTCCCCAGGCCTGGGGGCATCAGAGGGGACGGGACTGCAGGAGGAGCAGGATACCATCCGCGGGAACAGGGGACGAGGGAGGGGACAGATGGACACTGGGAGAGTCGGCGGGATGTGCCCAGGCTTGGGGACATCGGAGGGGACACCCAGGGGTGCCACAGGAAGAGGAGGAGGCCGATGCCGTCCTTGGGAACAGGGGACATGGTGGGGGACAGGCGGAAGCTCAGGGACGTCCCCAGGCTTGGGGACACCAGAGGGGACAGACGGACATTCCAAGATGCTGCAGGAGGAGGGCAATGCCATCCGTGGCAGCGGGGGACAAGGGCAGGGACAGACGGACTCTTAGGGACGCTGGAGGAGCCTGTGGGATGTCCCCAGGTTTGGGGACGCCCGGGGGTGCCGCAGGAGCAGCAGGACGTCACCCCTGCTCGCAGGGGACAGACGGACACTCAGGGACTCCGGACAACGGCCTCGCCAGGCTTGGAGGGCACAGAGGGACACTTAGGGACGCCCCCGAGCCGGGTGACCACGCCACGTGCCCTGACCGCGCTGTCCCCGCAGGAGACGGACCAGCTGGAGGAGGAGAAGGCGGAGCTGGAGTCCGAGATCGCGGAGCTGCGCAAGGAGAAGGAGCGCCTGGAGTTCGTGCTGGTGGCCCACGCGCCCGCCTGCAAGGTCCCCTTCGAGGACATCGGCGCCGTGGGCGCCGGCCCGGCCGAGGTGAGCAGCCCGGGCAAGGCGGGGACCGTCGCTTTCCTGCCCCCGGCGCCGTTCCAGGGCCCGCAGGGTCCCTTCCCCGGCTGCTGCCTCCCGCCCGGGGTCCCCGCGGGACCCCCTAACGCGACCCCCGCGTTTGTGTTCACCCACCCAGAGGGAGCCACGTGTGGAGCCTCGCACCAGCGGAGCAGCAGCAGCGACCAGTCCTCGGACTCCTTGAATTCTCCCTCGCTCCTCGCGTTGTGAACGGGGTGTCCCCGTCCCCTGGCCCCCCCTCCGAGCCCCCCGAAAACGGGCACCTCCTCCCTGCCCCCCGCCGCGCCTCGGGGCTGGGCTTTGCCCGCCCCCCCCCCATCCCCTTTTTTGGGTTTTTTTCCGGCTCCGGTGGGGTTTTTTGGGGGGAGGTTGGGAGGGCTTTTTGGGGTTTTGGCACCTGCAGGTGGTGGCCGTGACGGGGCCCCAGCGTTGCCGTGGCTGTTCGGAGGTGTCTGCTCCCGGTGCCCGTCACCTCGGAGGGGTTCATCCAGGATGTCTGTCCCCTCTGGAGATGTCCCTGCCCCATTCCCGCTGCCTGGAGAAGCCTCTCGTGGTGTCCTTGTCACCTCAGAGGTGTCCATCCCCTGTTTCACGGGATTCCTCCAGGATCTCCACCCCATTGGAGATGTCCCTGCCCATTTCCCACTGCCTGGAGAAGGTTCTGTGTCACCTCAGAGGTGTCCGTCCCTCATTTCAGCATCTCCACCCCATTGGAGCTGTCCCTGCCCGTTTCCCACTGCTCGGAGAAGGTTCTGTGTCACCTCAGAGGTGTCCGTCCCTCATTTCAGCATCTCCGCCCCATTGGAGATGCCCCTGCCTCATTCCCACTGCCCGGAGAAGCCTCTCGTGGTGTCCCTGTCACCTCAGAGGTGTCCCTCCCTCATTTCACGGGGTTCATCCAGGATCTCCACCCTTTTGGAGATGTCCCTGCGCCACCTCCATCCCACTGGGAAGGTCTTTTTGTCCTCTCCGTCACCTTTGGAGGTCCCTGTCCTCGGTCCCCGCCATCCCGTGGGACTTTAGGCAGCTCCTCCGTCCCTTTGGTGACGTCCCCGTGCCATTCCCACCACCTGGAGAAGGTCTCCGTGGTGTCCCTGTCACCTTGGAGGTGTCTGTCCCCGCTTCCCGCCAGCCCCAGGGGGTTCCTGCAGCATCTCCATCCCTCTGGAGATGTCCCAGCCCGCTCCTGCTGGCACCCGTGACACCTGAGGTGTCCCCAGCCCCCCGCTGAAGGTCCCTGTGCCCCATTCCGGTTCCCCAGGAGGGTCCCGGCGCCATCTCCATCTCTCTGGAGAAGCCATCGCTGTGCCCCCGTGCCCCGAGAAGGTCCCGGTGTCATTTCTGTCCCACGGGAGATGTCCCGTGTCCCCCCCGCCCCGCTCTGAGGGGCTCCACGGGCCATCTCCCCCCTCCCTCGGAGGTGCCACTCTGTCACCTCCCACCACCCCCATGTCCCCCTCGGGGGTCCCTGGGCCTCCAGGTGACCCCTCCAGGTCACCTCCGTCTCTTTGGAGCTGCCCCCGTGTCACCTCCGGGACCCCCGCGTGCAGTCCCCGTCCCCCTCCGGGGTCACCGCTCGCCCGGGTGACACCTCCAGGTGGGCTCGCCCGTCCTGCTCGTCCCGCCTGTCCCCGCCTGTCCCCGCCCTGTCCCCTTCAGCTTCGCCGGCCTTGGCTCCGCCCCCCCGGTATATAAATCTATTTTTGTTGCGCGGGAGATGTTTAATTTTTTATTATTATTATAACGAGGATAATTATTGTCGCCCTGTGCCGTGTTCGTGCCTGTCCGGGGCCGCCCCGGGCCCCCCGTTCGCGCTCGTCCCGCCCCAAACGTGGCCAATAAAGCAGCTTCCAGCGGCTCCGCGGCTCCTGAGATTTATTTGGGACGAGGGGGACACTGGGAGGGGTCACCGAGGGGGTTTGGGGACACGGGGACACGAAGCTCTTGGGGTCACGGAGCTCGTGGGGACGCGGTCTCGGAGACACGGGGACAGCGGGGGCGTCGCCCCGTGGCCCCACCCACCTGTCAATCAACAGGGAAATGGGTGGGACAGAGACCACGCCCCCGCAAGCCACGCCCCCCCCCGCCGGTGACCGGCAGAGGGAGTCCGGGATGGGAAATTGGGGGGGCATCTCCCAGTTGGGGGGGGGCCCTGCCCAGTTTGGGGAATCCTTTCCCACTTTGGAAGGGTCATCTCCCAGTTTAGGGGGCCTTTCCCAGTTTGGGGGGCTCCCCTCCCAGTTTGGTGTGGGGTCCCTGCCCAGTTTGGGGGGGTCCTTTCCTAGTTTGGGGGTCCTTTCCCAGTTTGAAGGGTCCTTTCCCAGTTTGGGGTGTCCCAGCCCAGTTTGGGGGTCCCTGGGACGCTGCGGGGGGGCCGGGCCAGCTTTGGGGGCTCCCCCCGACCCGCGCACTCCTCCCTTTTTGGGGGGGGGTTTCCTTCCTTCCCCCCCGGCCTTGACGTCAGGCGCCCGGTGATTCACCGGGGCTGGCACCGGGGACACGCCGGGACACGCCACCGTCACCCCCCGCTCCCCGCCGTGCCCAGAGCCGCACCCGGGGACCCCGCGGGTCTCTGTCCCCGCACGGTGACACCCCGAGGGTCCCCGCGCTGCCCCGCGCCCCCTCCCAACGCCGGGGTCCCCCCTGTCCCCCCCGTGTCCCCTCCCGGGGCCCCCCCGGCCCCCGCCCGGCGCTGTCGCTTCCGCCGCCGCCGGTCCCTTCCCAGGGCCGGGGGTGACACGGTGACCCCTGGCCCCGCTCCCGCCGCGGTCACTTATTTTTAGCTGTCGCCTCTTCCTGGCCGGATCCCGACTATTTCTGACCCGGGGAGGGGGACCCACCCAGGCCCGTGGGGACACGGGGGTGGCCGTGCCCTCCGGGTGTCCCACCAGGCTCCTCGCTGTCCCCTCGCCTGTCCCCAACCCCGGGAAGGGCCGCGGCGTCCCCTCGTCCCCACCGGTTCCCCTCGTCCCCCCCGGTTCCCCTCATCCTCTCCGCGTCCCCTCGTCCCCACTGCGTCGTGGCTTCCCAGCGCGGCACTGGTGGCCCTTTCCTGCCCCCCACCCCAGAGTGGCCACCATGGGATGAACCCTGGTGTCCCCAAGCCCCCGTGTCCCCAAGAACAAGGACACCGTTTCTGGCGTTAATTTACAGGGTCCTTTATACACCGCGGGGGGGGACAAGCCCGGATTTGGGGTGTCCCCAGCGCCGGGAGTTGGGGACAGAGCCCAGGCTGGGGGTGTCCCCAGCCACCCCGGGAGGGGACAGACCCCAACTCGGGGGTGTCCCCAGCCCCGCGGGGACCCGGTGCCGGTTCCGGGGGTGTCCCCAGCGGGCCCCGGGGCGCTCACGGCGGGGGCCTGGCGGGGCTGCGGCGCGGGAGGCGCAGCCGGGGCAGGTGGAACGGGAGGCAGCGCACGGGGCGCGCCGCCGGCAGCTCCGAGAAGAACGTTCGGTGCCGGGGGGGCCCCAGCTCGGCCTCCGACCCCCCCAGGTCCTGCAGCACCCCCAGGATCTCGCGCCGGGGGCCCTGCGCCCGCAAACCCCGCGCGTCCAGCAACGCGGCCACGTGCCTGCGCCTGCGGGGCCAGCGGGGACCGGGGGTCAGCGGGGACCGGGGGTCAGCGGGGACAAAACCCCCCCGGACCCCTGGATGTGGATTTTGGGGCGCGCTCAGCTCCGAGGTGACCCCCTCCCCGCGGTGTAAGCGGTCCCAGTTCCCTCCCTGCCCTGGTGTCTCCCCAGCTCCTCCCGAGGTGGCCGCGCGTGCCACCGGCCCCCGGGGACCGGGACCGGGACCGGGGCCGGGGAGGGGACCTGGCGCGAGGCCGCGGCCGCTTCCCGGCGGGAGGAGCGGGGCGGGGGCTGCCGGGAAGGGCCGGAGGCCACGTCCGGTCACCCCGTCCGGTCACCCCGCTCGGTCCCCGCGGGTTCGTCGCGTCCTGCCCGTGGCCACCGTGGCCACCGCGGCCGCTGGCAGAGTGTCCCGCCCGTCTGTGTCACCCCCGGTTATGTCACCCCCGTGGGGTTCCTGCGGTGCCACCCCCGCGGGGTCCCGGCACCCACCGAACGTCGGGGAAGTCCCGGGCCAGGGCGCCGACCTCCATCTGCAGCGCGGCCGTGTCCTCCAGCACCAGCAGCTCCCGCAGCCGCGGCACCACCGAGTTCAGCCAGGGAGACGCCGAGTCCTGCGGGGGGTGACATTGGGGGCAACCAACACCCAACGACGGGCGCCGCGTCCCATGGGTGTCACCCAACACCCCGCCAGTGTCCCACGGGTGTCACCCAACCCAACGCCCAGCGATGGCACCGCCACCGTCGCCCCCGTGGGCGTCACCTCTCCCAGCACCCAGCACCCAGCGGGGCCGGGGGTCGCGGGGGTCTCACCAGGCGCGTGAAGAGCTCTCGGAGCTGCCGGGCCTCGTCGCCCAGCCGGGCGGCCACGCGGGCGCGCGCCTTGGCCGAGGCGCAGACCAGCCGGCCCTGCAGCAGCGGCCGCACGTACTCGATGAGCACTCGGCGGTGCAGCTCGCTGACCACCACCTGCGGCACGAGGGGCGGCGCGGGGCCACCGCGGCCACCGCGCCCGGGGGCGTCACCCAACGCCACAGCCAGCGATGGGCACCGCCCAGCCCGACACCCGAGCGATGGCACCGTGTCCAGGGGTGTCACCCAGCCCGACATCCGATCAATGTCCCAGGGGTGTCACCCAGCCCAACATCCCCCAATGTCCCACGGGTGCCACCCAACCCCGCGGTGACCGCTCCCGGCCCCCCGCACCTGGTGGGGCTCGGGGTGCAGAGGGCGCAGCGTCTGCGCGAAGCCGGTGATGAGCATCACGATGGAGTCGAAGGCGTCCGAGCTCGTCAGCCACTTGCGCTTCATCAGCTTGCCGAAGTAGGGCTGGGGGCGGCGGGCACGGCCGTCACCCGGAGCTGCCGCCCACGAGTGGCACCCGGGCCCGGTGGTGGCACCGAGAGTCAACGCCCGACAACGGGCACGAAGTCCCACAGGTGTCACCCAGCCCCACACCCAACCGAGGTCCCCGTCGCGGCCACGGGCGTCCCCCATCCCCCGGGGACACCTTGAGGTCCTCGAAGAGGCGCCGGGTGAGGACGTGGCCGCAGACGCGGGTGACCCTGTCCAGCGCGGTGTGGGCCTGGCGCCGCGGCTCCTCGCTCTCGGGGTGCCCGAACTGCGCCAGGCGCTCGGCGAAGGCCCTGCGGGAGGGGACAGCGGGGACGTCAGGGGGTCACGGGGACCCGCGGGGACGGGGGGGCGCGGGGCGGCCTCACCTGAAGGGGGGGCAGCAGTTGGCCAAGGCGATGGCGCGGCCGGGGGCACCGTCGGGGGGGGGGACATCGCCGGGGGCTTCCAGGAACCGCTCGACCTTCCGCTGGAAACTGTGGACACGCCCGGGTCACCGCGGTGGCACCCGGGGCACCAGGGGATGCAGGAGACGTGGCTACTGTGGCCACCTCTGTGTCCCTGTGTCACCCTGCCCATCCCCTGTCCCCCTGTGTCCCCCTGTCCCCGTCCGGTGTCACATCCTGGTGTCCCCATGTCCTCCACGTCCCCACGTCCCCGCCGTGTCCCCGCGTGTCCCACCTGTGCAGGAAGGCCACCAGCACGCCCAGCAGGCTGTGGGCCATCTCCCGCCCGAACTCGGGGGTCACCTGGGGGGCTCGGTCCACGTGCGCCCGCAGCAGCTGTGGGGACACGGCCACCGCGGGTGTGGGGACGCGGCCACCTCCGGCCCCTCGGGGCCACCCCGGGGGATAGGGACGGGCTCCGGGGGTGGCCGTACCCCGGTGACGCGCGTGGCCAGTCCCTCTTCCATGTCCTGGCTGGTGACATCCTCGGGCCAGGTGTCCTCGCTGAGCTGCAGCTCCTGCGCCACGGCCACCTCCACCTTCGCCTGGGACAGCGCGGACACCGAGGGGGTGTGGGGACGCCAGGAGCGGTGTGGGGCAGTGGGGCACCGAGTCTCCTGCCACCCCCTGCCCTGGCACTGTCCTGATGCCGCCACAGCAGCCGGAATGTCCCCACCCCAGTGCCCCCAGTGCTCCCAGTGCCCACCTTGACGGCAGCGATGCAGGAGCTCTCGAGGTCGCGCTGGGTCTCGGGGGGCAGGAGGGGCCCCAGCTCCTGCGCCCGCAGCAGAGCCCCCACCTCGGGGTGCCCCAAAACCTCCCTGTGGGGAGAGGGGGACAGCCCCGGTGGGTGCCTGGGGGACACCCTGGGGGCACGGGGGGACATGGGGTGCCAGGTGGGGGAAAGATGCTGGGGGTACCATGGGTGTCCCAGGGGTGACACCCTCTGTACCGGGGTGACGCCCTGTGTGCTGGGGTGGGAGCGGGCAGGTTTTGGGGGGTGCCGGGGGGTCCCGCAGGTGGCGGGGGTCTCACCTGGGGTAGGCGTTGCTGTGCCAGTCGAGCAGCAGGTACAGCTCGGGCACGGGCAGGGGTCTCTGCGCCAGCGCCCGCAGCTGCTGCGCCAGCGCCCGGTGGTAGCCGCGGGCGTAGACCCCGAGGGCACCGTACTCGGGGGGGTACGCGGGGGCCACGTGGCTCCTCACGACCCCCAGGTCGCCCACCACCCTGGCGGCCAGCGCGGCCAGCCGCGCCCCGAGCCCGCCCGCCGGGGCCACCTGCGCCAGCCGCTCGCTCGCCGCCCTGGCCACGGCCTCTTGCCAGCGCCGCCGCAGCGCCCGCGGCCGCCCCGGGCGGGTCCCGGGGGCGCTCCGCGCGTCCGCCGCCTCCTCCTGCTCCAGCACGGCCACCACGGCCCGCAGCGGGGCCACCGCTCGCCCCGCGGCCACCGCCTCGGCCACCACGGCCCAGAGCTGCGCCAGCAGCGCCCGGTACAGCAGCGCCACGTCCCGCGCCCGCCGCCCGCCCGCGGGGACCGGCGAGGGCGGAGGGGACCCCGAGGAGGGCGACGAGGGGAGACCCGGGGACGGCGGGCGCGACGGGGACAGGGCGCACTCGGCCTCCAGCGCGATGATCTGAGCGTCCGCCGCCACCAGGTCCCGGCGCTGGATCAGCTCCAGGATCTCCAGCACTGCGGGGACACCGGGGGTCCGTGTCCCTGTCCCCGTGTCCCTGTCCCCGTCCCCGTGTCCGTCCCCGTGCCCGTGTTCCTCGTCTCTGTCCCCAGCCCGCATCTCCATCCCACGTCCCAAAGTCGCCATTCCTCCGTCCCCGTGTCCCCAAGTCCCACGTCCCCATCCCTGTCCCCTGTCCCGGTGTCTGCTGTCCCTGTCCCCGTCCCACGTCCCGTTTCCCAAAGTCCCCATCCCCATTTCCCGAATTCCCCATCCCCAAGTCCCCGAGTCCCCACGTCTCTTGTCACCATCCCCGCGTCCCTGTGGCCTCTGTCCCCATCCCCATCCTCACGTCCCCATCCCCAGCCCTGTCCCCACCCCATATCCCCAAGCCCCCCCGGTCCCCCCGGTGCCTCCCGCCGTCCCCACTCACCCGACAGCGGCTCCCTGTCCCTGTCCTTGTCCTTCCCGCCGCTCTCCGGCCGCTGTCCGGCTCCGTCCGCGCTGTCCCCCGCCTGCCCCTCGCCCGGGGAAGGCTTCTCGGTGCCCCGCTGTCCCCACGTCCCCAGCGCCAGGCGCAGCAGCGACCCCCGCTTGCCCCCTCCCGCCTCCTCCGGGGGTCGCCGCGGGACCCCCGAGTCCTCGGAGCGGCGGCGGCCGCGGGGCCCCGCGGGGTCGCGGGGGCGGCGGGCGCGGCCGAAGGGCCCCCCCAGCTGGCCCAGGTGGCCCCCGAGGTGGCCCCCGAGCCCCACCAGCCCCCCCAGGGTGGCGCGGCGCCGCCGGCGGCTCTCGGGGTTGGTGGCGAAGGGGTCTCCGTCCTCCTGTCCCCCCTCCACCGCCCCCCCCGGGGGTCTCCGGAGCAGCGGCATGGCCGGGGGGGCACCGGGGGGGCGCGGGGACGCCTGGCTGTCACCCGGGGCTGCGGTGGCGCGGCGGGGACGCCCCCCGAGGCTCCCGGGACGGTGGCGGTGCCCGCGGCGGCGGCACCGGGGTGGCACTGGCGGTGCTGGCGGCGGTGCTGGCGGCGGCACCGGCGGCGGCTGCGGTGACACTGGCGGCGGCTGCGGTGACACTGGCGCTGGCCGGGGGTTTCCTGAGGAAGCGCCGCCCCAGAGGGGCCTCCCCGGCCGGGCAGGGTCAGCCCCGGTTCCGCCCGGACACCGGGACGGGGCGGGGGGACACCGGGGGGGGGACAGGGGACACCGGGATGGGACCCTGGAGAAACCGGGGGACGGCGGGATGGGACCCTGGGGGCACCGGTGGACACCGGGACAGAACGCGGTGACACTGGGGACCTCACGGGTGACTGGGACGCGACCCCGGTCGTCCATCGGGACATCCCCGAGCCCCAAAAACCCCCAAATCCACCCCGGGAGCGGCACCTGCTGCTGCTCAACGGCGAGGACAGGTGAGAGACCCTTCCCCAAATCCATCTGAACCCCCAAAATCTCCCAAAATCCCCCAAATCCACCTGCGTGCCCTCCGGTGACGCCTGTCCCAGTGTCACCAGTGCCACCAGTGCGGCACCGGGGTGGCACCGGGGACCCCACGCGTGACAAGGGGGGGCTCTGGTGGCACCGGGGGACATCGATGGCGCCGAGACAGGACCCCGGTGACACCGGAGACCCCGCGGGTGACGGGGACGGGACACGGGGGACACCGGGGGGTGGGACAGGGTGCAGTGACATCGGGGACCCCGCGGGTGACACGGAGGGGACACGGGGGACACGAGGGACCCCACGGGTGAAAGGGGGGACCCAACGAGTGACATGGAAGGGACATGGGTGACACAGGCGATGATGGGGAGGGGACACGGGTGACACGGGCGTGACAGGGGGGTGACACGGGGGACCCCGGGGGCGACACGGAGGGGACACGGGGGACACAGGAGACCCCACGGGTAACGGGGACGGGACACGGGGGACACCGGGGGACCCCACGGGTGAAAGGCGGGACCCAACGAGTGACACGGAGGGGACACGGGGGACACAGGAGACCCCACGGGTAACGGGGACGGGACACGGGGGACACAGGAGACCCCACGGGTGAGAGGGAGGTGACACGGAGGTGACACGGGGAAGCCCACGGGTGACAGGAAGGGACAGATGTGACACAGGCGATAATGGAGAGGGGACGGGGGGACACTGGGGACCCCACGGGTGACAGGGGGGACGCGTGCCCCCGCGTGCCCCCCACGCGCCCCCCACGTGCCCCCCGCGTGCCCCCCACGTGCCCCCCACGCGCCCCCCGCGTGCCCCCCACGTGCCCCCCACGTTGCTCCTCCTTGGTCACTCACGGGTTAAACCCCCGCTCCCTCCTCCCATTGGCCAGAGCTCAGCCAATCGCAGCTCTTCTCCCGAGCTCGGCCACTCCCCCTTCGGGGCGTGCCCAGCTGTCTCCATGCCCGAGCCCCGCGTTCTGATTGGTCCGTTCCGCGCCGTGGGCGGGGCTAACCCCTCCGCCGCTCTCCCTTTCTGGGCGAGGCCCCGCCCCCGGCGCGCCCCGGTTCCGGTTCCGGCGCCATGGCCGCCATGGCCGCCCCGGCCCGGCCCCGCCGCCCCCCCCGGTAACGGGACCGCCCCGGGAACCGCCCCTCCCGGTGCCCCCCGGTGCCCCCCGGGCCGGGACCATGTCCTCGCGCTCCGCCCTGGCGGCGGGGAACGAGCGCAACGCGGACACGGTGAGGGGGGGGCGGCGGCACCGGGGGGAGGCCCCGGGGGGGGGGCACCGGGAGGGGCCGGGCCGGGAGCGGGGGAGGCGGCGGGAGCGATCTGAGGGCACCGGGGGAGGGATCCGAGAGGGACCGGGGGTGCCGAGGGGATACCGGGAGGGGGGGGGCACCGGGGGTCCCGGTAAAGCGGCGGGGGGGTGAACCGGGGGGGTCCCGAGGATGGACACGGGGGCGGGGGGTCTCAGGGGTCACCGGGAGCCCCGGGAATGGGGTTGGGGGGGGCTCAGGGGTGTTTTCCTCTCCCGGGATGATGTGGGGGGGATCTCACCCGCTGCCATAATTTGGGGGGGCTCTCAGCCCCCCGTGATGGATTTGGGGCGGTCTCGGGGGGTCTCAGGCGCTGCTGGGGGGATTTGGGGAGGGGTCTCAGCCGGAGGAATAATTTGGGGAGGGGTCTCGGTGGTTCCACGCCCCTGCAGTAAATCGGGGGGGGTCTCGGGGGTCTCACCCGCTGCGATGGTTTGGGGGGGTCTCGGGGGTTTGGGGGGGTCTCACTGGGATGTTTTGGGGGCGATCTCCGGGGTTTTGGGTGGGGGCGGTCTCGCCCCCTGCCCCACTGATTTTGGGGGTCTCACCCCCTGCCCCAGTGATTTTTGGGGGTCTCACCCCCTGCCCCACTCATTTTGGGGGTCTCACCGCCCCCTTTCCCCGCAGCTGGCGGGCCCGGGGGGCAGCGGCCGCCCCGAGAAGGGCGGGGGGTGGTCGGGGCGCGGGGCCGGAGCCCCCCGGGGCCGGAACTCGCTGGGGGCCGAGGAGCCCCCCCACGTGGGCAACTACCGGCTGCTGCGGACCATCGGCAAGGGCAACTTCGCCAAGGTCAAGCTGGCCCGGCACGTGCTGACTGGCAGAGAGGTGGGTGGGGGGCGCGGGGGGGCCCGGTGGGGCTGGGGAGGGGGATTTGGGGTGGTTGGGGGGCGTTGGGAGGGGGCTCAGGGGAGAAATGGGGGTCCCAGGGTGTCTCTGGGGGGAGCTGGGGGCAGTTGGGGGGTCCTTGGGGGCTGGAGAGGGGTCCCAGGTGAATTGGGGGTGGTGGGGAGGGGTCTCAGTGAATTGGGGGGCGTCCCAGTGAATTGAGGGGTGTCTCTGGGGGTCACCTCCTTGCCCCCTCCCCCTTTTTTAGGTGGCCATTAAAATCATCGACAAGACGCAGCTGAACCCCACGAGCCTGCAGAAGGTGGGGAGGGGTCCCGGGGGGCTTCCCCTCAGTTGGGGGGGATTCCCCCCATTTGGGGCGGAAATTCTCTTAATTTGGGGAGGGGTCCCACCTTCCACCCCCCTATCACTGACCCTTCTCCCCCTCAGCTGTTTCGGGAAGTTCGGATCATGAAGGGGCTGAACCACCCCAACATTGGTGAGTGGGGAGGGGTCTCGGGGATGGGGAGGGGTCTTGGGGGTGGGGAGGGGTCCCCAGTGACCCCCCCAATGTTTCCCCCCCCCAGTGAAGCTGTTTGAGGTGATCGAGACGGAGAAGACGCTGTACCTGGTGATGGAGTACGCCAGTGCAGGTGGGACCCCCCCGGGACACCCCTGACCCCCCCAGGGACACCCCTGACCCCCAGAGCCCCCCTGACCCCCCCAGAGGTCACTGAGACCCCCCCGGGGACAGCCCTGACACCCCCAGGGGACAGCCCTGACACCCCCAGGGGACACTGACCTTACCCAGGGACCCACTGACCCCACCCGGGGACCCGCTGACCCCACCCAGGAGACACTGACCCCTCCCATCCCATCCCATCCCATCCCATCCCAGCTGTGGATTTGGGGGAATTTTGGGGTCTCAGTGCCCCCAGGTTGGATTTTGGGGTCACTCCAGGTGTGTCCCCCCCCTCCCCCCAGGTGAGGTGTTCGATTACCTGGTGTCCCACGGGAGGATGAAGGAGAAGGAGGCGCGGGCCAAGTTCCGACAGGTGGGGACATCCCTGGGGGGTTTGGGGACATCAGGGAGGGTTTGGGGTCACCGTGGGGAGGTTTGGGGTCACCATGGGACCCCACAGTGACAGGGCCTCCCGCTGTCCCCAGATTGTCTCGGCTGTGCACTACTGCCACCAGAAGAACATCGTGCACCGGGACCTCAAGGTGGGACACGGGTGGGACACCGGGGGTGGCACCGGGGGTGGCACCGCGCGGGGGACGATGGCCCGGAGTCACTGTGTCCATCCCAGTGTCCCTGTCCCAATGTCCTTGACCCCATGTCCCTGTCCTCGTATCCCTGTGTCCATCCCCATGTCCCTGTCCCGGTGGCCTTGTGTCCATCTCAGTGTCCGTGTCCTGGCGGTCCCTGTCCTTGCCCTGTTGTCCTCGTGCCACTGTCCCTGTCGCAGTGTCCATCTCCTTGACCCCGTGTCCCTGTCCCGGTGTCCCGGTGTCCATCCCCGTGTCCCTGTCCCCATGTCCCTGTCCTGGTGTCCCTGTGTCCATCCCACTGTCCCTGTCCTGGTGTCCCCACGTCCATCACAGTGTCCATGTCCTGGCAGTCCCTGTCCTTGTCCCCATGTCCCTGTCCCCGTGTCCCTGTCCCCATGTCCCTGTCCCCGTGTCCCCAGTGCTGTCCCCACCGCTGTCCCCGCTGTCCCCAGGCCGAGAACCTGCTGCTGGACGCCGACGCCAACATCAAGATCGCGGATTTCGGCTTCAGCAACGAGTTCTCGCGGGGCTCCAAGCTGGACACCTTCTGCGGCTCCCCCCCCTACGCCGCCCCCGAGCTCTTCCAGGGCAAGAAGTACGACGGCCCCGAGGTGGACATCTGGAGCCTGGGGGTCATCCTGTACACGCTGGTCAGCGGCTCGCTGCCCTTCGACGGCCACAACCTCAAGGTGACCATCACCGCTGGTTGCCTTCGTCACGCGTGGTCACCTCTGGTCAGCCCTGACCCTCCCCTTTGAGACCAAGGCTCGCCCCAATGTCACAGCTGGAGCTTGCGGTCAGTGGGATCCGCTGGTCAGTGGGTCAGTGCCCATTGATGGCCACAGCCTCAAGGTTACCATCACATGCTGTCCCCTCCGGTCACCTGTGACCCTCCCTGACTCCTTGGTCCCCTCCAGGAGCTACAGGGCCAGAACCACGTCCCCTCTGTGCCCCCCACCCTGACCCCCGGTGACCCTGAGTGACCCCTGGGGACCCTGAGTGACCCTCCTGTCCCCCCAGGAGCTGCGGGAGCGTGTCCTGCGGGGCAAGTACCGCGTCCCCTTTTACATGTCCACGGACTGCGAGAACATCCTGCGCCGCTTCCTGGTGCTCAACCCCGCCAAGCGCTGCACCCTCGAGGTCTGGGGGGGCCTGGAAGGGGTTTGGGGGGGTCTTGAGGGGATTTGGGGGGATTTTGATGGGGTGGGGGGGTCTTGATGGGTTTTGAAGGGTCTCAGGGGTTCTGGGAGGTCCCACAAGGGGTCTGGGAGGTCCCACGAGGGGTTTTGCGGGGGTCCTGAGAGGTCTCGGGGGGTCCTGAGGGGTCTGGGGATGTCCCCGTGTCCCACCAATGTCCTCATGTGTCCCCCAACCCCAGCAAATCATGAAGGACAAGTGGATCAACATTGGCTACGAGGGGGACGAGCTGACGCCCTACACGGAGCCCCAGGAGGACTTTGGGGACACCAAACGCATCGGTGAGGGCCGTGGGGGGCACAGGGGGCACGGGGGGCGGCGGTGACACCTCCCCGGCGCGGTGACACCACCGTTTCCCCCCCAGAGGTGATGGTGGGCATGGGGTACACGAGGGAGGAGATCAAGGAGGCACTGAGCACCCACAAGTACAACGAGGTGACGGCCACGTACCTGCTGCTGGGGCGCCGTGGAGAGGTGGGCGATGGCGGGGGCAGCGGGGGGACAGCGGGGGGTCGGGGGGGACAGCAGGGGCAGTGGGGGGACAGCGGGGGCAGTGGGGATATTGGGGACTTCGGGGGGATTGGGGACATTTGGGACCTGGGGACCTTGGGGGGAAAATTGGGGACACTGGGGGGATTGGGGACATTGGGGACACTGGGGGGATTGGGGACATTTGGGACCTGGGGACCTTGGGCAATATTGGGGACACTGGGGACATTTGGGCCCCGGGGACCTTGGGGCATACTGGGGGGACTGGGGACATTTGGGACATTTGGGACTCGGGGACCTTGGGGGGACATTGGTGACCCCGGTGACGCTGTGACCCCTCGGGGGGCAGCCCGAGGGCGGCGGGGGCCTGTCCCTGTCCCGGGGGGGTGGCAGGGGTGACCCCGGTGACGCTGTGACCCCTCGGGGGGCAGCCCGAGGGCGGCGGG
The DNA here is from genome assembly GCA_026261815.1 of Monarcha castaneiventris obscurior. NCBI lineage: Eukaryota > Metazoa > Chordata > Aves > Passeriformes > Monarchidae > Monarcha > Monarcha castaneiventris. The sequence goes on from JAMPIT010000785.1 coordinate 116,137, forward strand.
GGCCTGTCCCTGTCCTTGTCGCGGCCACGAGGCCTGGCCGAGGCCCCCAACGGCGGCACCAAGTCGGGGACATCGGGGAGCCACGGGAAGGGGCAGCGCGGGGGCGGCCACCACCGGCAGCGGCGGCACAGCGACTTCTGTGAGTGACAGGGGGGACATTAGGGGACATCGGGGGGACATGGGGGTCATCGGGGACATTGGGGGACATGGAGGGGGCACAGCGACTTCTGTGAGTGACAGTGGGGACATTGGGGGACCTTGGGGGACACCGGGGGGACATGGAGGGGGCACAGCGACTTCTGTGAGTGACACCGGGGGCACTGGGGGGACATAGGGGTCATCAGGGAGACATCGGGGTCACATCAGGGTCATGGGGGGGCACAGCGACTTCTGTGAGTGACAGTGGGGTCATTGGGAAACATCGGGGACATTGGGGGACACCGGGGGGACATTGGGGACACTGGGGGGACATTGGGGTCATCAGGGGGACACGGCGGGGCACAGCGACTTCTGTGAGTGACACCAGGGGGACATCGGGGGACATCAGGGACATTGGGGGACACTGGGGAGACATTGGGGTCATCAGGGGGACATGGGGGGGCATTGGGGACATGGAGGGGGCATAGCGACTTCTGTGAGTGACAGTGGGGACATCGGGGGGGACACCAGGGACATTGAGGGGACATCGGTGTCATCGGGGACACTGGGGGATATTGGGGACATGGAGGGGCACAGTGAATTCTGTGGGTGGCACCCCAGACACTGGGGGGACATCAGGAGGACATCAGGGGGACATTGGGGACATGGGGGGAACATCGGGGTCATCACGGGACATCGGGGACACGGCGACTTCTGTGAGTGACCCCAGGGAGGGGGGAACAGATTGGGAGGGTCCAGCCCCCCCTGTTCCCCTCCGATGTCCCCCTTGTCCCCCCGTCCCCCCGATGTCCCCGCCCCAGCACCCCGCAACTGCCCCATGGCGGGGATGGGGGGGGTCCCGGTGGGTTTTAACCCCCCCCAAACCGCCCCTGGGGGGTCCCAGCGGGGTGTCCCCCCTCCCGTGACCCCCCCGTGTCCCCTCCTGTCCCCCCCAGGTGGCCCCGCGCCCACCCCGGCGCCCCCCAAGCGCAGCCCCACCAGCGCCGGCGCCGCGGAGCTGCGGGAGGGGGTCGGGGTCGGGGGGGGCGCGGGGGTCGCCCCCACCCCCCGGCGGGGCAGTGGCGGCGGCAGCGGCCCCGGGGGGGTCCCGGGGGGGGGCCGCGGGGGTGGGGCCGCTCCTCCCCCCTCCAGCCCCTTGGTCAGCAGCGCCCACAACCCCAACAAGGCCGAGATCCCCGAGCGGCACCCGGACAATGCGGTGGGCATTGGGGGGGTCCTGGGGGGAGTCCTGGGGGGAAAATGTGGGGCTGGGGGCACTGGGGGGGGTCCTGGGGGGAATATGTGGGGCTAGGGGTGCCCGGGGGGATCATGGGGGCACCTGGGGGGGCGTTAGGGGCAGCCGAGGGGAAAATGTGGGGCTGGGGGTGCTTGGGGGTCTGAGAAGGGCACAGGGAGGGTGGGAAAGGTGGGTCTGGGGGCGTTTGGAGGTGTCTCTGTGGGTCTCTGTGGGTCTGGGGGTGTTCCTGTGAGTCTGGGGGTGTCCCTGTGGGTCCCTGTGGGTCTGGGGGTGTTCCTATGGGTCCCTGTGGGTCCCTGTGGGTCTGGGGTCTCGGTGGGGCCGGGGCTGCCCCCAGGGGTGACCCCGCGTCCCCCCCAGCCCCACGTGCCCCCCAGCGTGATGGGCCGCAGGAACACCTACGTGTGCTCCGAGCGCCCGGGGGGCGAGCGGCACCTGCTGCTGCCCAACGGCAAGGACAGGTGAGAGACCCCTCCCCAAATGCACCCAAATCCACCCAAATTCACCCAAATCCACCCCAAATCCATCCGGACATCCCCCAGCCCCCAAAACCCCCAAATCCACCCCAAGCCCACCCCGGGAGCGGCACCTGCTGCTGCCCAACGGCGAGGACGGGTGAGAGACACCTCCCCAAATTCACCTGAAGCCCCAAAATCCCCCCAAATCCACCTGCGTGGCCCCTGGTAACGCCTGTCCCAGTGCCACCAGTGCCACCAGTGCCCGTCCCGGCATGGGGCGGTGAGGTTGGGGGGGTCACTTGGGGGTCACCTGGGGGTCACCCAGAGGTCACCTGAGGGTCACCTGGGGGTCACCCAGAGGTCACCTAGGGGTCACCCGGGGGTCCGCAGTCCCCCCTGACCCCCCCCGTGCCCCCCCAGCCTGTCCCGGCCGCCTCCGTCCCCCTCCAGCCACTCTCTGGGCGGGGCTCACCTGGCGCACCTGGCCCGGGGCTGCTCCGCCCGCAGCACCTTCCACGCCGGCGGGGGCCGCGACCCCCGCGAGCGCCGGGGAGGGGGCGCGGGACCCCCGCCCGCCACCCCGGCCTCGCCCCCGCCCGCGCCCGCCGCCTCCCCCCGGCCGCGGCCCACGGCCACGCTGCTGAGCAAGATCACCTCCAAACTGACCCGCAGGTGAGCAGCCCCAGAGCTTTCAGCCTCGCCTCGGGGGGCCTCGGCCTCCTCATCCTCACCTGGGGGGGCTCCTCATCCTCACCTGGGGGGCTCCTTCACCCTCCCGTCCCCCCTCCCACCCCCCTCAGCGAGGTCAGCTCCAAACTGACCTGCAGATGACTGGGGAGGGCTCCTCACCCTCCTCATCCTCACCTGGAGCCTTCAGCCTCACCTGGGAGCTTCCTCTTCCTCACCTGGTGCCTTCATCCCCCTCTTCCTCCTCCCCTGGGAGCTTCCTCTTCTTCCTTCTCACCTGGGACCTTCCTCCTCTTCCTCCTCCTCCTCCTCCTCCTCACCTGGGCGCCTCCATCCGCTCTCCGCGCTCACCTGAGCCTTCCTCCCGCCCCTCCTCCTCCTCCTGCTGCTGCTCCTGCTCCTGGTCCCCGCTCTGTTCCAGGGTGTCCCTTGACCCCTCCCGGCGCCAGAGCTCCAATCGCTGCGTGTCAGCCACGCCCGGCCCCGGCGCCACCAAGATCCGTAAGTGGCACCCGGGGCACCTCTGTCACCTCCTGGGGCATCTCCTGGGGCACCTCTGTCACCCGGCCCGGTGTCCCCAGAAACACCAGTGCCCATCCCACCCCCAGTGCCACCAGTGCCACTGGGATCCCCCCCCTGGTGCCACCAAGATCCGTAAGTGGCACCTGTGGCACTTGTGACACCCGGCCTGGTGCCCCCAGAGCCCCCCAGAGCCACCAGAGCCCCCCAGAGCCCCCCAGTGCCACCAGAGCCAGTGCCAGTATCGCCAGTGCCCCCAGTCCCAGTGCCCCCAGTCTGTCTCCAGTGCCCCCAGTGCCCCCAGTCTCAGTGCCCCCAGTGCTTCTCTGTCCTTTCTCTCTTTCCACCTTTCAGCCTCTGCTGGTGTCAGGGGGGATTTTGGGGGTCTGGGGGATTTTTTCGGGGGGGGATTTTGGGGCTCTGGGGGTTTTTTGGGGTGGGGATTTCGCCCCTTCCGACCCCCCCGTGTCCCCTCAGGGTCGCAGACGAACCTGCGGGAATCGGGGGACCTGCGCTCACAAGGTGGGTGCCGCCCCCTCCCCGTCACCCCGGGGACCCCCCCCGGTTCTCCCCCGCGGCCCGGGGACCCCTCCGGGGACCCTCCCCCGGCCCGGGGGACCCCAGACCCAGCGGTGTCCCCCTCCCCCCAGTTGCCATCTACCTGGGGATCAAGCGGAAGCCGCCCCCCGGCTGCTCCGAGGGGGGGGGGCTGTGACGGGGGGGCTCCGCCGCCCCCCACCCCTCCTCCCCTCCTCCTCCTCCTCCTCGCCGGGACCCCCCCGGGACCCCCCGGGGCCGCCCCTCCCCCGCTGCTGCCGCCGCCCGCACGGGGGGGGCCCCCGGGACCCCTGCGGGACCCCCGGGAGCGCCCGGCTGCGGCTGTAGGGACCCCCGGGACCCCCCCCGGGACCCCCCTGGAACCCTGGGAACCGCACCGGGACCCCCGGAATTGCACGGGGACCCCCCTGGGACCAGACCGGGACCCCCAGCACTGGAGCAGGAGCCCCGGCATCGGATCAGGACCACCACGGCCGCAGCTCCAGGGACCCCCGGGACCCCCCCGGGACCCTCACAACGAGACTGGGACCTCCCCGGGACCCTCAGAAGCAGACTGGGACCCCCAGAACCGGCCCGGGGAGACCCCCCCTCAACACCTGCAGCAGCACCGGGACCCCCCAGGACCCCCCGGGCCCCCCTCGAGGGCTGGAGCAGCATCAGGACCCCCCAGGACCCCCCCCGGGGGCTGCGGTGGCACCGGGACCCCCCAGGACCCCCCTGGAGCCCCCCAAAGATTCAGCGACCCCCCCCCCAATGTGGGACCAGCGGCGCTGGGAACCCCCGGCCCCCCCGTGGGGACCTCGGGGCCATCGCGGGGGGGCTTTGGGGGTCCGGCGGCTCCAGGACTTTGGTGCCAAGATTTTGGGGACTCCTCCCACGTGACCTGCGGCCTCCCCCGGGGTCCCCCCGTGCCCCCCCCGTGTACAGTCTGTAAATACGGCCCTGGGCCCCCCCGTGCCCCCTCCCCATTTTTAAGTTATTCCTGCCCCGATCTGTCCCCCCACCCCCCCCCCAAAATAAACATAGGGACCCCCACCCTCGGCGTCTGCGTCTGGGGGGGCGGGGCCGTGTCGCGATATGGGGGGAGGGGAGGGGGGATGGGGAGGGGTTTGGGGGTCCCTGGGGGGGGGGAGGGGAACCCCTGTGACTTGGGGGCGTGGCCAACACAATGCGCATTCCCTTTTTTGGGCAATGGGGCGTGGCCAAAAATGACATTTCCTATATATGGGCAATGGGGCGTGGTCACCGAGCAGGCGTGGCCGTCCCGCTGTGCACGCGCGCCCCACCCAATCGGGCCCCGCCACCGCCCCCCTCAGCCGCCAATCAGCGCTCGCCCCGCCGTTCGGCCACGCCCCCGGCGAAGATGGCGGCGCTGCGGGCGCTGCGGTGGCGGCGGCGGCTCCCGGGGCTCGTCCCGAGGCGGCTCCTGGGGACGGCCGTGAGTGCGAGGGGGGGACAGAGCGGGGACAGAGCCGGGATAGAGCGGGGACAGAGCGGGGCTGAGATCGGGGATAGAGCGGGGACAGATCGGGGACAAAGCGGGGCTGAGATCGGGGACAGAGCGGGGACAGAGCGGGGACAGATCGGGGACAGAGCCGGGATAGAGCGGGGATGGAGCGGGGACAGAGCGGGGACAGCGCGGGGACAGAGTCGGGATAGAGCGGGGACGGAGCGGGGACAGAGCGGGGACAGAGCCGGGATAGAGCGGGGCCAGATCGGGGACAGAGCCGGGATAAAGCGGGGATGGAGCGGGGATAGAGCGGGGATAGAGCCGGGACAGAGCCGGGATAGAGCGGGGACAGAGCGGGGATAGAGCGGGGCTGAGATCGGGGATAGAGCGGGGACGGAGCGGGGACGGAGCCGGGATAGAGCGGGGACAGCACGGGGACGGAGCGGGGACAGAGCCGGGACAGAGCCGGGATAGAGCGGGGCTGAGATCGGGGATAGAGCGGGGACGGAGCGGGGACAGCGCGGGGATAGAGCGGGGACAGCACGGGGACGGAGCGGGGACGGAGCGGGGACAGAGCCGGGACAGAGCCGGGATAGAGCGGGGCTGAGATCGGGCACAGAGCGGGAACGGAGCGGGGACAGAGCGGGGACGGAGCGGGCACGGATTGGGGACAGAGCGGCCCCGTGCCCCCTCTCTGGGTCCCCCCGTCCTGTCCCGGGTTTGCCGCGTGCTGTTCCCGTGTCCCGTTCCGGTGCCCGCTGCGCCGCGGTTCCCTCCCGTGTCCCCTCATCCCCGTGTCCCTCCGTTCCATGCCGGTGCCCGCTCCATTCCCGGTCACCGCCCCCGCAGCGCCGGGGAAGCCGCGACACGGCCGGGGTCCCTTTTTTGGGGAGGTTTTTTGGGGATTCGGGGCCCCTCGGTGCCACCGCCGCGTCCCCGATCCCCGCAGGAATCCCCCGAGGAGCGGCCGCAGTTCCCGGGCGCCTCGGCGGAGTTCGCGGAGCGCCTGGAGTTCATCCAGCCCAACGTCCTGGCCGGGATCCCGGTGTACCGGGTGATGGACCGGCAGGGACACGTCCTGCGGCCCAGCGAGGACCCCCAGGTGAGCGGGACCGGGGACACCGGGCACAGGTGAGAGGGACAGGGGGCACCCCAAACAGGTGGCCCCGTCCAGGTTCCCCCCAGGTGGGATCCAGGTGACCCCAGGGTGCCCCCCAGGTGCCCCCAGGTGACTCCAGATACCCGCAGGTACCCCCAGATTCCCCCCAGGTGACCCCAAGGTGCCCCCAGCTGCCCCCAGGTGCCCTCTAGTGCCCCCAGGTGCCCCCAGGTTTCCCCAGGTGACCCCTGGGTGTCCCTGTCCCCGCAGCTGCCCAAGGAGCAGGTGCTGAAGCTCTACAAGACGATGACGCTGCTCAACACCATGGACCGGATCCTCTACGAGTCCCAGCGCCAGGTAGGGCTGTGGGCTCACCTGGGGGGGCCTCACCTGGCGGCTCCGGGGCTCCGGGTGCCCAATCCTGGTTTTCCAGGGCCGCATCTCCTTCTACATGACCAACTACGGCGAGGAGGGCACGCACGTGGGCAGCGCCGCCGCGCTCGACGCCTCTGACCTCGTCTTCGGGCAGTACCGCGAGGCAGGTGAGGCTCAGCTGGGACAGGTGGGCACGGGGGAGATGGATTTTGGGGAGATCGATCCCAAATTTGGGCTCCGGGTGTGCCAGGGATGCTCCTGGAGCTGTTCCTGGCACTCTGGGAACAGGTGGGACAGGTGAGGCACAGGGGAGATGGATTTTGGGGGGATCGATCCCAAATTTGGGTTCCAGGGGGGGTTCTGTGCCAGGGGTGCCCCTAGAGCTGCTCCAGGTGTTTTGGGGACACCGAGGTGGTCCAGGTGGCCCAGGTGGCCCGGGTGTGGCCCAGGTGAGCCCGGCTCCGTGCCCCCAGGTGTGCTGCTGTACCGGGGGTACCCCCTGGAGCTCTTCATGGCCCAGTGCTACGGCAACGCCAGCGACCCCGGCAAGGGCCGGCAGATGCCGGTGCACTACGGCTGCCCCGAGCGCCACTTCGTCACCATCTCGTCCCCGCTGGCCACGCAGATCCCGCAAGGTGATGCCCCCGGGGCCGGCCCCGGTCCCGCCCCGCGTCCCTGGGATCCGTCCTGTCCCTCCCAGGGAGCCCCGGTCCCACCCCGGCACCGGCTGGGTCCCCGTGCGGTGGCTCTGTGTCCCTGTCCCCGTCCCTGTCCCTGTCCCTGCTCCCTGTCCCTGCTCCGTGCCCTTCATTCCCGGATTCCTGTCCCTGTCCCTGCTCTGTCCCAACCCGTTCCAAAATTCCCTATTCCCCACCTCCACCTGCCCTCCACCCCTGCCCGACCCCCTCCAACCCCTTTCCCTGCACACCCTTTTGCCTTCTCACCCTTTTTCCCCTGAATTCTCCTCATTTCTCCCTGGATTCTCCTCATTTTTCCCCCTGAATTCTCCCCATTTCCCCCAAATTCTCTTCATCTCCCCCCAAATTCTTCTCATCTCCCCCCGAATTCTCCTCATTTTCCCCGAAATTGTCCTCATTTCTCCCTGGAATCTCCTCATTTTTCCCCAGATTCTCCTCATTTTCCCCCAGATTCTCCTCACTTCTCCCCCAAATTCTCCTCATTCCCCCCCAAATTCTCCTCATTCCCCCCCAAATTCTCCTCATTTCCCCCCAGACTCTCCCCATTCCCCCCAGATTCTCCTCATTCCTCCCTGAATTCTCCTCATCCCCCCTGGATTCTCCTCATTTCTCCCCTGAATTCTCCCAATTTCCCCCCAAATTCTCCTCACTCCTCCCCGTTCCCACTTTCCGGGGTGCAGCCGTGGGGGCCGCCTACGCCATCAAGCGCGCCGACGCCAGCCGGGCCGTGGTTTGCTATTTCGGGGAGGGGGCGGCGAGCGAGGGCGATGCCCACGCCGGCTTCAACTTCGCCGCCACCCTCGAGTGCCCGATCGTCTTCTTCTGCCGCAACAACGGCTACGCCATCTCCACGCCCACCTCCGAGCAGTACCGGGGCGACGGCATCGGTGCCCGAGCGGCGGGGCCGCGGCCTCGGAGGGGGTTTGGGGGGAAATCGGGGGGTCTTGGGGGGAGTTGGGGGGTTTTGGGGAAAAATCGGCGGTTGGGGGGGAAATCAGGGGGTTTGGGGGGGAATTGGGGGGAAATCAGGAGGTTTTGGGGGGAATTGAGGGGGTTTTGGGGGGAAATCGGGGGGGTTTTGGGGAGAAATTAGGGGGTTTGGGGGGAATCGGGGGGTCTTGGGGGCAAATTGGGGGGTTTTAGGAGGAAATCGGGGGTTTGGGGGGGGAAATCAGGGGGTTTTAGGAGAAAATCGGGGGGATTGGGGGAAAATCGGGGTGTTTGGAGGGAAATCGGGGGGTTTTACAGGGAAATTGGGGGATTTGGAGGGAATCGGGGGGTCTTGGGGGGAAATTGGGGGGTTTGAGAAGGAAATCGTGGGTTTCGGGGAAAATCAGGGGGTTTTGGGGGGAAATCAGGGGGTTTTGGGGGGAAAATGGGGGGGGATTTCGGAGGTGATTCTCGTGCTTACGTGGAGGTGGGCAAGGGGGAGATCCCTGGGATTTCGGGGCAAAAGCCCTGGGATTTGGGGGGAGTGGGGTCCTTGGCATTTTGGGGAGGAAGCCCTGGGAATCTGAGAAGGAATGGCCAAGATTTGGGGCAGGAGATCCCTGGGGTATTGGGAGAAAAGCTGTGGGATTTTGGGGCAGGAGATCCCTGAGGTTTTGGGGGAAAAGCTCTGGGATTTTGGGGCAGGAAATCCCTGGGGTTTTGGGAGAAAAGCTGTGGGATTTTGGGGCAGGAGATCCCTGGGGTTTTGGGGGAAAAAGCTCCGGGATTTTGGGGCAGGAAATCCCTGCGAGTTTGGGGAAGGAGCCCCGGGGAATTTGGGACAGAACCTCCGGGATTTGAGCAGAAAGAACACCGGGGACTTTGGGGAAGAAGCCTCGGGAATTCGAGGAGGAACAGCCAGAATTTGGGGGGGACCGAGGATTCCTGGGGTTTTGGGGGAGGGTTCCGGGCACCGATCCGCAGGGTTTTGGGGCACTTCGGGGCACTTTGGGCCCTGACCCCGCGCTCCCGCAGCGGCGCGCGGCCCCGGCTACGGGCTGCTGTCCATCCGCGTGGACGGGAACGACGTGTTCGCCGTGTACAACGCCACGCGGGAGGCGCGGCGCCGCGCCGTGGCCGAGAACCAGCCCTTCCTCATCGAGGCCATGACCTACCGGTGCGGGCTCCGGAGCGTTCCTCGGGAGCGCCGGCTCCCCCCGGGAAAGCTCCCGTCCTTGCAGGGCCCCCCGCCCCCACGGTTCTCGTGGTTTTCCGCCCGTTTTTCCCCGTTTTCCGTAGATTCTCCCCGTTTTCTGTGGATTTTCCACAGATTTTCTGCCTGTTTTTCCCCTGTTCTTTCAGGATCCCCCGATCTCCTCAAAAAGACCCTGTTTCCTGTGGTTTTCCACCCGTTTTCCGTGGATTTTCCGCCTATTTTCCCCTGTTCTTTCAGGATCCCCCAGTCTCCTCAAAAAAGACCCCATTTCCCGCGGATTTCCCACCCGCTTTTCCCCATTTCCCACCCGTTTTTCCCCGTTCTCCCGGGATTTTCCCCCCCAAAACCCCGTTTTCCATGGATTTTCCCCGCCGCCAGGATCGGGCACCACAGCACCAGCGACGACAGCTCCGCGTACAGATCCGTGGACGAGGTGAATTACTGGGACAAGCAGGATCACCCCATCTCCCGCCTGCGGCACTACATGGCCAACCGCGGCTGGTGGGACGAGGAGCAGGAGAAGGCCTGGAGGAAGAGCTCCAGGAAAATGGTCATTCCACAGGGATTTGGGGCGTTTTGGGGTGGGAAGTCGAGGTTTTGGGGTTTGGGGGTTTTCGGGTTTTGGGGTTTTGGGGAAGGAGCCCTGGGATTTGGGAGAGGAGAGCCCGGGATTTTGGAGCGGGGAATTGTCAGGATTTAGGGGAAAGAATCGCTGGGATTTAGGGAGGGGGAATCCTGGGGATTCTGGGGAGGGAGCCGCTGGGATTTTGGGAGGAATAACCAGGACTCTGGGGTGGGGAATCTCCAGGATTTCGGGCAGGAATCCCGGGGATATTTGAGCAGGAATCCCCAGGATTTTGGGCAGGGAGTCCCCTGCATTCTGGGCAAGAACACCTGGGATTTTGGGCAGGAATCTCTGGGAATGTTTTGGGCAGGAATCCCTGGAATTTCGGGCAGGAACCCCCAGGATTTCAGCCCAGGGCATCACCCCGACCTCAGGGAAAAACGCACGGGATTTGGGGCGGGAACCTGCCGTTTTATTGGGGGAAAATCCCGGGGTTTTGGAGCTGGAACGAGTGGGAATTTGGGGCTGGAAGCAGCGGGAATTCGGGGCTGGAACCAGCGGGAATTCGGGGCTGGAACAGTGGGAATTTGGGGCTGGAAGCAGTGGGAATTTCGGGCCGGAACCAGCGGGAATTTTGGGCTGGAAGCAGCAGGAATTTGGGGCTGGAAGCAGCGGGAATTTGGGGCTGGAAGCAGCGGGAATTCGGGGCTGGAAGCAGCGGGAATTCGGAGCCGGAACCAGCGGGAATTCGGGCTGGAAGCAGCTGGAATTTTGGGCTGGAAGCAGCGGGAATTCGGGGCTGGAAGCAGCGGGAATTCGGGGCTGGAAGGAGCAGGAATTTGGGACTGGAACAGCGGGAATTCGTGGCCGGAACCAGCGGGAATTTGGGGCCGGAACCAGCGGGAATTGCGGGCTGGAAGGAGCAGGAATTTGGGGCTGGAAGCAGCGGGAATTTCGGGCCGGAAGCAGCGGGAATTTGGGGCCGGAACAGCAGGAATTTGGGCGCTGCCGCAGGTGCTGGAGGCCTTCGAGCAGGCGGAGCGGGAGCCGAAGCCGCCGCCCCGGCTCCTCTTCTCCGACGTTTACCTGGAGATGCCCCCGAGGCTGCGGCGGCAGCGCGCGGAGCTGGAGCGGCACCTGGAGACCTACGGGGAGCACTACCCGCTCCAGCAGTTCCAGAAGTGACCCCGAAATTCCCGGGAGTTCCCTCAGCGCCCCCGGAATTCCCCAAGCACCTCCCAGATCTGCTGGGAAAGCCCCGAAATCCCCCCCCTTTTCCCCCCAAATTTGCTCTGATCCCGACCCCAAAATCCACCCGGAGACCTCCCCCCATGGAGCCTTTCCTGCTCCGGCGGTTCCAGAAGTGATCCAGGAATTCCCGGGAATTCTGTCAGCACCCTCGGAATTCCCTGAGCACCCCCAGGTCCACCCCGACCCCCCAATAAACACCGTTTGGGAGAGGAATTTTGGGGACGAATCTTGGGATTTTGGGGAGGAGGATCCTAAAAATTTTGTGAAGGGAACCTTGGGGTGTTAAGGAGGGAAATCCCTGGGATTTTGGGGAAGGATTCCGGAGATTTCGGGGAGGGATCTCCGGGATTTCAGGGCAGGGAATCCCCAGGATTTTGGGGAGGAATCCCCGGAATTTTTGGGGAGGAATTCCCAGAACTTGGGGGGCAGAGAGTACCCACGATTTTGCAGAAGGATCTCCGGGATTTTGGGGAAGGATCTCTGGGATTTTGGGGAAGAATCTCCGGGATTTTGGGGAAGGATCTCTGGGATTTTGGGGAAGAATCTCCGGGATTTTGGGGAAGGATCTCTGGGATTTTGGGGAGGAAAAACCCCAGGATTTTGGAGAGAAACCTCCAGGATATTCAGGGAAGGATCCCTGGGATTTGAGAGCTCTGGAAACGTCAAGAACCCCCCATTTTCTCCCAAAAAAAAAAACCCCAAACCCACGGAAAAAGAAGGGATTTATTTTTGGGGGGGTCCCGGGGGGGCCTCGGGCTCAGCCATTCCCAGGATCCGGCAGCCTGGGAGCGCCTCCTCCAGCAGTGCCCGGAGCAGCCCCGGGCTGGGCACCGAGAGCCCGGAGACGTCCAGGGACCGCAGCTCCCTGCGGGAAACAGCACTGGGAGCACTGGGAGGGCACTGGGAGCACTGGGGGGACACTGGGGGGCACTGGGGGATACTGGGATGGACACTGGGGGACATTGGGGGGACACTGAAGGGGACTAGGGGAAAATTGGGGGACACTGGGGGGACACTGGGAGGGCACTGGGGGATATTGGGATGGACACTGGGGGTCACTGGGGGGCAGCGGGGGCCTCACCTGAGGTGGTGCAGCGTGGCCAGGCCCCGCTCGGTGACCTGGGGGCAGCGGGCCAGCGCCAGGTGCTGCAGGGTGGCCCCGAAGACGTGGAGCCGGCCCAGGGCCCAGTCGGACACGTGGGGACATCCCGAGAGGTCCAGGTGGGACAGGTGGGACAGGGACACTGCAGGGGACAGCAGGGACCCCATGGGACCCCCATGGGACCCCCGTGGGACAGGCGAGTCCAGGGTGGGCCTGGGTGTGTTCCCAGGAGGTTTTGGGGGGGTTCCCAGGAGGTTTAGGGGGATTTGGGCTCCCCGGGGTCTCACCCAGGTTGTCCAGCCCCTGGTAGGTGACGGGGGTCCCGCTCAGGTCGATGCCCACCACGGGCAGGTGCCGCAGCCGGGGCAGCTCCGAGCGGCTGCCGGGGCGGATCCAGCGCTGCTGCCCCAGAAACCTGCGGGGTTCGGGGCCCCAAAACCCGCGGGGTTGGAGGGGTCAGCGCCGGGACCCCCCCAGGTGGGGCAGGGACCCCCCAAAAAAGGGGAGGGGGCTCACCTGACCCCCCCCCCGCAGGCCAAGGTGAACTCGGCGGCCGCGACGTCGTCCCCAAAAGTGTCCCTGAGGGACTGGCGGTACCTGGGGGGGGAAACACCTGGTGAGACCCCGGAACCCCCAAATTCTGCCTCACCTGGGGGGGACACACCTGGTGAGACCCCGGAACCCCCAAATTCTGCCTCACCTGAGGGGGGGACACCCCTGGTGAGACCCCAGGGACAGGGGATCCCCCCCATCTGCCCCCCACACCTGGGCGCACCTGCCTGACACCTCCTATCCCAAATTTCGGGGTCTCCCTCCCCAATTTCGGGCCCCCCCTCACTCACGCGTTGAGGTTCCGCAGCCGCCACCGCTGGGCCCAACCCGCCACGGCCCCCAGGCGCTGCCCCCACCGGTCCAGGTGCGCCCGGAGCCCCCCGGAGCTGCCCCGGCTCTGCCCCGGGTGGGGGCGCAGGGCGGGGGCGCCCCGGGACCCCCCGATCTGTGGGGAGAGAACCGGGGGGGGCACAGGTGAGGGGAGAAACACCCGGGGGGGGCTCGGAACGCCCCAAAATCACCCCAAACCGCCCCCTCCCCAAGCCCAGGGCCAGTGCCGGGGGTTGTCCCGCCCCCGGGCGGGTCTCGGGGGTCTCTCCCCCCTCAGGTCACCCCGGGCCCTCACCACCCTCAGCGCCGCCATCTTCGCCGCCTCACGTGACTCGCGGGTCACGTGGCCGCGCCTTTGCACGCCACGCCTGGCCCCGCCCCTTCGCTGTAACCCCGCCCACTCCTGGCTGTGGCCACGCCCCCGCTGCCGTGGCGGTGTCGCCCCCTGGCGGACGCGGGGCAAAAGGAGGATTTTGGGGGGCCCCAAAGACCCCCTGACCCCCCCCAGAACCCCCTGAACCCCCACAAAGACCCCGCAGGGCTCCCAAGATCCCCGAACCCCCCCCAAAGTCCCCCAGGCCGCCCCAGGACCCACCCCCCAATTCCCCTCATCAGAATTAATTAACGAAGCCCCCCCCATTTTCGCACTTTTTTTTTTTATTGATATTCCCTCTTTTCCAGCTTTTTTCCTTCAGGGAGTTTGGGGTGGGGGGAGCCGGGCGGGGGGGACCCGTCGGGGCGGGGCCAGGGATCCGCCGCGATCCAGGGGTCCTCGGAGGCTCGGGAATAGTCCGTGGTCCTGGGATCCCCCAAAAACCCGGGGATCCCCTCGTGGTCCTGGGATCCCCCGCAGTCCAGGGATCCGCTGAGGCTCGGGAATGCTCCGTCCCGCCGGGATTTCCCGAGTCCTGCGGTCGCTCCGCGCTCCGGGAATATTCGGCGCCCCGGGAATTCTCCGGGAATGCTCCGTGCCGCGGGCATTGTCCACGATCCAGGGATTCTCGGGGGTCTTGGGTGGGGTCGTCTGAGCCCCCCGGGAATTGTCCGTGCCCCGGGAATTGTCCGCGGTCCAGAAGCGAATTCCCCGTTCTCCGGAGGGGGATAAAGCTCCGGGCAGGAATTCTCCGCACCCCGGGAATTGTCCGTGACCCGGGGCCGCTCCGCCGAGCCCCGGGAATTCTCCGCACCACGAGGATTCTCCCCCCGCCCCGGGACCCCCCCGGTCGCCCCTCGGGCCCCCCTACAACACCTGGAATTTCCAGGTGCTCTGATCCTTGTACTCCAGGCAATCTGCGCCCCCGAAATTCACCTTCCAGGCGCTGCCCTGCTCCTTGAACTCCAGGCAATCCACGGCCCCGAAGCCCATCCCGGGGGTCCCCCCGTAGCCCGCGGGGGACGCGGCCAAGCCCAGCCCGGGGGGGCCCAGGGGGCTCAGCCCGCCCACCTGGGGGGGCAGCGGGGACAGGTACGAGTCGAGCCCCCCGAAGTAGCCGGGGTAGCCCTGCCCGAAGCCCCCGGAGCCCGGGAAGCCGCGGAACCCCGGCGCTCCCGCGGGGTCCGGCAGCGGCGACAGCGCCGCGGGGCTCCAGATGGACACGGGGGCGGCGCTGGGGGGGCCGGGGGGGGCGGGCGGCGGCGTGAAGGGGCCCGGGGGGGGCTCCGGGGGGGGGTCCCGGGGAGGGGAGCTCTTCTTTTTGGGGGGAGGGCGCGGTTTGGGGGGGCCCGAGCCCTGAGCCTGCTGCTGGCGGCACTTGGCGCGGCGGTTCTTGAACCACACCTGGGGGGGACACGGGGAAACTGAGGCACGGGGGGGGCACGGGGGGAAACTGAGGCACGGGGGGAAACTGAGGCATGGGAGAGACACGGGGGGGACACGGGGGGGGCCGGGGAAACTGAGGAACGGGGGGGCGCGAGGGGACACGGGGGGGACACGGGGAAACTGAGACGGGAGGAGACACACGGGGAAACTGAGGCACGGGAGGGACACGGGGGGGGACACGGGGAAACTGAAGGCACGAGGGGGACACGGGGGAACTGAGGCACGGGGGGGCGCGGGGGGGGACACGGGGGGGAAACACACGGGAATATTGAAGCCCCCCGTGTCCCCCCTCCATCCCACCTGCACCCACCCGGGGTTCCCCCGCACCCCCGTCCCGGTGTCCCCAAAATTCCCACCCCCATCCTCCTGTCCCTCACAACTGTCCCATGTTCCCTCCGTGTCCCCCCGTGCCTCAGTTTCCCCCCGGTGTCCCCCGGTCCCCACCTGCACGCGGGACTCGGGCAGGTTGATTTTCAGCGCCACCTCCTCTCGCATGAAGATGTCCGGGTACCGCGTCTTGGCGAAAAGCGCCTCCAGCACGTCCAGCTGCGCCCGCGTGAACGTGGTGCGCTCCCGCCGCTGCTTCCGGGGGGTCCCTGGGGGCGGGACAGGGTTGGGGGACCCCCGGGGTTGCGGGGAGACCCCCGGGGTTGGGGGGAGACCCCCGGGGTTGGGGAGAGACCCCCGGGGTTGGGGGGAGACCCGGGAATCGGGAGAAAACCCGGAGATTTAGGGGTGGGATTGAGGGGGATTGGACGTGGTGCGCTCCCGTCGGTGATACCCGGGAGGAGATCTCTGGAGGGGGGGACAGGGTTAGGGGACCCCCGGGATTGCGGGGAGACCCCCTGGAACCGGGAGAGACCCGCGGGATTGGGGCAGCGCCGGAATCGTGAGAAAACCCCGGGACTGGGGGGAAAACCCGAGATTTGGGGGGGTGGGATTGGGGGCGGGCGCGGGGGGTCCGCAGGGCGCCCTCCCCCTCCCTCCGTGACCCCCCCAAAGACCCTCCCAACCCCCCCCTCCAGATTTTGGGGTACCCAGGCCCCCCCACAGGGGGGGGCCCGCAGCTCCATCCTCCCTTCCCCGTTTTACCCCCAAATTTGGGGTACCCGGGTGTCCCCCGCGGGGGTCCCGCGGCTCCATCTCCCCCTCCCCGTGCCCCCCCAACCCCCCGGTGTCGGGGTACCCGGGTACCCCACGGGCGGGGGCAGCAGGTCCAGGCTCAGCCCGTTCACGCCGTAGTGCGGCTGCTTCAGGTACGACATCATGGCCGGGGGGGCTGCGGGGACAGCGCGGCGGCACCGGTGGCACCGGGGGGGGCACGGACGGGTGTCCCCAACTCCCCCGGGGTACCCCAGTCCCCCTGTGCCCCTCCGGAACACCCCCGGAGCCAAACGTGCGCCCCCAAACCTCCGCGTCGCCGCTATGTCTCCCCGGTGCGCCCCGGTGTCCATCCCGGTGTCCCCCCGGTGTCCATCCCGGTGTCCCCCCGGTGTCCATCCCGGTGTCCCCCTGGTGTCCATCCCGGTGTCCCTCCGTTGTCCACCCCGGTGTCCCCCCGATGTCCCCCCGATGTTCCCCCAGTGTCCATCCCGATGTTCCCCCGGTGTCCTCCCGGTGTCCATCCCGGTGTCCCCCCGGTGTCCCCCCGATGTTCCCCCAGTGTCCATCCCGATGTTCCCCCGGTGTCCTCCCGGTGTCCATCCCGGTGTCCCCCCGGTGTCCCCCCGATGTCCCCCCGGTGTCCATCCCGGTGTCCCCCCCCCAGCCCCCGGTGAGGCGGTGTAGGTCGTGCCACCCCCGGCCCCCCAAAACCCCCGGGACCCCCGGCCCCGGTGCACGGGGGGGACACCTCGGGGCCACCAGCCCGAGGCCACTAGCCCTGTCCCCACACCAGGGACGGCGGCGGCGGCTCGGCCTCGAGGCCAGCGCAGGGCTGGGGCTGGTCGCCACCCAGCTGGGGCCAGCGCTGGTGGCCTCTCCCCGAGCCACGGGACACCGCGCTGGGGCTGGCGGCGATGTCCGGAGCCGGGACACGGGGCTGGTGGCCCTGTGGCTCCCCAGGGATGTCCCCCGGGCTCCGGTGGCCCTGTGCCCCCTCTGGCGATGTCCCCGGGGTTCCGGTGGCCCTGTGGCTCCCCAGGGATGTCCCCCCAGGCTCCGGTGGCCCCGGCGATGCCCCCCGAGCTCCGGTGGCCCCGTCCCCCACCCCAGGGTCGCCCCCCGCGCCCCCCCGGCCGCCCCCCGCCCGCCGGGCCGTACCTGCGGCGGTGTCCCGGTGGCGGCGGCGGTGCCCCGGTGGCGGCGGCGGTGGCAGGGGAGGCACCCCCGCGGCGGGGGGAGCCTTAAGTAGGAGCCGCGTGATGTCACCCCCTAATCCGGGGGGACCGGGGGTGACATTGGCCCGGCCGCTAATCCCGGGCGGCCGCCAATTAACGGGGGGGCGCGGGGGGGCACCGGGGGGGCACCGGGAATGGGGGGGACACCGGGAATTGGGGGGGGACACCGGGAATTGGCGGGGACACGGGGGGGACACCTGGAATTTGGGAGGGACACCGGGAATTGGGGGGGACACCGGGAATTGGGGGGACAGGGGGTGACACTGGCCCGGCCGCTAATCCCGGGCGGCCGCCAATTAACGGGGGGGCACCGGGAATGGGGGGGACACGGGGGGACACCGGGGTATTTTTTGGGTGGGGGGCCCTCTGTGCCCCCCGGGGGGGGTCGCTAATCCCGGCCCAGCTGCCGCGTCTGGGCCGCGGGGACGCGCGGGGACAGCGCGGGGGGGCCCGAGCCGGGGGGGGGTGGGAAAAGGGAGGGAAAAACCGGGAATTCCGGGCGGGTGGGGGGCAGCTGGAATTCCGGGAATAAGCCCCCACTCCCCCAAATGCTTCCTGAAGTTGTGGAATTTCCCGAATTCCGGCGCTTTCTCCCCAAAATAACCCCAAGGAATTAAGGGAGGGGGTCCCGAATTTTCAAGGTGGGGGGGGTCCCCGAATTCCAAGGGGGGGTCCCGGCACGGGCGGGGGGGGCCCGGGGGGAGCAGCTGGAGGCGAGTGTGGAAATGGGGCTGATTAGGTTGTTTTCCAGACGCGCGGATTTGGGGGGATTAACCCAAATCCGGGAGCCGGGGGGGGGGTGGGGGGGGCTGGGAAAAGGAAGGGGGGAAGGGGAGAGACCCCCCCCCCCCCAAAAAAATGGGGATGGCAGGGAGCCGAAATTTGGGAATTTGGGGAGTAAAATGAGGAAATAAATGGGAATAAATTGAATTATTCGAGGGGGAGGGGCGGGAATCCCCCCCTCAAAAAAAAAAAACCCCTGGGATCGCAGGGAGCCAAAATTTGGGAATTTCGGGAGTGGAATCATGAATTAAATGGGAATAAATGACGGGGGGCAGGGTGACATTGGGACTAAAACCTGAAATTCGTATCAAATGCGATCGATCTTTGTATTAGAAATCGATTATTGGTATCAAAATCTGGGTAAGTGTCATTTAAAATCGATTATTTGTACCCAAATCGATCGATATTGATAGAAAATCGGATATTTACACCCAAATCCTTCTGGATTTACGTTAAAAATCGGCATTTGTATCAAAACCCCTCCATTTCGGGTATTTCTATAAAAATCTCACTCTATTGATATAAAAATTGGAAATTTTTATCAAGATCCCTCTGTATTGATAAAAAATCGGTGTATTTATATCAAAATCCCATTGTTTTTATATAAACACTGGGATATTTATATCAAAATCCCTCAATATTTTTATATTAAAATGGGACATTACCATCAAAATCCCATTATTTTTACACAAAAATTGGGACATTTCCGTCAAAATCCCAATATTTCTATATAAAAATTGGGATATTTATATCAAAATCCCAATATTTTTATATAAAAATTGTGGTATTTCCATCTAAACCCCTCAATTTTTACCCAAAACCGGGGATATTTCCCTCAGAATCCCTCTGTTTTTAGGGGATATTCGCACCCAAATCCCGATTTTCTTATCAAAGGATGAATTTTGATATCGAACCCCCCCCCCCCCGTCCCCTCCCCCCCCCCTTTTCCAGGGACCTCAGGTGGCTGCCCCTCCCCCCCCTAATCCCGATTATTGGGATAAATTTATCCCGGGGTGTCAGGAACCATCAACGTCCCGGGATAATCCCCTCCCCCCCTGCGGGGAACCCCCCCAATCCCAAACGACCCCCACCCCCCCGAAATTTTGGGATGAAGGGCGGGAATTCGAGGAATCCCCAAAAATCCGGGTGGAATTCCAAGGAAATCAGGGTTTTGGTTGGTTTTTTTTTTTTTTTTGGTGGGATTTCCTTTATTCCAGCAGAGCCAGGGTGACAATTCCCGCCCCCACTCCCCCCCCCTCCTCCCCCAAATTCCCCTTTTCGCCCCCAAAACCCCGCGTAGAAAACCAGGAATTCCCCAAATCCAGGGAATTCCCCCGAAATTCCCGCCTTGGATATGCCAAGTGCACAAAAACAAAAACGGGGGAAACCACCCCAAAAAAGCTCCAGAATCTTCAGGAATTTGGGGTCTCTCCCTGTCTGGAATAACCCCCCCCACACAACCCCCCCAAATTTCTGGGATAAAAGGTGGGAATTTGAAGAATCCCGAAGACCTGGCAGGAATTCCGAGGGAACGCGGGATTTCCGTGGGGTTTTCTTTATTCCGATGGAGACGGGGCCACAGCGACCCCCCCGAGCGCCCCCAGAATTCCCCTTTTCCCCCCCCAAAACCCCGTGTAGAAAACCAGAAATTCCCCAAAACCCCCGAGAATTCCCCCGAGCCCCACCCGGGACACCCCAGGTGGGAACCGAAGCGTACAAAAACAAAAAAGGAGGGAACGGCCCCAGGAAGCCGCGGGATGTGCGGGAATTCGGGCTCCCAGGATCCCCAGGATCCCCGGGATTCCCGGGGTCCCCAGCACGCCGCGGCCTCAGGCGCGCTCGCCGCGGATCCGCCGCGCCAGCTGGATGTCCTTGGGCATGATGGTGACGCGCTTGGCGTGGATGGCGCAGAGGTTGGTGTCCTCGAACAGCCCCACCAGGTACGCCTCGCTCGCCTCCTGGGACAGGGGGGACACCCACGGGGTCACCTGGCACCTCCCCTATCCCCTGTGCCATCCCTGTGTCCCAAACAGCCCCACCAGGGACGCCTCGCTCGCCTCCTGGGTGGGTGGGACATGGGGGGGACACGGGGGGGACATGGGTGACACCAATGGCAGCGCTCTGGAAGCGCAGGGAGGGGTTTGGGGTGTCCCTGTCACAGTTTGGGGTGTCCCTGCCCTGTCCCAGGTGTGTCCTAGGTGTGCCCAGATGTGTCCAGGTGTGTTCCAGCCCTGTCCCAGATGTGCCCCAGTGTGTCCCTGCCCCGCCCCAGGCGCGTCCCTCACCTGCAGGGCGCCGATGGCAGCGCTCTGGAGGCACAGGGAGGGGTTTGGGGTGTCCCTGCCCTGCCCAGGTGAGTCCTTGCCCTACCCAGGTGTGTCCCAGGTGTGCCCCAGCCCTGTCCCAGGTGTGCCCCGGTGTGCCCCAGATGCGTCCCTCACCTGCAGGGTGCCAATGGCGGCACTCTGGAAGCAGAGGGAGGGGTTTGGGGTGTCCCTGCCCTGCCCAGGTGTGTCCAGGTGTGTCCCAGGTGTGCCCCAGCCCTGTCCCAGGTGTGCCCAGATGTGCCCAGGTGTACCCCAGGTGTGTCCCAGGCGCGCCCCTCACCTGCAGGGCACCAATGGCGGCGCTCTGGAAGCGCAGGTCGGTTTTGAAGTCCTGGGCGATCTCGCGGACGAGCCTCTGGAATGGCAGCTTCCGGATCAGCAGCTCCGTGGATTTCTGGTAGCGCCGGATCTCCCGCAGCGCCACCGTGCCGGGCCTGGGGACGGCGACGGCCCGGGGCGTTGGGGGCACCGAGGGCACCCCCGGGTCCCCCTGTTCCTCTTGCCAATCCCCGTGACTCCCTCTGTGTCCCCCCATCCCTGTGTCCCCCCATGTCCCCACAAGTGTCCCCCCCATGTCCCCCCTCCCCATGTCCCTCCCGTGTCCCCACGTCCCCCTGTGACCCCCCAGCCCCGTGTCCCCCCCGGTGTCCCCCCTTTACCGGTAGCGATGCGGTTTCTTGACGCCCCCCGTGGAGGGCGCGCTCTTCCGGGCCGCCTTGGTGGCAAGCTGCTTCCGCGGCGCCTTGCCGCCGGTGGATTTCCGAGCCGTCTGCTTGGTGCGGGCCATCCCGGGCCGTCACAGCCTGGAGCCGCCGGGAAAAAAACGGGGAGAAAAACGAGGAAAAAACCGGGGAAAACGGGAAAAACGAGAAGGGATCCCCGCCGCGGCCTACGCGACTACAACTCCCAGGAGCCCCCCGCGCCACGTCACGCGACCACTTCTCCGCGCCTGATTGGCTGAGTGCGACGCCCGCGCTGCCCCGAACTACAGCTCCCAGGAGCCTCCGTGCGGCCCCCGCTGATTCGCCGGGGCGGTGCCATTCGCTCGCCCTCCCGTTGATAGACGTGCCTGACAGCCAATCACATCCTGCCTTTCTGGCCAATAAGCGCGCGGCCGCGCACGGAAGGCGGGATTAAGGAGCAGCGTCTCCTCAGGCGACCCCGGCCCCCCCCCGCGCACCGGAGCCCCCCCGGTATTTCCCCCCCACCGCTCTCCGGTACCGACCCCCGACTGCCGCCGCGCCCCCGGTACCTGCGAGCGGCGCTGGCGGCGGCGCTGGAGCCGTGGGGGTCCCGCGGTGCGGCTGCGGCGGCTTCGATCTCCCCCTTCCCGCCTTTCCCGGCAGAAAATGGCGGGTCCCGGCTGAGGGCGGTTCCCGTCGTGCCCCGCGCGCGGCGGGGCGGGAACCGGGGGGGGGGGGGTCGGCTGAGGTGAGGCCGCGCCGCCATCTTGGGCGGCCTGAGGGGGCGCGGGGCCTGGGGCGCTACCGAGGCTTTTCCCGCCTCCGAATTCCGTGATTCCCTCATTCCCGAATTGCGGGATGTTGGTTTTTGGGGGTTTCAGCGAGGAAACGGAGTATGGGAGAGCTCGGAGCCAGGCATCACTGCCATCCCTCCTCCCTCAGGTCCCTTTTCCCATGAAAACACCCCAAAAAACCCCACAAAACCCACCCAAACCCGGCTCAGGTTTCCATCTTTTATTCCCAAGAGGAGTAGTTCCATCATTTCATGGTGTTTTTTAGGGTTAAGGGGACAAAGCTTGGAAGAGTTCCAAGTGTGTTAATCCCGAAAACGCCCTCAAACAGCCCAAAACCCAAACCAAATCCAGCTCAATTTTCCATAACTTTATTCCCAAAAGGAGTAATTTCATGATGCCATAATTCCACGGTGCTGGTTTTTAGCATTAAGCAAGAAAATGGAATTTGGAAGAGCTCGGAAAGAGGCATCGCCCCCATCCCTCCTCCCTCAGCTCCCTTTTCCCATAAAAACACTCAGTTGGTCCCAAAACCCCCACAAAACAGCCCAAAAACCACGCAAACCTGGCTCAAATTTCCAATGTTTTATTTCCAAAAGGCCACCGAGTCACGGAAGGCAACCGGAATGAGGGGTGGAAAGCCAATCAGTGAGGGAATAATAAAATTATTGGAAATTTTCAGTGATTTAAGGAGTTTTTTCCCAATTTTTCAGCCTCTCAGGGAGTGTTCCGTGGGAGAAAAATCCCAAAAAAAGCTGGATCTGGCTGAAAATGGCATCGGTGAAGGCAGTTACTGAGGAAGAGGAGGATCTGGAGTGAGGGCAAGGATTTGGGGGCGAAGAAAAGATCTTGGGGTGGGATTTGATGCAAAGGATTTGGGGTGGAATGAAGAATTTAGGGTGGGATAGGAGGGATTTGGGGTGGGAACTGAAGGATTCTGGGTTGGATAGAAAGGAAATTTGGGTGGGGTTTGAGGGATTTTGGGTGGCATAGGAAGGATTTGGGACAGAATGATGGAATCTGGGGCGGAATGAGGGAATTTTGGGTGGGATTTGAGGGATTTTGGGTGGGATCTGGGGGATTTTGGGTGGAATGATGGAATTTTGGATGGGATTTGAGGGGTTTTGGGTGGGATTTGAGGGGTTTTGGGCGGGATTTGAGGGATTCTGGGGGGGATCAGACCCCCAGCCCCCCGTCCCACCGCCCGCGCGGGATCTGGGAATCGCCCGGTGCCGGCAGCGTTTTGGCGATTCCCGTCATGGAGCGCGGGGGGTGTCCCGGGGGGCTGGGGGGCTCGGCACTGTCGCGACGTGTCCCGATATGTCCCGATATCAGATGGTATCAGATGATACCAGGCGATATCTCGCGCTAGATCGCGACATGTCGCGACAGGGCCCCCCAGCAGGGCCTACGCCAGGCAGGACTCGATGGCGGCCACGATCCGGCGCAGTTTGGAGTCGCTGTCCACGAATCCATCACCGTTCTGGGGGGGCCAGCAGCGCTCAGAGAGGGGGGGACACCCCCAAAATTGGGCTGGGGGAGGGGGGACACCCCCAAAATGTCCCCCCCGAGTGAGGGGGACACACTGGGGCAGGGGCACCCACCTTTTTGGAGTGGACCAGGTGTCCCCCCACGGTCACCTCAAACCATCCCGTCACCTCCGGGGTGCCCTGGCCGCTCTGGGGGGCACGGGGGGGCAGCTGAGAGAGAGTCCCCTCCCCAAAATCCTGGGGATCCCCCTCAAAATCCTCTGCTCCCCCCGGAATTGGAAGACCCTCCCCAAAATCCTGGGTATCCCCCTCAAAATCCTGTGCCCCCCCCAGAATTAGGAGACCCTCCCCAAAATACCCTGCAGCCCCTGCAAATCACACGGACCCCCCCAGAATCCTGTGACCCCTCGCCAAATTAGCCCCGACGCCCAAATTTGGGGCCCCCCAAACCCACCACGTCCAGGGCTCCCGGGAAGCGCCGCTCCAGCTCCTGCTTGAGCTTCTCAAACTGGAATTTTGGGATGGGGGGGTCACCCCGGGCCCGGGGGGGGGCGGGAATGGGGAGGGGGCACCCCCTGGGTGTTTTTGGGGGTCCTCCCCCGGTTTTTGGGGGATCAGGAAGGGGGGGGGCTCACCTTGGGTTTGTAGCCTCAGGCCCCGCTGGTGGGAGGTGGTCAGTGAGGGGGGGACCCTTTTTTAGGGACCCCCCCCGGGATTGGGGTGCCCGGGGTTGGGGACCCTCACCCAGAATTAGGGACACCCCCCCAGGGGCACAGAGACCCCCCTCGGGATTGGGGACCCCCCCGGAATCAGGGACACCCCAAAAATTACCCCTCCCCTCCCCCGGGGCAGGGACACACCCCCGGAATTTGGGACACACCCGGAATTTGGGATCGCCCCGGAATTGGGGACCCCCACCCCGAAATTGGGGACCCCCCCGAAATTAGGGACCCCTCCAGGAGCACACGGAGTCCCCCCAGAATTAGGGACACCCCCCCAGAATTGGTGACACCCCACCCCCAGAATTGGGGACCCCCCGGGATTTGGGGACCCCCCGGGATTTGGGATCCCTCTCAGGGGCACAGGGACCCCCCCCAGGGACCACC
Organism: Monarcha castaneiventris obscurior; assembly: GCA_026261815.1. Lineage (NCBI taxonomy): Eukaryota > Metazoa > Chordata > Aves > Passeriformes > Monarchidae > Monarcha > Monarcha castaneiventris. The sequence continues at coordinate 140,661 of JAMPIT010000785.1, forward strand.
CCCAGAATTAGGGACCCCCCCCGAATTGGGGCCCCCCGGTACCAGTAAAGGACATGGACTCGGAGCGGCGCCATGGCGGCAACTGCGCGTGCGCGGGAGGGGCGGGGCCAGCAGCGTGGCCACTGACACCGGTGTGGGGCCAGTGGGACCAGTGACACCAGTACAGGGCCAGTGACACCAGTACAGGGCCACTGACGCCGGTGTGGGGCCAGTGGGACCAGTGACACCAGTACAGGGCCAGTGACACCAGTACAGGGCCACTGACGCCGGTGTGGGGCCAGTGGGACCAGTGACACCAGTACAGGGCCAGTGACACCAGTGTGGGGCCAGTGGGACCAGTGACACCAGTACAGGGCCACTGACACCGGTGTGGGGCCAGTGGGACCAGTGACACCAGTACGGGGCCAGTGACACCAGTACAGGGCCAGTGACACCAGTACAGGGCCAGTAACTCCAGTACAGGGCCAGTGACACCAGCGTGGGGCCAGTGGGACCAGTGACACCAGTACAGGGCCAGTGACACCAGCGTGGGGCCAGTGGGACCAGTGACACCAGTACAGGGCCAGTGACACCGGTGTGGGGCCAGTGGGACCAGTGACACCAGTACAGGGCCAGTGACACCAGTACAGGGCCAGTGGGACCAGTGACACCAGTACAGGGCCACTGACACCGGTGTGGGGCCAGTGGGACCAGTGACACCAGTACGGGGCCACTGACACCGGTGCGGGGCCAGTGACACCAGTACAGGGCCAGTGACACCAGTGTGGGACCACTGACACCAGTGTGGGGCCAGTAACTCCAGTACAGGGCCAGTGACACCAGTGCGGGGCCAGTGGGACCAGTGACACCAGTGCGGGGCCAGTGACACCAGTGCGGGGCCAGTAACTCCAGTACGGGGCCAGTGGGACCAGTGACACCAGTGTAGGGCCAGTGACACCAGTGTGCGGCCAGTAACTCCAGTACAGGGCCAGTGACACCGGTGTGGGGCCAGCGGGACCAGTGGCACCAGTACAGGGCCACTGACACCAGCGTGGGGGCAGTGGGACCAGTGACACCAGTACAGGGCCAGTAACTCCAGTACAGGGCCAGTGACACCAGTTTGGGACCAGTAGCACCAGTATGGGGCCACTGACACCCGTATGGGGCCACTGACACCAGTCCAGGGCCAGTGGGACCAGCAGGACCAGTATAACCAGTATAGGGACCACAGTGGGACCAGTACGGAGACCCCGCGGTGATGGGTGAGGCCTGGGACACCCCAGTGGGACCAGTAAAAACCAGTATAGAGATGGCAGGGTAAGGGGGCTGGGACTGGGGTTATTCTGGGGGATGTTCTGGTTGTACTGGGGCATGAACTGGTTGTACTGGAGGATGTTCTGGTTGTACTGGGGTTATACTGGTTATACTGGAGGATGTTCTGGTTATACTAGGGCATGGACTGGTTATACTGGGGCATGGACTGGTTGTACTGGGGGATGTTCTGGTTATACTGGGGGATGTTCTGGTTATGCCGGGGCATGAACTGGTTGTGCCAGTGTACCTGAACTGGTTATACTGGAGCTTGTACCCCCCAATATAACCCCCGTATCTCCCCAGTATAACCACTGTATCCCCCAGTATAACCCCACAGTGTATCCCCCCAGTATAACCAGTACAACCCCCCAGTATAAACCCCCCAGTATAACCAATATTTCACCCCAGTGCAACCCCTCCATTCCCCAGTATAACCAGTATAACCCCACCAGTACCCCCCCAGTATCCCCAGTCCCTCCCCCAGCACAATAACTATTCCTCCTCCAGTATAACCAGTTCCGCCCCAGTGCCGCCCCAGCCCCCCCAGTCCCGCCTCCAGTGCCCCCAGTATAACCAGTTCCGCCCCCCAGTATAACCAGTACCTCCCCTCAGCCCCCAGTCCCGCCCCCGGCCCCCCCGGTATAACCAGTCCCGCCCCCGGCCCCCCCAGTATCCCCCAGTATAACCAGTCCCGCCCCCAGTCCCGCCCCGGCCCCCCCGGCCCCGGCCCCGCCCGCTCCCTCCCCCAGGCCGGGCGCTCGGGCGGCAGCGCCGATGGATCCCGGGGATCCGCTGGATCCGCCCGATCCCGGGGGGCGGGGGGGGCGCGGGGGGCGCCGCTGCTGAGCCGGGGGGGCCCGGGGGGGTCCCGGGGAGGACCCGGGAGGGGTCCGGGGGGTCCCGGCGCCCCCCGATCCCGGAGCCATGGGCGAATGGACCATCCTGGAGCGGCTGCTGGAGGCGGCGGTGCAGCAGCACTCCACCATGATCGGCAGGTCAGCGACCCCCAGGCCCCTCGGGACCCCCAAACCCGCCTCCGGGACCCCCGAATCCACCCCCGGGACCCCCCGGTCCCCCCCCGACTTTCGCATTCCACCGAACTCCTCCCCCCGGAGCCCCGAGATTCCCCCGTGTCCCTACACGGAACCCTGAGGTTTCCATCCCCTCCCGGGCCCTTCCCGGAGCGCCCCCCAAATTCCCCTCGCACCCCCAAATTCCTCCCCCGACCCCCCGGTCCCACCCCCCGGCTCAGCATCCCCACCCGGCTTTAACCCCCCGCACCCCCCGGGCCCCCCAAACCCCCGGACCTTCGGGACCCCCCCCACATCTCACCGCGGACCCCAAAATCCCCTCCCGAACCTCCCCAGGACCCCCAAAGCTGCCCCCGCTGCTCCCCCCGCCGCTGTCCCCTCCCCGCTGTCACCTCCCCTCGGGCAGCAGGTGACACTGCTGGACACTGGGGACACTGGTGGACACTGGGGACACTGATGGACACTGCTGGACACTGGGACAGCCCGGGGGGCCCCTCCCGTGGGGGGGAGGGAGGACAAGGCCCCCGCGTGTCCCCAAACCCGTCCCCACTCCCCGCAGGGCACCCCCCGAGTGGGATCTGAGGGGATGCCTGGGATTTGGGGCACAGCTGGGACCTGGGGCACAGCTGGGATTTGGGGGGGACGGGTGTGACCCACGTGTCCGGGCCCAGGTGGGCCCAGGTGGCCCCAGGTGGCCCCAGGTGACCCCGGTGGCTCCGGCCACCCACGGGTTCCGGTGTCCCCGCGGGGAGCACGTGACCGGGGCAGCCACGTGTCCGGCAGGGGCTGTGCGGCCAGGTGGGACCCCCGTGTGCAGCTCTGACCCCTGTGTCCAGGTGGGACCCACATCTCTGGGTCCAGCCCCACGTGTCCAGGTCCGACCCAGGTGTCCAGACCCCACCCATGTGTCCATGTCCAGACAGGACCCACATCTCCATGTCCAGCCCCCATCCAGGCCGACCCCAGGTGTCCAGCCCCAGGTGGGACCCACATGTCCAGACAAGACCCACATATCCATGTCCAAACAGGACCTGCATGCCCAGGTGGGACCCACATCTCTGGGTCCAGCCCCCTGTGTCCAGACAGGACCCCCATCTCCATGTCCAACCCCCCTCTCCAGGCTGACCCCAGGTGTCCGGCCCCAGGTGGGACCCACGTGTCCAGACAGGACCCACGAGTCCATGGCCAGACAGGACCCCCATATCCATGTCCAACCCACCCCTCCAGGCCGACCCCAGGTGTCCAGCCCCACCTGCAGACCCCCCCCAGCCCATGCCCACCTCTCTCCCCCCTCTGGCAGGATCCTGCTGACGGTGGTGGTGATTTTCCGCATCCTGATCGTGGCCATCGTGGGCGAGACGGTGTACGAGGACGAGCAGACCATGTTCATGTGCAACACGCTGCAGCCGGGCTGCAACCAGGCCTGCTACGACAAGGCCTTCCCCATCTCCCACATCCGCTACTGGGTCTTCCAGATCATCCTGGTGTGCACGCCCAGCCTCTGCTTCATCACCTACTCGGTGCACCAGGCGGCCAAGCAGCGCGAGCGCCGCTACTCCTTCCTCTACCCGCTGCTGGACGCCAAGAAGCCCAAGCTCAATGGGGCGCCGGCGCCGGGCCCCGACGGCGCCGCCAAGGACGACCCCGAGGACGCCAAGGAGCTGCCGCTGCCGCCGCCGCCGCGGCCGCCCCGCAGCGCCAAGATGAAGCGGCAGGAGGGCATCTCGCGCTTCTACGTGATCCAGGTGGTTTTCCGCAACGCGCTGGAGATCGGCTTCCTGGGCGGGCAGTACTTCCTCTACGGCTTCAACGTGCCGGCCATCTTCGAGTGCGACCGCTACCCGTGCGTCAAGGAGGTGGAGTGCTACGTGTCGCGGCCCACCGAGAAAACCGTGTTCCTGGTGTTCATGTTCGCCGTGTCCGGCGTCTGCGTCCTGCTCAACCTGGCCGAGCTCAACCACCTGGGCTGGCGCAAGGTGCGGGCGGCCGTGCGCGGGGCCCGGGCGCGCCGCAAGTCCCTGGGCGACGCGCGCAAGAAGGAGCCGGCGGCGCCCGCGCCCGTCCCCGCGCCCGCCCTGGGCCGGACGCAGTCCAGCGAGTCGGCCTACGTGTGATGGGATGGGATTGGGATTGGGATCGGGATTGGGAGCGGCACGGGACGGGGGGCAGGCCTGGACTGGTGGTGGGAGTGAAGTTATCGGGGTGTCGGTCCCAAAATGGCAGGGTTTGGAGCCAAAACCAGCAGGATTTTGGTCCCAAAATGGTGGGGATTGGAGCCAAAGTCACTGGATTTCGGTCCCAAAATGGATGGGTCTGGAGCCAAAGTCAGTGGGATTTCATACCTGAATTGGTGGGGTTTGGAAAACTGTGAGGATTTCGGTCCCAAAATGGTGCAGATTGGAGCCAAAGCTGCTGGGATTTTGGTCCCAAATTGGTCAGGTTTGGAGCCACAGTTGTTGGGATTTCACCCGGAACTGCTGGGATGGTCAGGATTTCACCCGGGGTTTGGAGCGACAACGTTTGGGATTTCACCCCCAAATCGCTGGAGTTTGGAGCCAAAATCATTGGGAATTGGAGCCACAATCGTTGGGATTTGATTCCCAAATCGCCGGGGTTTGGACTGAAAACAACCCGGGATCTGCCCCAAATTGCTGGGGTTTGGGCCCAATTTGATGAGGTTCAGACCCAAAACTGTTGGGATTTCATCCCTCAATCGCTGGGGCTTGGACCCAAAATTGCAGGATTTCACCCCCAAATTTCTGAAGTCTGGAGGCAAAATCGCTGTGGGTTTTGCCCCAAAATTGCTGCGGTTTCATCCCTAAAATACTCAGATTCCATCTCAAAATTGCTGGGATTTAGACCCAACATTCCTGTGCTTTTCTCCCCCAAAATTCCCAGGGTTTATCCCTCCAAAATCTCCAAATTTCAGGATTTCACCCCAAAAATTGCTGCTGCTTTTCCCAAGTCTTGGGGACCCACCAAATTTTGTCTCCCCCCTCTTCAATTTTGGGCCCCCCCAGGTGCAAATGGAGCCGTGGCGATTTGGGGGGGGGGTGTGTGTTTATTTCGGGGGATTTGTATTTTTGGGGGGATTTGTATTTGTATTGGGGGGTTTTATTTAATTTGGGGGGGTTATTTATTTTGGGGGTTTTATTTTGGGGGGATTTGTATTTATTTTGTGGGTTTTATTTATTTGGGGGGGGATTTGTATTTATTTGGATGGGTTTTATCTATTTTGTGGGGTTTTTATTGATTTTTGGGGGGTTTATTTATTTCGGGAGTTAAGATTTATTTTAAGGTGTATTTATTTGAGGGGGGAGCATTTATTTGGGGGGGTCAGCGGTGCTGGGGGGGGCAGAGCCCCCCCAAAGTGTAAATAAAGGGGTCACAGAGGCCTGAGTGGCTCCAGGGGGGTCTCTGGGGGTTTTGGGGTGTCCCCCCCGTGTCCTCCCCTGGATTTGGGGCCCCCTAATCCCCCCTGAGCTGAGCCAGAACCTTCTGCCACGGCCCCCCCACGGGAAAGGGGGCTGAGAGCCCCCAGAAGGGGCTCAGACCCCTCCAAAAGTGGCTGAGACCCCCCCAAAAGGGGCTCAGACCCCCCAAAAGGGGCTCAGACCCCCCAAAATGGGCTCAGACCCCCCTTGAAGGGGGGTCAGACCCTCATAGCCCCTCCTGGGGGAGATTTGGGCCCCTCCCAATGGGCTTTGACCCCCCCAGCCCCCCCAGGTGGCCTCGGTTGCCCCTCGGGGGGGTTCAGTTGCCCCCCAGATTGGGTTTGACCCCCCCATACCCAAAAAAGACTCCCCAGACCCGCGGCTGCTCCAAGGAATTTATTGAGGGGGGAGTCCCAGTCACACCCTGGAACAGAGGAAGGGGGAGAGATCAGGGGGGGTTTGGGGGGTCCCAATTTTGGGGTCTCCCCTCCCCAGGCCCCCCAACTCACGTCACTTCCCGGAACGTTCGTTTTTCCACGTATTTCACCCGGTACCTGCGCCGGAACCTGGGCAAAAACACCGGGAATTGGTCAAAATGAGCCCCGCGCGGCAGTGCTCGGCTTTCCCTTTAAATGTTGGGGTTTCCCCCTTAAATTCTGGGATTTCCCCTTCAATTCTGGAATCTCCCATTAAATTCTGGGGTTTCCCTCTCCGTTTGGGGGCTCACTCACTTGGCCCTTTCCCGGGGCTCGATCATGTTGCGCCGCTGGAGGCTCTTGAAGCGATCCCGGAGCACGCTCCCCTCGGGCTGCAATTCCAGGACATTCCCCAAGTTTGTTTTTAGGGATTGCTGAGGTTTTTGGGAGCTCAGGAACCTTCCCCCGCCCCCCCCCCCCCCATTCAAAATTCCGGGGCTGCAGCACCCTCAGCCCCCAGGGTCTCGTCCACGCAACAAAACCCCGGAACCCCCAAATCCTTCACATTCCCGAGTTTGGGAATTCTCACAGCGCAAGGATGGGTCTCATCACAGGGTGCTGGCAGCCCCAAAACCCCAAAACCTGGGGTTTTCCACCCAAAAAAACCCCTGGGAGCACCCACCCGGAGGGTCCGCAGGGACTCCGGGAGCTCCTCGCTGAGCTGCACCTCGGGCCCGGGGTCTTCGTACCTGGAACAGCCCAAAATTGGAATCTTTTAGCCCAAAAAGGGTGGGATTGGCCCAAAATTCCATCCCAAAAATGAGACATCGCCTCCAAACCCCATCAATTGCTCCCAAAATCGGGGCGTTCACTCCTGAATCCCATCCCCAAATGCCCCAAATCCCTACTGCCCCCAAAATTCCCCTTTCCCCTCCCAAAATCCCCCTTTTTCACCCCAAAATCCCTTTTCCCCCTTCCCTAGTGTTGTTTCTGCCCAAAATCCCCTTTTGCTCTCCAGATCCTCCCTCCTCCCCTCCCTTAACCCCAATTCTTCCCTCTCCAAATCCTGATTTATTTCTCCCAAATCCCTTGTCCCTCCCAAAATCCCTTTTCCCATCCCAAAACCTCCCTTTTCCCTCCCCAAACCCCCATTTCCTTCCCCCAAACCCCCATTTCTTTCCCCCAAACCCCCGTTTTTCCCACCGGAGCCTCCCGAGCCGCCTCGGGGCCGTTTCCTGGAGCCGCCGGCGCCGTTCCCGGAGCAGCCGCCGCTGCCGCAGCTCCGCGTCCCTCCGGAGCAGGGCCCGGCGCAGGGAGCGCAGCTGGAACAGCCCCTGCAGCCGCTGCGACGCCAGCCGGGAGCGGGCCCGGAGCGCGGCCTGAGGGGCAAGAACATCAGAGACCGGCCCCAGAGATCCCATCCCGGCCCCACAGATCAATCCTGGCCCCACAGATCCCATCCCGGCCCCACAGATCCCATCCCATCCCATCCCAGCCCCACAGAGCGCAGCCGAACAGCCCCTGCAGCCGCTGCGATGCCAGCCGGGAGCGGGCCCGGAGCGCGGCCTGTGGGACAAGGCACTGAGCGACCCCACAGATCAATCCCGGCCCCACAGACCCCATCCCGGCCCTGAGTGACCCCACAGATCCCATCCCAGCCCCATGGAATGCAGCCGGAACAGCCCCGGAGAGCGGCCTGTGGGGCAAGAACATCAGAGACCGGCCCCACAGATCCCATCCCGGCCCCATAGATCCCATCCCATCCCTCCCCGCATCCCGACCCCCCTGACCCCGCTCTGCACCGTCCCCACCCCAACCCCTCTCCCCCCATTTCTGATCCCGACCCCGACCCTTCACCTTCTCCCTCTGCTCCTTCTCCTTCCGCCGCTGTTTCTCCGTTTTCCTGCCCGGCTGTTCCCGTTTCCTGGGGGGATCCCGGTTCTCCTCCTGCTGCTCTTCTTCCTCCTCCTCCTCCTCCTCCTCCTCCAGCAGCCCCTGGAGCTGCTCCTGCAGCACTGCCTCCTGTGGGATCACGGCAGCTCTGGTGTCAGCAGGGTCTGATCTCGAATTCCGGGGCCAGATCCCGAATCCCGGGCCCAGATCCCGAATTCCGGGCCCAGATCCCGAATCCCGGGCCCAGATCCCGAATCCCGGGCCCAGATCCCAAATTCTGGGCCCAGATCCCGAATCCCGGGCCCAGATCCCGAATCCCGGGCCCAGATCCCGAATTCCGGGCCCAGATCCCGAATCCCGGGCCCAGATCCCGAATTCTGGGCTCAAATCCCGAATCCCGGGCCCAGATCCCGAATCCCGGGCCCGGCTGCCCCCGTTCCCGAATTCCCACCTCTGAGGGCGGCTCCTCGGTGACCTTCAGCCTCCGCTCCACCTTCTCCTCCTCCCTCTTCCTCCTCGTCTCCACCTCCAGCGCCCGCAGCAGCAAATCCTGGGAAAAGGGGGGGACTCGGGGTCACCCCAAACCCCCCAGGAGCCCCCAAAACCCCCCAGGAGCCCCCAAAACCACCCTGGGACCCCCCCAAACCGTTCTGGGACTCCCAAAATCCCCCTGAAACCCCCCAAAGTCCCCTCTGAGCGCCCCCAAACCCCCTCCCAACCACCCCAAGAGCTCTGAGGATCCCCCAAAACCTCCCCAGGAGCCCCCTGAGCCCCTCTGGGATCCCCCCAAATCCCCCCTGGTAGCCCCCAAACCCTTCCTGGGACCCCCCCAGACCCCCAAACCTCCTCAGGGCCCCCCAAATTCCCTCCTGGGACCCCCCCAAACCTCCTCGGGACCCCCAAATCCCCTCTGAGACCCCCCAAACCTCCTCGGGACCCCCAAACCCCCCCGGGACCCCCCAAGCCCCCAGACCTGGTGCTCCTGGAAGGGGGGGTTGTAGGAGCCCCCTTGGCCGATGACCTCCACGGGGGGAAGCGGCGACGGCTTCACCTGGAGCCGGGCGGGGCGCTGGGAAAAGGGGGGGGACACCCCAAAAATGAGACCCCCCCCAACCTCGGGGGGCAGCCAGAGGGGTCTGGGGGGGCTCAGAGGGGACTTGAGGGATCTGGGGGTGTTTGAGGGGGGCTCAGAGAGGTTTGGGGGGGGCTCAGAGGGGTTTGGGGGGGCCCGGGGGGGATTTGGGGGGGTCATAAAGAGGCTGGGATGGGTTTGGAGGGGCTCAGAGCAGTTTTGGGGTGGCTCAGGGGGGTTTGAGGCAGCTCAGGGAAGATTTTAGGGGTTCCCAGAGGATTTGGGGGGTCCCAGGAGAATTTGGGGAATTCGAGTTGGGCTCAGGAGGGATTTGGAGGGGTCCCAGAAGTGTTATGGGGGAATTTCAAGGAGCTTTGAGGAAGATACCAGAGATCTGAAGAGTTTGGGGTGTCACAAGGGGGTCCTGGGGGGTTTGGGGGGTCCCGGGGGTGTTTTTGGGGGCTCCCACCTGCACCCGCATCCTCTTGGTCTGCTGGAGGTACCAGGGGTCCTGCCCGGCCAGGGGGGCGTCCAGAGGGTCTGGGGGGGCACAGAGGGCTCTGGGAGGGGGTCCTCAAAATCCCCCCACCCCCAAAAGCACCCCCCACCCCTGAAAGGTGCCCCTAATCCTCCCAAATCCCCCCCACCCCAAAAACCCCTCCCAAAATCCCACCAAATTCTTCCAAGCCTGCAAAATTCCTCCCCCCAACCCCAAACCCCCCAAAATTGCCCCTGAATCCCCCCCAACTCACTGTGCTCCCCCCAGATGTCGTAGAAGCCCCTCTGGGGGTCCGAGCGCCCCAGCTCGGGGGGTTTTTGGGGGGTGGGGGCTGACCCCCGGCTGAGCCGGGCTCGGAGCCGCCGCTCCCCCCGGGGGAAAATCCCTTTTTCTGCCTTTTTCTCCCAAAATTCCTGGCGGCGCTTTTCCTTCCGCCCGTTTGGGGTCTGGTGGGCGCAGATGCTGCAGAAAGGGGGGGTCAGAGAAGAGGGGACCCCCAAAAATGAGACCCCCAAATGTGAGGGGGTCCCTGATGGGGAACTGGGGGCTCCTGAGGGGTTTTGGGGGGTCCTGCGGGGTTTGGGGGATCCATGGGGGGGCCTGAGGGACCCCAGAGAGGATCTGGGGGGTCCAGGGAGGTTTTGGGGGGTTCAGGGGGGAGAACTGGGGGGCCAAGAGGGGATTGGGGGGTGTTTGGAGGGGTCATGGGGTGGTTTTGGGGGGTCCCAAGGGCATCTTGGGGGTCCCATGGGGAGTTTGTGGAGACATCAAGGGGGGACCCACCCCAAAATCCCTCCCCAGGTGGATTCAGGGGGAAGAGACCCCAAAGCCGCCCCCAGACTCACTTTTTCGGGGGGGGCACTTTGGAGAGGGACTGCAGAACCAGGTCCACGTGAAGGGGCTTCTCCGGGGGCTTCTTGAGGCGCCGACCTGGGGGGGTTCGGGGGGTCAGGGCACCCCAAAAGCCTCGGGGGGTGAGATTTGCGGGAAAAAAACCTCACCTTTGGGGCGGTTCCCCGTGTCCAGGAAGAAAAGCCCCTCGTCCGGCTGCTCCGAGATCAGGCCCCTAAAGGAGACCCCCCCCAAAATTAGGGAAACCCCAAAAACCTCCCAAAGACGCCAAAGATCCCGCTCAAAGGCTCTCCAGCCTCAGATCCCCAAACCAGGGACGCCCACCCAAAATCTGAGGTCCCCAAAAATTACAGCCACCCTCCCCAAACCTTAAAATATCCTAAAAATAACGGACCACTCGAAAACTCCTCTGAAACCTCCCAAATCCCCATACAATACCCTCAAGGAGCTCTGAGATCCCTAGAAACCCCTCTGAGCCCCCTCACGACCCCGCAAAATCCCCCTGAGACCCCCGAAAGCCCCTCACGACCCTCTGAACCCCATGACGCCCCGTCCTCACCCCGCCGCTCGCTCCTGCAGCCCCACATCCTCCAGGAAATCGCCGATTTCGCGGCCCAGCTGCGCCTCGGGGCCGCTCCAGCGCTTCCAGCCCTTCTTGCGGTTGCGGGGCCCGCGGGCGCGGCGCCGGGAGGCGGCGGCGGGGCCGGGCCGGGCCGCGGGGTTGAAAGCGAGGAAGGACTCGGCCGCCGCCATTTCGTGAAGGCCCCGCGTGAGGGAGGCGGAAGTGACGTCCAGCGGCTTCCGGTCGCCACAGCAGTGAAAAGGGCGGGACGAGGCGGCAGCCATCTTGGGAAGGGAGTGACACAATGGTACCGCCGCCATATTGGTGAGGAACGGAAACAAGGCGATCGCCATATTGAGAGTACCGGAAATATGGTCATCGCCATCTTGGTAAGGACCGGAAACAACCTACCGCCATATTGGGAGTACCGGAAGTGAGCTAACCGCCATCTTGGTGAGGACCGGAAACAAGCCGATCGCCATTTTGAGAAGGACCGGAAATTATTTGGCCGCCATCTTGGTGAGGACAGGAAACAAGACGATCGCCATATTGAGAAGGACCGGAAATATGTGTGTCGCCATATTGGAGAGGACAGGAAATGAGCCGATCGCCATTTTGAGAAGGACCGGAAATTGTTGCGTCGCCATCTTGGTGAGGACCGGAAACGAGCCAATCGCCATTTTGAGAAGGACCGGAAATTATTGGCTCGCCATCTTGGTGAGGACCGGAAACGAGCCGATCGCCATTTTGAGAAGGACCGGAAATTGTTGCGTCGCCATCTTGGTGAGGACCGGAAACGAGCCGATCGCCATTTTGAGAAGGACCGGAAATTAGTGTGTCGCCATCTTGGTGAGGACCGGAAACGAGCCGATCGCCATTTTGAAAAGGACCGGAAATTAGTTTGCCGCCATCTTGGTGAGGACCGGAAACGAGCCAATCGCCATATTGGGAGTACCGGAAATGCGTCAATCGCCATCTTGGTGAGGACCGGAAACAAGACGATCGCCATTTTGGAAAGGACCGGAAAAGTGCCGTCGCCTTGTTGAGAAGGGCGTCGCTCGACCGCGGCGCCATCTTGGCGAGGTCGGTGTTCATCTGCAGCGGGGGGCGGTGCCAGACGTGCCCCAAAACGCCCCCCTAAATCCCCCAAAATGTGCCCCAAAACCCCCCCAAAATCTGCTTCAAAAGCCCCCAAAATGGCCCTTTGTCCCCTCTGCCCCCCAAAAATCCAGAACGGCTCCTTCAGCTTCACTCTGCCTTTATTGTGGGCTCCCTGGTGTGGACGTCCCTGGTTTTGGGGCGAGGTTGGGGGATTTTGGGCGCTTGTGGGAGGGATTTGGGGGTCGCTGCCTTGGAGCCCCCGGGGGACAGCGGAGCCCCGGGGATCCCTGATTTTGAGGGTTGTTTGGTTGTTTTTTGGGCGAGGTTGAGTGAGACTTTGCTGGGTTCGGGGTGTTTTCTTTTGGGGCGATTTTGGGGTTTTTGGCATCGCTCTGCCCCGCCCTTGTGTCGCCTCTTGCGGGGCGGGGGGGGCATCCGTGAATCCCTGATTTTGGGGTGTTTTGGGAGGGTTTTGGGGTGGATTTTTGGGCTTCTCTGATGGGGTTTTTTTGGGGTGACTCTGTCGAGCCCTCGGAGGGCGCCAGGAGCCGAGGGGGCACCTGCAAATCCCTGATTTTGGGGTGTTCCCGCGTGGATTTTGGACTCCTTAGTGTAGGGGTTTTTTTTCGGGCTATTTCATCTTTTTTTGGGGAGGGGCCACTCCGCCGACCCCCGGTGCCTCCTCCGGGAGGGCGTCAGGAGCCGGGGCGATGCCAGCGGCCCCCCGGCCTGGGGGGCGTCTCTGGGCGGGCTCTGGGGCTCTCCGCAGCCTCCTCGGGGGCCGCTCCGGGGCGTTTTGGGCTCACTCGGCCGAGCCCTTGTGCCTCCTCTTGGAGGGGGGCACGAGGCGCGGGGGGAGGTCTGCGGGCAGCCCCCGGCCCTCCAGCTTGGCGCCGATCAGGTGCCCGGCCAGCGCGAACTCCTCGTGGTCCAGCATCCCGTCCCTGTCCACGTCGCTGAGCTGCCAGATGCGGCCCAGCACCGAGCTGGGCAGGTTGCTGCTGGCCACCATCCAGCCCCGCGCCCGCCGCCCGCTCAGCTTGCCCCCGCTGGGCGCCAGCCCGTAGAAGATCTCGTCGTACTTGGCCTTGTCCTTCAGCACCACCCACTCGTCGCCCTCCTCATCCTCGTCCTCCGAGCCCTCCGAGCCGGCCCCGAAGGGCCCCACGAGGGCGCCCTCGAAGGCTCCCCCGCGCACCCCCGGCCCCGCGGGCGCGTCCTCGGCCAGCAGCGGCGTCAGCGCGGGGATGTCGCGGCTCAGCAGCTCCTCCAGCCCCGCCAGCAGCCGCCGCTTCAGCGCCGGCAGCCGCGACAGGTCCCGGGACAGCAGCTGCTCCTGGGGGGGGATCCCGTGGGGGAGGCGTCGGATGGCGGGAAAAACGTGAGATCCCGGCAAAAAAAACCCCAAAGATCCTCCAAATCCACAGCGAATCCCAGCAGATCCCAGCAGATGGCAGCAGATCCCATCAAAGTGTCAAAAAACCCCATCAGATCCCACCAGAAACCCCAAAAGATCCCCCAAATCCACACAGAACCCCAGCAGATCCCAGCAGATCCCATCAAAGTGTCAAAAACCCCCCATCAGATCCCACCAGATCCCGCTGGATCCCCCCCAGTGCAGGGCTCAGGACCCTCCCAGCCCCCCTGGGTCCCCCTGGACCCCCGGATCCCCCCGGATCCCCCCACCTGGAGCCGGGCGCAGTCCGGGAGGTCCCCGGGCGGGATCTGGTGCTCGCTCTGGATCCGGGCCAGCAGCGCCGGCAGCCGCTGGATCAGGCGCTTCCGGCGGCCGCTGCCCCCCAGCAGCGACGGCAGCTCCTGGCGCAGCTGGGACAGGATCAGGGCGTGGACCTGGGATTCGGGATTCGGGATCAGCTGGGGTCACCCGGGGGTCACCTGGGGTCACCCGGGGGTCACCAGATCTGGGGGGAGCCCCAGGGGGATCCCGGGGGGGCTCAGGTTCGTGGGGAGCCCCTCGGGACGCCAGGATCCCCCCGTGGGGAGCTTTGAAGGATCTCGGGGGTCTCCAAGAGATCCCGGGGTCCCCTCAGAGCCGGGGGGAGCCCCAAGAGATCCCGGGATCCCTGAGATCCATGGGGAGCTCCAGAGTGGTTTTGGGGACCTCCAAGGGATTCCAGGATCCTTGAGATCCATGGGGAGCTCCAGAAAGGTTTCGGGGAGCTCCGAGGGATCCCGGGATCCCTGAGATCCATGGGGAACTCTGAAGGATCCCTGAGACCCATGAGGAGCTCCAGAAGGGTTTTGGGGAGCTCTGAGCAATCCCAGGACCTCCCCAACCCTTGGGAACCTCTGAGGAATCCTCCCTGGATCCACGAGGAGCCCCAAGAGCTCCCGGCCAAGTCCAAGAACCCCCAGAACCACGTGGGGATCTCCAGGCGGATCCCAACCTCCCGCAGCTCCCCCCAGAGCCCCCAGCCCCTCACCCGGACGAGCCGCGCGCGCTTGACGAGGTCGTTGAGGCGGCGCAGGGCGGCGTTGCGCGGCAGCGCCTGGATCTCCTGCAGCAGGTCCTGCTCCTCCAGCTCGAAGAGGCTCCGGTGCTCGGCGTTGAGCAGCGGCCGCGCCCAGAAGGAGCCCAGGAACACCCGCAGCACCTCGGGCGTGGCCACGGCCTTGCCCAGGCCCCACATCAGCGCCCCGTAGACCCTCATGAGCTGCTGCGTGCCCACGGAATCCGCCTTGTTCAGCACCACCCGCACCTTGTCCTCGTGGCCCCGCAGCGCCCGCAGCGCCCCCGAGAACTCCTCCGAGATCTCCAGCTTGTGCGCGTCGAAGAGCAGGACCACGAGGTCCACGCGCTCGGCGAACCAGCGCAGCACGGCCGGGAAGTCGTAGCCTGGGGGGGGAAAATGGGAAAAATGGGACGTGGAGACACCCAGATCCCAAATCCTGCCCCAAATCCCAATGGAAACACCAAATCCTGCCCCAAATCCGAAACAATCCACCCCAAGAACCAGCGCAGCACGGCCGGGAAGTTGCAGCCTGGGGGGGGAAATGGAGGAAAATGGGGGAAATGGGGAAAAATGGGAAAAATGGGAAAAAAAATGGGAAATGGAGACACCCCCAGATCCCAAATCCTGCCCCAAATCCTGCCCCAAATCCAGCCCTAAACCTAAAACAATCCTGCCCCAAAACCAGCGCAGCACGGCCGGGAAGTCATAGCCTGAGAAAATGGGGAAAAATACGGGAAAAATGGGATATGGAGAGGGATGGGTCCCAAATCCAGCCCCGAATCCCAACGGAAACCCCAAATCCAGCCCTAATCCCGAGATAACCCACGGCAAGAACCTCTGGAGCTCCCGTGGGAAGTCTCAGCCTGGGAAAAGTCGGGGCAGGGGATAAGGAGGTGCCCAGATCCCAAATCCTGCCCTGATCCCAAATCCTGCCCCAAATCCTGCCCCGATCCCAAATCCTGCCCTAAATCCTGCCCCAAACCCCGCCCCAATCCCAAATCCCGCCCCAAACCCCGCCCCGACCCCAAACGGTCCCAGCTGAACCCAATTTAATTCCCAGCCCCATCCCAAACCTCTTTCCCCTCCTCTTTCCCACCCCCATTCCCAAATTTCCCTTTTTCCCCCTTTTTCCCCTCCCCCTTTCCCCTCCCCCCCTTGGCAGCCGCCGCGGGTTTTGGGGTGGGGGCGGAAGCGGGGGGGTCCCGGGGGGTCCCGGGGGGGTTCGGCCCCCGGAGCCGCCTGGAAAATTGGCGGAATTCCCGGGAATTCGGGGGGGGGCCGCACCCCCGCCACGCCCCCCCCCGCCCTTTGGCACCCAAAGCCTTGGAAAACTCCCAAAACTGCCCCGAATCGCCTCAAAAAATCCCCAACCCCCCCCAAAATCACCAAAATCCCCCCCAAAATCCCCCTTAATCCCCCTCCCCAGTTTTGGGTTCCCTCCTTTCCCACGCGGGTTTTTTTTTGGGATCTCCCGGGTTTTGGGGACCCCTCTCAAAATTTGGGGGCCCCTTCCCAACTCCAGAGACCCCTCCTAAATTCCAGGGACCCCCCCAAATTCCAGGGACCCCTCCCCAATTCCCGAGACCCCCTCTTTAACCCCAAATCCGGGTGCGTGACCCCCCCCCGCTCACCAGAAGGATTTTTGGGATCCCTCTTTTCCCACGCGATTTTTTCGATCTTTCCCGGGTTTTTTCGGGACCCCCCCAATTCCGGGGCCCCCTCCCCAATTCCGGGCCCCCCCCTCACCCCGGCAGTCGCGCTGCTTGGCCCCCGCCAGGATCCCGGGGGTGTCGATCAGGGTGATGCTCTCCAGGACCGGGTTGTTCAGAGTGGCACAAACGAACCTGGGGGGGCCCGGGGGGGGTCAAGACCCCCCAAAAACCCCCCAAAAAAACCTCGGGGACTCCCCCCGGGACCCCCCCGGCCCCGCCCGCCCTCCTGGGATTGCGGAATTCCAGAGGGATGGCTCATCCCGGGTGGGGCGGGGCATGGAAAAGGGGAGAAAAGGGGAGAAAAGGGGGGAAAAATTGAAAAAAATGGGGAAAAAGGGGAAAAAAGAGGGAGGAAAAGGGGGGGAGGGGCGGTGCCCCCCCGGGTTTGGGGGTGGGGGGTGGGGAGTGTCCAAATCCAGGGAAAAACGGGAAAAAAAACACAATGGGGGGAAATGGGGATAATCAGGGACTTGCAGAGGAAATTCGGGATGGAGGGAGGGGAAATCCCGGATTTGGGGGAAGGGGCAGGTGGGCGGTGCCCCCCCCCCCAAATTTGGGGGGGTTTTGGGGTGGAAAAGGTCAAAAAATGGGAAAAAAATGGGGAAATTTGGGATTGGGGGAGATGGGATCCCAATTCTGGGTGGGATTTTGGGGCTGAGCCTCAATGGGGATGGAAAAACTCAGAAATAGAGAAAAATGGGGGGAAATGGGGTAAATTAGGGAAAAACTGGGGGATGGGGGCTAAATCCGGGATCCACCAAGGCCTGATCCCATTTTCGGGTGGGATTTGGGGATGCCGGGGGTGGGAAATGGGGGAAAAACGGGGTAAAAAGGGGGAAATGGGGTAAAATGGGGGTAAAATGGGGGAAAATCAGGGTAAGACAGGGAAAATTGGGGAAAAACGGGGGAAATCAGGGAGAACCGGGGGATGTGGGATAAATCCGGGACCCGCCGAGCCCCGAGCCCGCTCCCGGGGCCCGGCCGGAGCTCACCGGTTCAGGAAGCCGTTGCCGAAGGGGTCCAGGTGGCGGAAGGGCTTCTGGGGGTCCACGACGAGGGCGTTGCCGGGGATGAGCCCCTCGGCCTGGCCGTGCATCACGGCCACGAAGCAGTCGGTGGTGGGCTCGGGCCCCACGCGGGCGCCGGGGATCTCCTGCTCCAGCAGGTACTGGATGAAGGAGGTTTTGCCGCTCGAGTACTGCCCCATGACCAGCACCATCGGCTTCCCGTCGAAGTCGGCGTCCTCCAGCGCGGGCGAGTGGAACTCCTGGAAGCGGTAGAATTCCTCCACCGGCAGCAGCTTGGCCTTGTAGAGCGCCTTGAGCCCCTCGGTGACCGTGCGCACCTCGGGCGCCGCCGGCCGCCGCTGCCGCCGCAGGCGGCTGAACATGGCTGGGGCACGGGGGGGAGCGGGGGGAGACCGAGGGGATCCCGGAGAGCCCGGAGAGCCCAGAGAGCCCGAGGGGATCCCGGAGAGCCCGGAGAGCCCGAGGAGAGCCCGGAGAGCCCGAGGGGATCCCGGAGAGCCCGAGGAGAGCCCGGAGAGCCCAGAGAGCCCCGAGATTATCCCAAAGATCCCAAGGAGAGCCCGGAGGAGAGACCAGAGATACCGAGGTGATCCCGGAAGAGAGCCCGGAGATGATCCTGGGGACGATCCCGGAGACCCCAGAGATCCCGAGGAGAGCCTGGAGATCCCAGAAATCCCAGAGATCCTGAGCAGAGCCCAGAGATCCCGAGCAGAGCCCGGAGGAGAGCCCCGAGATTATCCCAGAGATCCCGAGGAGAGCCTGGAGGAGAGGCTGGAGATCCCGAGGAGATCCCAGAGATCCCGAGGAAAACCCGGAGGAGAGCCCGGAGGAGAGCCTGAAGATGATCCCAGAGATGATCCCGGAGAAGAGCCCAGAGATCCCAAGAAGATCCCGCAGATGATCCCGGAGACAATCCCGGAGGTGATCCCAAGGCAATCCCGGAAATGATCCTGGAGATCCCGAGGCAATCCCAGAGATTATCCCGGAGACCCCAGAGATGATCCCAGAGATGATCCCGAGGCGATCCCGAGGTGGGAAAGGAGAGGGATGGGGGAGAGAAGGAAAACCCCTCCTGGATCCCGGGATGGCCCCGGGGAATTCGGGGATGGGGCGGGAGGAGCGGAGACCCCGCGGGGATCCCGAGGGATCCGGAGGGATCCGGAGGGATCGCGGGGAGGCCCCGGAATCGCGGGGGATCCGCAGGGAGCGGCTGGAAAAGGGAGGGAAAAGGGAGGGAAAAGGGAGGGGCTCAGCTGGAATTCGGAGCCATGGGGGTGGGGGAGGGAGGGATTCCCACCTGGATCCGCCGGATCGGGCGGAAAAATGAGGATTTTGGGTGGGTTTGGATGGGAAAAATGAGCAGGGAGAGCAAAAAAATCCCGCGGGGGAAGAGGGGTCGGGAGGGTTTGTCCCGAAAAATTGAGGGGGAAATGGAGTTTTAGGGGGAAAAATGAGGATTTCAGGTGGTTTCCCTCTGAAAACAAGGAGGAAAAAAGAGGCTTTAGGGACCTTTTCCCATAAAAGGAGGGAAAAAAATTACGCTGGAGGAATTTTTTCCATAAAACCAAGCCAAGAAGTGAAGTTTCAGGGAGGCGTTGTCGTAAACTGAGGGAAAATGAGGTCTCCGGGATTTTTTTTCCCCTGTCAAAACAAGCAGAGGAACGAAGTTTTAGGGATTTTCCCCGAAAATCCAGCAGGAAAGGAGAAGTTCTGGGGATTTTTCCTGTAAAAACAAGGAGAAAAACAAACTTTCGCGCTTTTTTTTTTTTTCTCCCCTATAAAAGCCAGCCAAGAAATGAAATTTTAGGGACTTTTCCTATGAAATCGCATCCTAAAAGTGAAGTTTTTTGCGGATTCCTGGCCGGAAAACGAGCGGGAGAGCGGAGTTCGGGGGATTTTTCCCAGGAAAACAAGGGCGAATCCCGAACTTCCCGGCTCTTCTCCCACCCAGACCAGCGGAAACACGAAACTCCCGGGATTTCCTCGCTCCCAATCCCACAAAAATCCCTTTTCCCTTTCCCCACCCCCCGCCCGGGGGGGATTCGCCTCTTCCCGGTGGGAAAATTCGCCTTTTCCCGCCCCCAAAATCGCCGTTTTTCGCCCCGAACGCGGCCGGGGCGGGGCCCGGGCGGTGCCGCCGCCGCTCCCGGAGCTTTCCCGGAGCTTTCCCGGAGCTTTCCCGGAGCTTTCCCGGAGCTTTCCCGGAGCTTTCCCGACCTTTTCCCGGCGGTCCCGGGCCTTTTCCCGCTGCTTTTCCCGGGATTTTACCCCAAATTCGCCGTCGCGGCGGCCGCGGGCGCAGCTCTGAGCGGGGCCGGGGGGGCCGCGCCTCAAAAGGCTCGGGGGGGCCCTCGGATTTGCATAAATTTGCATGGATTTGCATAAATCAGCGGCCGCGGGCCATAAAAGAGCAACGGGAATTAATGAATTAATCGAGGATCCGCGAATAAATTAATAAATGAATAAATGAATAAATTAATGGCGGGGGGGCCCCGGGAGGGGGGGAGCGAGGGACGAGCCCGGCGGATCCCAGAGAATTCCAGCGGATCCCGGGGAATTCCAGCGGATCCCGGGGAATTCCAGCGGATCCCGGGGGGCGCAGGGACCCCCCCACCCCCCCCGGGATTCCCTTTTGGGGGGATCCAGCCGGGATTTGTCGGGATCGCCCCCCAAGCCCGGCTTCCCACGGAGCCGGGAATGGGATCATGGAATGGGGGGGGCGGATCCCGATCCCAAATCCCCTCCCGGAGCCCCGAGACCCCGCCCCGATCCCAAATCCCCTCCCGGAGCCCCGAGACCCCGCCCCGATCCCAAATCCCGATCCCAAATCCCAATCCCAGGCCCCCAGACCCCTCCTGGATCCAGATCCCAGTCCCAAATCTTGATCCCAAATTCCATTCCCAGACCCCCCCACGGATCCGGATCCCAAATCCCAAATCCCATTCCCAGCTCCGTTATTTGGGGGGGAGGGGGAATTTCTCCCCTTCCCGGGCCGGGATCGATCTATGAATTAATGAACGAATTAATTAAAAGTGATTTTAATTTACACCAGAAATAGTAAATGTCCAGAATTCCTTAAAAAACTCGGTATAGACAATAAATACAGTACAAAATTCCGTCCGGGAATCCTCCCCGAGCCCATCCCGGGATTCGGGGCCCCCCCCGGATTCTCCTCCCCGAAATTTGGGATCCGCCCCCGGCAGCGAACCCCGCCCCGAATTCCGGGAAAAGGGCGGGAAAGGGTTAAAATCCCCCCAAAAAACCCGGGAGGGAATTCCCGAAAATTGGGGGGAGGGAGGGAGCGGTGGAGGGGGGGGGAAAAGGGGATTCTGGGGCCAAAAAAGGAGATTTTGGGGGCAAAAAAGGAGATTTTGGGATGAAAAAAGGAGATTTTCGGAGCGAAAAATGGGATTTTTTGGGGGGCAAAAAGGAGATTTTGGGGGTGGAAAAAAAAAGAGGATTTGGGGGTGGAAAGGGAGACTTCGGAGGGAAATTTAAAATTTATTTATTGGAAAAGGGGGGGGGTGGATTTTGTGGCTAAAAAAAAGATTCTGGGGCCAAAAAAGGCGATTTTGGGGTTTTCCAATGGATCCACCTGGCAGGGAATGGGAAAAGTGGGAAGGAATGGGGCAAAAATGGGGATAAAGGGTTAAAAAAGAATGGGATAAACGGGAAAAAAGTGGGAAAAAGGGAAAGGAAACGAGGTCGGGAATGGGATAAATAATAAAAAACGGTATTTAAAAAAAAGGATAAAAATCCAAACGGGATCAAGGAAAAAGTGGGAAAAGGGAAAAAAAACGGGATCCGAAGGGAGAAACAAAAATGGGAAAAAGGGAAATGGAAATAAATAAAAAAACCGGGATTAAAAAACCGGGATAAAGGGAAAAAAGGGAAATAAATAGGATGGGAAGGGACCAATAAAATAAACGGGATGGGGGGGAAAAAAGGGGGAAAATCCAGGATAACGCAGAATTCCCGGGATTCGGGGAGGATTCGGGGGCCGGGGCCGATCCCTGCTGCAATTCCGGGCGCTCCCAGCCCGGGAAAATTCCCGGTTTTGTGCTTTTTATGGGAAAAAAAATCAAAAACCCGACTCCGAGCGCTGCCGGGGCCGCCCCGGGGCCGCTCCTCCGGCGCATTCCCAGCGCGAATTCCAGCCGGCAGCGGCTCCGCGAGCCCCGGAAAACCGGGAATTACCGGGAGTCGGGGGGAATTGTCGGGAGTCGGGGAGAATTTCACGGGATTCGGGGGGAATTCTCGGGATTTGGGGGCTCCTCCCGCGCGGTTTCCGAGGAAAAAGTGACCAAAATCCCAGAGAAAAGGTGGAAAAATCCCCGGAAATCTGAGGCGGCCCCCGCCCCAAAAATCCCGGGATCGGGACCCAAAGGCTGCGGGAATTGGGAAAATTCCCTGCAAAAAGAGGGGAAAACGGGAAAAAGGCGGAGGGGGCGGGGCCCAGGGCAGCGTTTTCCCCCAAAAAAGTGGAATTTTGGGGAGAACGAGGCGGCGGCTGCCAGAAATTCCCGGTTTTCTGTGGGAAATTGGGATTTGGGGCGGGAAAGGGGGAAAATGGGATGGGAGCCCCCGGCTCCCGCTGCTCCAGGGGGAACTCGCTGGAAAACTCCAAAATTTTTAAAGGAATTGGGGATTCCTGCCTTTTTTTTTTTTACCCCAAAATCTCCGGAACTGGTTTAAAAAAAAGGCCGAAATTTTGGGATTTCACCCCGAACTCGGGAGTTTTTAGGGTGGGGTTTGGGGAGGCTCCAAAAATCTCCAGAATTCACCTCAAAAAAATAATAAAAAAAAAAAGGTGGAAATCCGGGATAAGTTTGGAATTTGGCCCCTTTTTTTTTGGCCTTATTTGGGAAGGGGAGGCCCCAAAATCTCCGGAATTAGTTAAAAAAAAAAAAAGGAGAAATGTGGAATTTTGCCCCCTTGGGGAAATTTCTGGGAATGGGTTTTGGGGGAAGAAGGTTTAAAATTCTCCGGAATGAGTTTAAAAAAAAAGGTGGAAATCCGGGATAAATTTGGGATTTTGCCGCATTTGAAGGGAATTTTTGGGGTGGAATTGGTTGGGGGGGAGGTGAAGAAGCCGCTCCATGAATCCGGAATTATCCATGGAAATTTGGTTCCGGGTGGGGATTTGGGGCGGGAATTCTGCCCTTGGCCTGGGAGAGATCCCAAAAAAATCCGTTTTGGGGGAAAAACGGGGCAGGAAGGGGGAGGGGGGAGGCGACGGCTCCTGCTCCCGGTGCGGCGGCGTCCGAGGGATTTGGGATCTTCCCAAACTTTTCCTGTGCCCGCCCCGATCCCGGGCAGAGCCAGGTCCGGCTTTTCCCCCTCTCCCACCCCGATCCCAGTGGATTTGGGGTCTCATTCCCACCCCGATCCCAGTGGATTTGGGGTCTCATTCCCACCCCGATCCCAGTGGATTTGGGGTCTCATTCCCACCCCGATCCCGGTGGATTTGGGGTCTCATTCCCACCCCGATCCCGGCTGATCCCTCCCGATCCCGATGGATCCGGGGCTGTTCCCTCCCGCCGGGATCCCGGGGCAGCTCCCGCATTCCCGAATTTCCCGCTCCTCTCCCCAATCCCGGCCGAGCTCCCGCGTCCTTCCCGAATTTCCCTCTCCCACTCCCCGAGGCGGGGGGGCGGATCCGATCCCGCTCGGGAGCTCCCGAATTTTTCTCTCCCGATCCCGGGGGTCCCGGGGCCGTTCCTGCACCTCCCCATCCTCTTTCCTCCATCCCGGGAGGCTCTGACCCCTCATTCCCGAATTTTTCCCATCCTCCTCCTCCATCCCGGGAGCCTCCGATCCCGCTCCTCTCCCGCATTCCCAGGAGGAATCTCCGCTCCTCTCCCGCTGCTTTCCCGCATTCCTGGGGGTGTCCCCGCTCTTCTCCCGCATTCCCGGGGGATCCCAGCTCCTCTCCCGCATTCCCAGGAGGAATCTCCGCTCCTCTCCCGCCGCTCCTTTCCCGCATTCCCGGGGGGTTCCAGCTCCTTTCCCGCTCCTCTCCCGCATTCCCGGGGGTGTCCCCGCTCCTCTCCCGCCGCTCCTCTCCCGCATTCCCGGGGGGAAGCTCCGCTCCCGGTGCCGCTGCCCGGTGCCCGGTGCCGGTGCAGTCCCGGCCCCGTCATCTGGTGCACGTCCGGGCGGCGCCGAGGCCGCCGTTGTGGCTGGGGGGAGCCAGGAGGGGCTCGGGGCGGCGGCCGGGGCCCGGGAACGGCGGCGCCGCGGGGTTGCGGGGCTGCTGCAGGTTCAGGATGCTGTCGATGGCGCTCTGCAGGTGCTCGCTCAGGGAATCGTCCTGGGGGCTGTCGCTGGAGAAGGACGCGTTGTCCACTTCCAGCGCCTCCGCCTTGCGCCGCTTCCCGGCCGGGCCCCCCAGCGCGGCCGCCCAGGGCGGCTCCAGCTCCGGCGGCTCCGCCCGGGCCCCGCCGCCTTCCTCGTCCTCCTCGTCCTCGCCGTCCGACGGCTCCCGGGGCGCCGCCTTCCCGCGGAGGATGCGGGCGGCGGCTCCGGGGTCCCCCCGCGGCGCTGCCGGGGCCGGGCGCCGCTCGGGCTCGCGGCTCTCGGGGCTCTGCCGGTGCTCCCGGTAGGTTTTGCGCAGCGGCAGCCGGCACGGGGCGGCTCCGGGCGGCGGCTTCTTCTCCAGGGACCCGTTCAGCTGCTGCTGCTGCGGCTGCGGCTGCGGCGTTCCCGGCGCTCCCGGCGCCGCTCCCGGCGGGATTCCCGGCGGATCCAGCGCCGTGTTGTGGATCACCTTGCTCAGCCCGGCCTCCTGCTTGATCTTCAGCTTGAGGCCGATGCGGCTCCGCGCCTCGTACGTCTTCATCGGGGGGCGGCTCCGCGACGGCAGCAGCGCGTCCTCGTCCCGGGAGTGCGGATCCCCCCGGGAATGGGGATCCCCTCGGGAATGGGGATCCCCTCGGGAATGGGGGTCCCCTCGGGAATGGGGGTCCCGGGGCGGGTCCCGGGGGGGGTCCCGGGGCTCCCCGAGCCAGGTGACGGACGGGGAGCGCCCCCCGTGCTTGATCAGCAGCTTGGGGGGCGGCGGGGGAGGGGCGGGCGCCGGGGGGGGAGGGGCGGGGGAGGGCTGGGGGAGGGGCAGCGAGGAGGAGGAGGAGGTGGAGGAGGAGGAGGAGGAAGAGGAGGAGGAGGAAGGCAGGGGATGGGAGCGGGAGGAGGAGGAGGAGGAGGAGGAGGAGACGTATTCGTCTGCAAGGGAAAGAAGCGGTTAATTAGAGTTCGTTTGCATATTCATGGCGGTGATTCCCTGCTTTCCCCGCCCAAAATGCCCCTTTTCCCACGGGATTCAGCCCTCGGGATCCCAAAGAAGCAGGGACCGGAGCAGGACCCTGGAGAGAGCCCGGACTGGCCTTTAACTGACCCTCAATTGGCCCTTAACTGACTCTTAATTGACCCTTAATTAGTCCTTAACTGACTCTCAAGTAGTCTTTAACTGACCCCTAACTGGCCCTTAACTGACCCTCAATTGACCCTCCGTAAGCCTTTGACTGACCCCTCGCTGACCTCGGCAGGTTCCAAACCCCAGGAATTTGAGCCCAAACCCCAAGAATTTGCTTCCAAATCCTGGCCAGAACCCGCCCCCCAAATCCCAGAAATTCGGTCCCAAATTGTGGGAATTCAGTCCCAAACCCTGGGAATCTTGGCCAGAACCCTCCCAAACCCTGGGAATCCCGGTCAGAACCCCAGGAATTCACTCCCAAACCCCAGGAATCCCCTCCCAAACCCCAGGAACTCGATCCCAAACCCCGGGAACCCCCTCCCAAACCCCGGGAATCCGATCCCAAACCCTGGGAATCCGATCCCAAACCCCAGGAATCCCCTCCCAAACCCCAGGAATTCACTCCCAAACCCCAGGAATTCAGTCCCAAATCCCAGGAACTCGATCCCAAACCCCAGGAACCCCATCCCAAACCCTGGGAATTCCCTCCCAAACCCCGGGAATTCCCTCCCAAACCCCGGGAATCCCCTCCCCGCTCTCCCGGGACCCGAGGCCGCCGTTCCCACCGGGCTTGTCCCGGGCCAGCTGCCGGTCGAGCGCCAGCGCCGTTTTCTCCTCCTGGATGAAGATGCGGTCGATCATCACCATCTCGGCCGAGGGGCTCGCGCGCTGCCGGACACACGGAATTCGCCGTCACGCCGGGAATTCCCGGATCCGGGGGGCATTCCCGGGATTCCGGGGGGATTCCGGGGCATTCGGGGCTCACCCGCGACTCCTCGAGCAGCAGCAGCCGGTACTTGTTGAGCATCGCCCGCGTGCGGCGCAGGAGCTGCTCCGACACCGCCTCGAACTCCTCGTCCACTGGCATCGGGAACGGGGACGGGAACACGAATGGGAATGGGAATAGAACAGGGACAGGAACGGCAAAAGGAACAGAACAGAATGGGAATGGGATTGGGAATAGGACAGGAATCGGATTGGGAATGGGATTGGGAATGGGATTGGGAACGGGAATGGGGACGGGGTAGGAGCAGGAATGGCGGGGGCACAGGAACGGGGACGGGATCAGGAATGGCAACGGGGACAGGGACAGGAACAGGAATGGGAATGCGGATGGGAGTGGGAATAGAACAAGGACAAGAACGGGAAAAGGAACAGAACAGAACGGGAATGGGATCGGGAACAAAGCAGGAAGGGAAGGAGGCAGAAGGCACAGAGAGATCCAGGGATGCAGCCGGAAGGGGGAGATGAGGAAGGGAAAGAAGGGAAGGAGAAACGTCATCCTGAGCCTGTCCTGGCATCCCAAATTCCCAGTATCCCAAATTCCTGCTATCCCACATTCCCATTCGCACACTGCCCTGCTCCTGTTATCCCCCATTCCCGCACTTCCATTGCCCTGTTCCCGCTATCCCATTCCCACATTCCCACATTCCCACATTCCCCTTATTCCCGCTATCCCCCATTCCCACACTGCTCCGTTCCCCCATTCCCTCCCTCCCCCATTCCTGCTCCCCCACTCCCACTCCCACTCCCACCCCCATTCCCATTCCCATTCCCACCCCCATTCCCCCATCCCCGTTCCCATTCCCGCATTCCCGTTCCCGGCTGACCCCTGCGGCACTCGGGCTCCGCCGGGAGCATTCCCTGGTACACGTGGTAGGGCAGCAGCCGCCGCAGGGCGTCGCCCACGGAGCGGAACGGGGTCCGGAATTCCGGGTGCAGCACCGCGCCCTGGTGCTTGTGCAGCTGCTCCAGGAGGCTGCCGGCGGAACCCCGGGATTTCAGCACGGAATTCCGGGGTTTCGGCACAGAATTCCCAGCCCCCGGCACGGAATTCCGGGGTTTCGGCACAGAATTCCCAGCCCCCGGCACGGAATTCCCCAACCCCCAGCACGAAATTCCCAACTTTCATCACGGAATTCCTGGCTTTTGGCACGGAATTCCCGGCCCCCAGCACAGAACTCCCAACTTTTGGCATGGAATTCCCAACCCTCATCACGGAATTCCAGACGCTCAGCATGGAATTCTCAACCCCTGGCACGGAATTCCCAGCTTTCGGCACCGAATTCCCAACCCCCAGCACGGAATTCCGGGGTTTCGGCAGGGAATTCCCGACCCCCAGCACAGAATTCCCAACCCCCAGCACGGAATTCCGGGGTTTCGGCAGGGAATTCCCGACCCCCAGACGGAATTCCCGACCCCTGGCACAGAATTCCCGACCCCTGGTACAGAATTCTCAACCCCCGGCACGGAATTCGCAGATTTCAGCACAGAATTCCCGACTTTCGGTACTGCAATTCCCCGTTCCTGCCGTCAGCGTGGCCCCAATTCCCAGATTTTGGCATCAGCCGGAGCCACATTCCCAACTCCCAGCCGGGAGAATTCCCAATTTACGGCACAAACCGGGGCAGAATTCCCGGAATTCCCGCTGCTGAAACTGGCAGAATTCCCGGTTTTCGGCAGGAGCAGGGACAGAATTCCCAGTGAACAGCCCCATCCCAGCCGGAATCCCCGGAATTCCCGAATTCCCGGTTCCTTACCAGGCCTCCTTACTGGGCTGCAGCGCCGGGGGCTTCTTCAGCGCCAGCTTCCCCTCCAGCTGCGGAGACATTCCCGGGATTTGGGGCGGATTCCCGGGATTTGGGGCAATTCCCGGGGATTTGGGGCAATTCCCAGGATTTGGGGCAATTCCCGGGGATTTGGGGCAATTCCCGGGGATTTGGGGCAATTTCTGGGATTTTGGGCAATTCCGGGGCTTTGGGGAGTTCACAGGACTCGGGTAAAATTCCCAGGATTCGGAGGATTCCTGGGATTTAGGGTAAAATCCCCAAATTTGGGGAGAGGGGGACGTGGGGTTTGGGAGGGGATTCCTGGGATTTGAGGGAATTCCCAGATTTGGGGCTCTCCCAGGATTTTGGGGGAGGATTCCCGGGATTTTGGGAAAATCTGGGACAATTCCTGGGATTTTGGGACAATCTGGGACGATTTCGGGGGTTTTGGAGGTGGATTTTGCCCAAAAAATGAAAAAAATTCCAGGGAAAACCCGGACTGGATTTTTCCCGGAGTTCGGAATGGATTCGGTAATTCGGAAAACCCGGACTGGATTTTTCCCGGAGTTCGGAATGGATTCGGTAATTCGGAAAACCCGGACTGGATTATTCCCGGAGACTGGAATGGACTCGGTAATTTGGAAAACCCGGACTGGATTGTTCCCGGAGACTGGAATGGATTCGGTAATTTGGAAAACCCGGACTGGATTGTTCCCGGAGACTGGAATGGACTCGGTAATTTGGAAAACCCGGACTGGATTTTCCCAGAGACTGGAATGGACTCGGTAATTTGGAAAACCCGGACTGGATTGTTCCCGGAGACTGGAATGGACTCGGTAATTTTGAAATCCCGGACTGGATTTTCCCCCAAAATTGGAATGGATTCAGGGGAAAATCCAGATTTTAGGGCTGAATTCCCAGGATTTTGGGGGCTGAATTCCCGGGACTGAATTCCCGGGATTTTGGGGGTGGATTCCCAGAATTTTGGGGTTGAATTCCCGGGATTTTGGGGCTGAATTCCTGGGATTTTGGGGGTGGATTCCCGTGATTTTGGGGCTGAATTCCCAGGATTTTGGGGGTGGATTCCCGGGATTTTGGGGCTGAATTCCCAGGATTTTGGGGGTGGATTCCCGGGATTTTGGGGCTGAATTCCCAGGATTTTGGGGGTGAATTCCCAGGATTTTGAGGCTGAATTCCCGGGATTTTTGGGGTGGATTCCCAGAATTTTGGGGTTGAATTCCCGGGATTTTGGGGCTGAATTCCCGGGATTTTCGGGGTGGATTCCCGGGATTTTGGGGCTGAATTCCCGGGATTTTCGGGGTGGATTCCCAGAATTTTGGAGCTGAATTTCCAGGATTTTGGGGGTGGATTCCCGGGATTTTGTGGCTGAATTCCCAGGATTTTGGGGGTGAATTTCCAGAATTTTGGGGTTGAATTCCCGGGATTTTGGGGGTGAATTCCCGGGATTTTCGGGGTGGATTCCCGGGATTTTCGGGATGGATTCCCGGGATTTTGGGGCTGGATTCCCAGGATTTTGGGGCTGAATTTCCAGGATTTTGGTGGTGAATTCCCGGGATTTTGGGGGTGAATTCCCAGGATTTTGGGGGTGGATTCCCAGGATTTTGGGGCTGAATTCCTAGGGTTTTGGGGGTGGATTCTCAGAATTTTGGGGGTGAATTCCCGGGATTTTGGGGGTGGATTCTCAGAATTTTGAGGGTGAATTCCCGGGATTTTGGGGCTGAATTCCTGGGATTTTGGGGTGGATTCCCAGGATTTTGGGGCGGATTCCCAGGATTTGGGGACTCACCGTGGGCGGGGCCTGGGGGCCCTTCCCGCCCCCCGGGGTCTGGGGGAGGCCTTTGATCCCGCCCGGCTTTGCCTGCGGAAAAATTGGGAAAAATTGGGAATAATGGGGAAATTCCTGGGGCCGGGAAAGGGGGGGATCCCAAAGGGGGAAAACCCAGAGGAAAAATGGGGGAAAAAGCAGGAAATTAAAAGTGGGGGAATTGAGAAAATTGGGAAAAGGAGCGGGAAAACTGTGGAAAGAAGAGGGAAAGCTGGGAAAAACTGGGAAGCGGGAAACCGGGAAAGGAAGGGGAAGAATTGGAAAAATAAGTGGAAAAATGAGGAATGAAGAGGGAAAAGTGGGAATAAAGAGGAGGAAAGTAGGAATTAAAGGGGAAAAGTGGGAATAAAGGGGGAAAACCTCGGGAATGAAGGCGGAAATGGGGAAAAGAGGGGGAAACCCAAGAGAGCAAAGGGGAGAATCCCTGGAAAAGGCGCTCACCTGGCCGGGCTGCTGGGGCGGGAGGGGAGCCCCTGACTTCCCGGGAGCCGGAGCCCCTTTCCCGGCGGGAATGGGGGCGGCAACGCTGGAGAAGGGCTTGGCCTCGGCCGGGGCGGCGGCACCTGCGGGAACGGCACCGGGAAACCGGGAATGGCACCGGGAAACTGGGAACGGCACCGGGAATGGCACCGGGAAACTGGGAATGGCACCGGGAATAGCACCGGGAATGGCACCAGGAACGGCACCGGGAATGGCACCGGGAAACCAGGAATGGCACCGGGAATGGCACCGGGAATGGCACCGGGAAACCGGGAATGGCACCGGGAATGGCACCAGGAATGGCACCAGGAAACGGGGAATGGCACCAGGAGCTTGGGAATGCTGGAAGGGACACATGAATGGCACCCGGACACCAGGAACGGCACCAAGAATGGCACCGGGAACAGCACCAGGAAACCACGAATGCCAGGAGGGTCCTGGGGCGGATCCTGGGGAATTCCCAAGAGCGGGGGCGGGGCACTGGGACACCGGGATGTCAGGATTCCGGGATGTCGGGGTGTTGGGATCCCGGGATTCCGGACCCACCTGTGGCGGAGGCGGCGCCGGCTCCCAGGGCCGGGCCGGGCGTTCCCGGAGCCGCCGGCACCAGGACGGAAGCGGCCGGAGCCGGGAACGGGGCCGGGCTGGACGGGGGCGGCTTCGGCTGCAGGAGCAGCCCCTGGGGCACCTGGAGCGGGAGAATCCCAAATTCCCTCAGGATCCGGCCTGGGAACCCCCCAGTCCCAAACCCAACAGCTGAACCCCCTCGAAATCCCAAATCCGGCGGGATCCAGCACCCGAATCCCTGGAAAATCCCAAATCCAGAGGGATCCAGCACCTGAATCCCCCCAATCCCAAATCCAGAGGGATCCAGCACCTGAATCCCTAGAAAACCCCAAATCCAG
Organism: Monarcha castaneiventris obscurior; assembly: GCA_026261815.1. Lineage (NCBI taxonomy): Eukaryota > Metazoa > Chordata > Aves > Passeriformes > Monarchidae > Monarcha > Monarcha castaneiventris. The sequence continues at coordinate 171,282 of JAMPIT010000785.1, forward strand.
AGGAATTCAGCACCTGAATCCCTAGAAAACCCCAAATCCAGCAGGATCCAGCACCTGAATCCCTGGAAAATCCCAGATCCAGCGGGATCCAGCATCTGAATCTGTCAGGATCCGAGCACAGGCCGGGATTTGGGAAGGGGATTTTCCCTGGAAAACGGGATCCTTCCCACCGGCTCTCCTCGGGATCCAGGGACCAGGGAATTCCAGCTGAATCCCCCCGGAATTCCCGGGGGTGGCCGGGAGCGGGCTGGGGGCTGCAGGGCTGGGACGTGCGGGAATTCCTGGAGCCCGCCTGGGATTTCCCGGGATTCACCCGGAATTCCCGCCGGGATTTACACCTGTCCAGGCCCAGGATTCACCCGGAATTCCCACTGGGATTTCCCAGGAATTCCCACCAGGATTTACCTGTCTGGGCCCAGGATTTCCTGGGAATTCCCGCTGGGATTTGAAGGAATTCCCGCCGGGATTTCCCCGCTGGAACCCGTCTGGGATTCCCCAGGGATTCACCCGGAATTCCCACTGGGCTTTCCCGGCCGTTCCCGCCGGGATTTACCTGCTGGAACCTGTCCGGGCCGGGCTTCTGCGGGGCCGCGGGGCCGGGATGGGGCTGGAAGGCGCCCGGGATCAGCGGGAAGCTCCGGGAATGCTCCGGGGGCAGGTGCAGCGCCGGGCCCGCGGCCTTGAGCCCCCCGAGCGGCAGCGGGAAGTGCTGGGATTGGGAATGCGGGGACTGGGAATGCTCGGGGGGCTCCGGGAACGGCGCCGGGACCCCGAAGAGCCCCTGGGGCGTCACCGAGCGCGGCGGCGGCTCCGAGGGCGGCCGGGGCTGGGACGGGGGCCGGGAATGCGGCCGGGAAGGGGGGCGGGAGAGCGGCTGCGGCTGCGAGGGGGGGCGGGCTGGGAGCTGGGCCGGGATTTGGGCCGGGATTTGGGATGGGATTTGGGATGGCAGCGCCGGGGGGTCCCCGGGGGACGTTCCCGGGAGCTTCGGCTGCAACAGAGAAGGAGAGGAAGAGCTCGGTTAGTGCGGGAATGGCGGCGGGAGAGGCGGCGGGATCCCGGGAAAAGCGGCCTCGGGAAGAGTCTGGAGCCCCCCCAAACCCCAAATCCCGAACCCCAAACCCCAAATCCCAATCCCGAATCCCGATCCCAGCCCAAAGCCGCTTTCCAGGGCGTTCCAGGCGGGCAGGAGAAGGGGAACTGCAGGGAAATCCATCCGGGGATGCCCCGGGTGGTTCCGGGAGCGGAATATCCCAGGAAAAAAGACCCCAGGAGGCTCCTGGATCTCCCCTGGCTCCCAAATCTGCTTTTTAGGGACTTTTGGGGATGGTGGAGAAAGGGAAACTGATGGGAAATTCCACCCGGGGATTCCCTGTGTGACTCCGGGAGCGGCTCCAGCCCCGGAACATCCCAGGAAAATCCTCCCTGAATTCCCGACCCAGCCCCGGGACCCTCCAGATCCTGATCCCGCCCCGATCCCGCTTCCTAAAGCGTTCGGGGGAGGCAGGAACAGGGAAAATGGAAGGGGAATTCCACCAGAGTGGAATATCCCAGGAAAACCCAACTCCAGGGATCCCGAACCCCTCCAAATTTCCCCCGGGGGAGCCCCCAGATCCCAAATCCCGAAGGATCCCAGGAGGCAGGAGGATGGAAAACCACAGGAGGATCCCCCTGGGCATTCCCAAAGGAGCTCCGAGCCGGAATTCTGGCTGGAGCCACACCAAAAATCAGGGGGAAAAAACCATTTCCCGTTTTTCTTCCCCAAAATATCCCCATTCCCGCCTTTCCTCGCCATTCCAGGGATGGATCCGAACCCCCCTTCCCCACCCGGGGCTGTTCCCAAATTCCCAGAGTTGGGAATGGCTGTGGGGGGGGTGCCCTGAGGAGGATCCCGGAGGATTTGGGGCAAATCCAGGGGAGTTTGGGGTGCGCCAGAGGGGGAGCAGCAGCGGCCGGGGTTAGTGAGCGCCAAGCGAGCGGGAGCAGCCGGAAAACGGGAATGGGAATGGGGGCGGTCCCGCAGCCCCCGGCTCCGGAACGTGCGATTTGGGGGAAAAGGCCCGGATTTGGGGCTGGGCTGAGGAATTCCGGGAGAGCCCCGCGGCTCATCCGGGGGAGTTTGGCTCCCCAGGGATGGATCCAGCGGGAAAAGCAAATCCAGGGAGGAGAATTAGGGCTGGGAGATGCCCGGAGTGGCCTGGATCCGCTCCCAGATCCCAGATTTCCGCTCCTGGATCCTGATTTTCTGCTGCTGGATCCCAGTTTTTCACTGCTAGATCCCCATTTTTCGACCCCGGATCCCGGTTTTTCCCCGTTCCCACTGGAATCCCGCTGCTCCACGGGATGGATCCGGCACAAAAATCCGGGATTTTGCCGGGAAAGGAAAACGGGGAGCCGCCGCGTCCCCTCACGGACCGAGAGCCCAACGTGGATTTGGGATCATCCTGGCAAAACCCCACTGGGAACCCCCGGAAAACCCCGCCCCCACCCCCCCGAACTGGATTTCACATCCCAAAAACCGCCCCCAACCCCCCGGGCAGCCCCGAATCCCGGGATTCCGGGGCTCACCTGCTGCAGGAACATGGGCACGGCCTCCTGGCCCAGCACCGGCGCCGCCGCTCCCAGCAGGATTTTCTCGGGGCTCGCCGCCATCCCGGGGCTGGGCTGGGCGCTGCCGGCCGGGATCGGCGCCGGTGCCGCCGGGGGCTGCGCGGCTCCGCCGGGATCGGCGCCGGGGTTGGGGCTGCCGGCGGCGCCCGCCTGGATGCCCACGGCGGCGCCCAGCCCCTCGCCGGCGTTGAGCATGGCCACGGGGCTGGCCAGCGTCACGCCCTGGATCACCGTGGGCGCCGGCGCCGGCGCCGCCGAGGCTGAGCCGGGGCTGGGCAGGGGCCCGGCCAGCGACACGGGCATCTGGAACAGCGCCGGCGGGGCCACCTGGCCCGGCTGCAGCTGGATGGGCGCCGACAGGATGTGAGCCGTGCCCGCCGCGCCCGGCGACGCCAGCACCGGGCCCAGGTTCAGCTGCCCCGCCAGGTTCTGGTTGAGCAGCTGCGCCGGCAGCGCGGGGTTGGCCAGCAGCTGGGCGCCGGCGCCCTGGCCGGCGATGATGTGGGTCTGGCCGGCGCCCGGCAGCAGCTGCCCGCCCACGTTGGCCGGCAGCGCCGAGAGCGGCTGCGGCAGCGGCACGGCCGAGGCTCCGGCCAGCTGGCCCGGCAGCAGGAACTGGTTCTGGCCCTGGAAGGGCTGCGCCGGGATGACGATGGAGCCGCCCTGGTTGAGCACGTGCACGCTCATGGACTTGCCCAGCGCCGGCGGCTGCGGCGGCGGCGGCTTGAAGACGTTGGGGGGGAAGCCCTGGAGCACCACGTTGGGCGCGGCCTTGCCGGCCATGAAGGTCAGGTTCTGCTGGCCCTTGGCCGGAGCCTCGCCGGGCAGCGCCAGGGCCCCGCCGGGCGCAAAGGGCTTGGGCGTGATCTGGTAGAGCTTCTGCTGCAGGACGCCGGCGGGCTTGGGCTGGATGGGCGTGGGCGTGCGGTGGATGATGACGTTGGGCGCCGGCACCAGGGAGCCGCCCAGCCCCGAGGTGACGGTGAGCGGCTGCGCCGACGCCGCCGAGACGCCGCCGAACACCGAGCTGCCGTTCAGCGTGGTGGTGGCCACAGCCGGGAGGCTCTTCTGGATCACCAGCCCGGCTCCCTGGGCCGCGGCCGCCTCGGGCTGGGCGATGTAGCCGCCCACGGCCGCCACGGGCGCCGGCTTGGCCAGCAGCTGCTGCGCCGCGGGCTGGTTGATGGCCATCACCTGCTGGCCCACCACCTGGATGGGGCCCAGCCCCAGCGCGCCGCCGGGGCTCCCGTTGGGCAGCCCGGGCAGGTTGGGCAGCGGCTGGATGGTGACGTTGCCCAGCCCCACCTGCTGCAGGAAGGGCTGCACGCTGATGGCCTTGTTGACCACGTCGGCGCCCACGGGCGGCTGCACCAGGGCCTGGGGCGCCAGCACGGCCGGCGGCTGCAGCCCCAGCAGGTCGGCGCCGCCCGAGAAGATCTGCGGGGTCCCGTCGGCCGCCTGCACCACCGGCTGCAGCGCCGGCAGCTGGAAGGAGCCCAGGTCCAGCTCGGCCTCGGCCTCCAGCGTCTGCTCGGTGATGTTGGCCTCCTGCAGGCTCTGCTGGAGGATGTCGCACGGCTGCTCGGCGCCCGCGCCCGCGCCCGCCGGCGAGCCCAGGATGTCATCCTCCAGGAAGTCCAGGTCCACGCTGGCCGGCGGCTGGCTCGGCTCGGCGCTCAGGGGGTTCCCCGGGGCCTCCTGCCCGTGGAGCTGCGGCAACGGCAACGGGGACGGGGAGTCAGTGCGGGGGCAGGGGGGAGACGGCGGAGCTCGGCGGGGTTCATGGGGCCCAAGGGAACTCAACAGGACCCAAGGGAGCTCAACGGAACCCAGCGGGATCCAACAGAGCTCAATGGGACCCAACGGAACCCAACGGGATCCAACGGAGCTCAATGGGACCCAATGGAGCTCAACGGAACCCAATGGAGCTCAACGGAACCCAACGGAGCTCAACAGAACTCAACGCGATCCAGCAGAACCCAACGGAACCCAGTGGAGCTCAATGGAACTCAACAGAGCTCAACGGAACCCAACAGGATCCAACAGAACCCAACAGAGCCCAACGGAACCCAACGGGATCCAATGGGATTCAGTGGAACCCAGTGGGGTCCAACGGAGCTCAATGGCACCCAGTGGGATCCAATGGAAATCAATGGGATCCAAGAGAACCCAATGGAGCCCAGTTGAGTTCAATGGGATACAACGGAACCCAACGGAACCCAACGGAGCCCAACGGAACCCGATGGGACTCCATTAACTCCACGGAACCCAAGAGGACCCAGTGGAGCCCAAGGGGATTTGAAGAACCCAATGGAACCCAACAGATCCCAATGGATCCCAACGGAAATCCATAGAACACAACGGAACTTTCCCTCCTGCAGACCGGAATTTTAGGGGTTTCCCCCGCTTTTCCCAACTCCCTGCGGGAACACGGCTCCTCCTTTTTCCCTTTTCCCTCCCGATTTTCCCATCCCGGAGCCGAATCCGCCCGGAAAAATCCCCAGGAAAAGGGATCTGGGAATGGGAATTTGTTTTTCCCCCAAATCCGAGGGGTAACGGGAACGCGGGAGGGGTAACAGGGTTTTTTCCCGGGAATTGCCGGGAGGGTTTTGGCCCTGGGGAAGGGATGGGATTCTGAGCGGGAAGAGGCGAAATCCCGGGAATTCCGGGGGAGGAGGGGATACCCACCCCAGCTCCCTCGAAGAAGGCGCTGGCGGCATCCCCGGAGTTGTCCAGGAGATCGTCGCTGTCGATCTGCGGGCGGAGAAGGAGCAGTCACCGCCGGGCCCCGGAGGGGAGGGGGAAAAATGGGGGAAAAAGGGGGGGAAAATGGAAAAAAATGGGGGGAAATGGGGGAAAAAACCAGCAAAAAATGAGGGGAAATGGGGGGGAAAATGGGGGAAAAATGGGGGGAAAATGGGGAATAAAAATGAGGAAAAGATGGGGGGAAATGGGGGAAAAATGGAGGAAAAAAGAGGAAAAAATGGGGTCAAAAGGGGAAGAATATGGGGGAAAAAATGGGGGAAAAAATGAGGGAAATGGGGGGAAATGAGGAAAACTGGGAAAAAAATGGGGAAAAATGGGGAATAAAAATGGGAAAAAATGGGGGAAAAAAACCAGGAAAAAACGGGAGGAAAAATGGGGGGAAAATGGGAGGAAAATGGGGGAAAATGGGGAATAAAAGTGGGGGGAAAATAAGGAAAAAATGGGGGCAAAATGGGAGAAAATGAGAAAAAATAAGGAGGAAAACCAGGAAAAAGTGGGAAAAATAAGGGGGAAAAATGGGGGGAAAATGAGGGGAAAAATGGGGGGAAATGGGAAAAAAATAGGAAAAAAATTAGGAAAAAAAAGGGGAAAAAAAGGGGAAATAGTGGAAAAAAAAGAAGGATGAGGTGGTGAGGGGCAGCCCCGGGAGTTTGGTTCAAAACGGCCCCGAATTCCTGCGTGGGTGCCAGGAAAAAATTCCTAAAAAAAACCCAGCGTGGGTGGGGTCTGTGGATGGAGCTGGGATTGCTGGAAAAGGGGGATTTCCATGGAAAAGGGGGATTTCCATGGAAAAAGCAGGATTTGGGGGGGGTCGGGCGTCGCTCACCTTCTCGGATCCATGAAGGAAATCGTTCAGGGCCTGCGGATCGCTGGGAAAAGAGCAGGAAGCGGGGGTCAGGGAGGGGGGGCCTGGGACACGGGACAGGCTGGGAAACCCCGAAACCACGGATTCGGGGCGGATCCGAGGCGCCCCGGGAATGCTCTCCCTGCTTTTGGGGCTGTTCCGGCCCTTCCAGGGACATTTCCCACTCTTTTGGGACCATTCCCACCTTTTTGGGGACATTTCCCACCTTTTGGGACCCTTCCCACCTTTTTTGGGGACATTTCCCGCCCTTCCCATGACAATTCCCACTTTCTTTGGAGCTTTCCCACTGCTTCGGGGATGATTCCCAACATTTCCCAGACAATTCCCACCCTTTCCAGGGCCATTCCCGCCCTTTCTGGGGCCATTCCCGCCCTTTCTGGGGCCATTTCCAGGACAATTCCCAGCTTTTCCCGGTCCCTCCCCGCTCCTCGGGGCCGTTCCCGGCCGGAATTCCAGGACTCACCAGATGACATCTAACAGGCACCGGCCGTCTTCATCATCCATGTCAACTGCAACGAGACACAGCGTCACTTTTCCGGGGAAAATCCCGGGAAAGCCGCGGCAGCCGGGGCCTTTTCCCGCCTCCGGGCTGGAACGGGGCCGGGAATTCCCGGAGAAAAGCGGCACCGAGCGGGAATCGACCCCCACATCCTCATTTTTCTCCAGGTTCTGGGAGGGAATCCGAGGGAAACGTGGGAATGGCGGGAGGATGAGGAGGGAGGGAGGGAGGGGAGGGATTTTGGGGTGAATCCGTAGGGAATTGGGGAAGGAACTGATCCCGGGAATGCGGCAGGGAACCGAATCCTGGATGGAGCCGGCGGGGAAAGGATTTATCTTGGAATTCCTCAGGAATTGGATTTATCCTGGGATTCCTCAGGGATTAAGGATTTATCCTGGGATTCCTCAGGGATTGGATTTATCCCTGAACCCCTCAGGGAATTTATCCAGGGCAATTCCCAAAAAATCCCACAGGGAAAGGATTCATCCCTGAATCCCTCAGTGAAAGGATTCCTCCGGGAATTTCTCCAGGGCAATTCCCAAAAATCCTGCAGGGAAAGGATTTATCCCTGAACCCCTCAGGGAAGGATTTATCCCCGAATCCTGCAGGGAAAAGGCTCCAGGATTGGATTCCCTGGGATCGGATCCCTCTGGGAATCCCCCGGGAACGGATCCCCCCCTCCCCTGCCCCCGCCCGGAGCCGAGAGCCCCAAATTTGGGCAGAACAAACAATTCCCGGGATTTTTGCTTTTTCGGGAGAAGCCTAAAAAAAGAAAAGGGAAAAAAAAAAAAAAAAAAAGGGCCCGGGCAGATTCCGAACATTCCGGGAGCGAGGGCGGAATTCGGAATTCCCGCGGCTCCCGGGATCCCTCAGCCCGCAGCTCCCAAATCCCGGATTTCCCTCCCCAAATCCTGGGAAAGCCCCGGGCCCCAGCCAGGGAAAACTCGGGAATTCCTCGGGAATTCCTCGGGAATCCCAGGAATCCGATCCCGGAGAATTCCCGGCAGCCCCAGCCGGGAGAAGCGGAAGCGGATCCGGAATTCCGAGGAAATCCGAGCGCGGCTCCGGCTCCCGGAATTCCCGCGGGAATTCTGCTCTTCCCGGGAGCCATCGATGAGCCGGGGATCGATCCCCGATCGGAGGGGGGGAACCAATCAATGAGCAATCAATCAATCAATCAATCAATGGACCCAGCACTCCCCGGCCCCGCTGATTAATCAATAATCGGTTAATTAACGGATGCTCCATTGATGAAATATCGATTATTGATCGGTAACGAATCCATGAAGCCAACCCCGAATCCATCAATCAATCCAATCGTTAACGGCTCCGCCAATCAATACCGAACTGAATGAACCCGTTAATTGATACCTGCCCTAATCAATCGCTAATACACCATCGATTGATTGATCCGGCACCTAATAAAACCCAGAATTAATTAATAACGGGATCAATCAAACACCACTGGAGCCATTGAACACCCGATCAATTAACCCCATTAACGGAACCACTCATCAAACACCTCGCCGCTAATCAATACCCAATCAACTCATCAATACCCAATAGATCAATGGAGCGTTTGTCAGCTGTCAATCAAACACCGAGGGGAGCCACTAAATGAGGCATTAATGAGGAATTAACGAGGAATTAATCAGTTATTGATCGATCAGCTCCTGCGTGAGGGGATTCAATGGATGGAGCGGGGCTGATCGGCAGCCAATCAATCAGTAATCAATAACCAATAACCAATAACCAATATTGATAAACCCACACGCATTAGAGAGGCCTGGCTCCAGTTAACCAGCGAAACGCTGATTGATCGTTGGTTATCAATTATTGATTATCGATTATTGACCACTGATTATCAATCAAGACTTATTGATCACTGATTATCGGTTATTGATTATTGGTTATCAATGACCCAAAGGAGCCGGGATCGAGCGGATCCCGGAGCTTCCCAAGGGCCCGGATTGAAATGAAAGGGGGAAGAAATTCCCGGTCCCGGCCTGGAAAAACCATTCCCAGTTTGGGGAGAAACGTTCCCAGTTTGGGAATTCTCCATTCCCAGTTGGAAATTCTCCAGTCCCAGTCTGGAAATGCCAATCCCAGCATTCCCAGTCCATTCCTGCCATTCCCAGTCCATTCCTGCCATTCCCAGTCCGGAATTCCCCATTCCCAGCCCGTTCCCGGTTTCCCCGCGGCTTTGGGGTGAAATTCCCTGGGATTGGGGAAAGCCCCGGGATTTGGGATTCGGGCCGATCCCGAGGGATGATCCCAAGGGCGGGGCCGGAATCCCCCAGCCTTGGGAGGGAATTTTGGGGAGGAAACGGGGAAAAAAGGGAGGGAAAAATGAGGGAGGCGGCGAATCCCGAGGGAAAAGCGGCGGAGATCCCGAATTTCCCCAAAAATCCGATTCCTGAGGATTCTGGAGCTGCTTTCCCCCAAAAAACGCCTGGAAAGGGCTGGGAAGGGAACAGGAGGCACCGGGGGCGGAATTCCTGGATTCGGGAATATTTTGGGTCCCAAACACTGGGAATTTTGGGGGTTTGGGAATATTTTGGGTCCCAAACGAAAAGATTCTGGGGATTCGGGGATATTTTGGGTCCCAACACTGGGAATTTTGGGGATTCGGGAATATTCTGGGTCCCAAACACGGGAATTTTGGGGGTTTGGGAATATTTTGGGTCCCAAACAAAAACACAACCCAACACAAACAAACCCCAAACACGGGAATTTTGGGGGTTTGGGAATATTTTGGGTGTCAAATATGGGAATTTTGAGGATTTGGGAATATTTCAGCCCGGAATTCCCCCGGGGAACCTGGAACAAATCCGGGATCCTCCCTCTCCCCACCCCGGGAATTCCGGGATGAGTTTGAGCCCCAAAACTGCAGGAAAAGGCCCCGGAGCCAGGATCGGAGCTTTCCGTGGGAAAAGCGGGAAAAGAGGCCCCGGATGCAGCGGGAGGGGGAGGAACCTGGAGAGAGGGAAAGGGGCTGGGGGCAGCCGGGGATACTCCGGAGATACCCTGGGGATACTCCCGGGATACTCCAGGTGGGAATTCCGGCCCTGAATTCCAACTCGGGGGATACTCAGGGCTGGAATTCCGACCTTGGGGGATACTCTGGGGATACTCCGGGTGGGAATTCCAGCCTCGGACTCCAGGGATACTCCGGGGATACTCAGGGCTTGACCTCTGACCTCTCACTCACTCCAGGGATACTCCAGGGATATTCCGGGGATACTCCAGGGATACTCCGGGGTTACTCCTGGGATACTCCTGGCTGGAATTCCAGCCCCAAACTCCTCCTCAGGGACAAATTCCGCTCTCCGGGGATACTCCAGGGATACGCTGGGGATACTCCGGGGATACTCCTGGCTCCACCTCTGCCCCCTGGCCCAGGGCATGCTCCAGGATGGAATTCCAGCCGGAATTCCGGGAATTCCCGGTGCCCGGGGCGCCCCTCCCCCTCCCCGCCGTGCCTCAGTTTCCCTCCGGAGCGAGCAAAACCCGGAATTTCCAACACAAACCCCCAAAACCACGGAAAATGCCCCAAAAAGCCCCCGGGAAGGCGGGAGCGGGGCAGGGAGCGGCGTTCCGGCGGGAATGAACACGGGACAGGAGGGACACGCACGAGCCGCAGTTTATTCGCATCCCGAAATCCCAAACCTGCCCCGGCCCGGGGAGGGGGAGGAGGAGGAGGAGGAAAAGGAGGAAGAGCAGGAGGAACGGGAAGGAGAGGAAGATGAGGAAGAGGAGGAAAAGGAAAAAGAGAAGGAAGAGGAGAAAAGAGAGGATGAGGAGGAGGAAGAGGAGGAGGAAGGGGAAGAGGAAGAAGAAGACGAAGACAAGGAAGAGGAGGACGAAGAGGAGGAGGAGGAAGAGGAAGAAAAAGAGGAGTGGGAGGAAGAGGAGGAGGAAGAGAAAGAGGAAGAGCAGGAGGAACGGGAAGACGAGGAAGAGGAGAAAGAAGAGGAAGAAGAGGAGGAGGAGGAAGAAGGGGATGGGCCAGGGGCAGCTCCAGAAGGGAATCCCTGAGGAAGAGTGGGAAGAGGAAGATGAAGAGATGAAGACAAGGAAGAGGAGGGGGAAGAGGAAGAGGAGGAAGAGGATGAGGAGGAGGAGGAAGGCCACAGACGCAGAGCCAGAGCTGGGACATTCCCAAAGCAGCTCCCGAGGGAGAGGAGGAGGAAGAGGAAGAGGAGGAAGAGCGGGACAGCTCCACAACCCATTCCCAGCAGCAGCAGCTCCCCAGGGAGGAGGAGGAGGAGGAGGAAGGCCACACACCCCCCCAGCCCAGTGACAGCTCCATTCCCAAATCCCTGAGGAAGAGGAGGAGGAAAAGAGGAAGAAGAGGAGGAGGAAAAGAGGAGGAAGAGGAAGGGGCACAGAGGCAGAGCGGGATGAGGAGGACGATGAGGGTAAGGAGGATGAGGAGGAGGAAGGCCACAGACGCAGAGCCAGAGCGGTGACATTCCCAAAGCAGGAAGAGGAGAGGGAATAAGAGGAGGAAGAAGAGGAGGAAGAAGAGGGGGACAGAAGGAGCTCAGGGGCAGCTCGGAGCCGCTGAGGGAGAGCGGGAGGAAGAGGAGGAGGAGGAGGAGGAAGAGGCCGAGGAAGAGGAAAAGGAGGAAGAGCAGCAGCAGCAGGAGGAGGAGGAGGAAGATGAGGAAGAGCAGCAGCAGGAGGAGGAGGAAGATGAGGAAGAGGAAAAGGAGGAAGAGCAGCAGCGGCAGCAGGAGGAGGAGGAGGAGGCGGCCGAGGCCGAAGGCCCCACCCCGCGCCCCCTCCCCCCCCCGCCCCCCTCAGTTTTGGGCCCTTTCGGGGCCGCTCGGAGCCGGGGGGGGAGGGGAGGGGGAGGGGGAGGGGCCCCGCCCCCCCCCTTTTTCGGGCCGCGGCCCCCCCAAAACGCGCGGGGGGGGCGCGGCGGGGCGGCGGGGGGGGCGCTCCCGGGCGCGGGGGGGGGCGCGCGGCCGGCGCGAGGCCGCCGCCTGTCGCGACAGGGCCGCGATTTGGGGCGAATTCGCTGCTTTTTTGTGGCGGACTCACCGTGAGGCCTGAGCGGCGCCCGGCGCGGGGTCTCCCAGGCGCCCCCGCACGGGCGCCGCCGCCAGGACCCCGCCGGGCCCCGCCGCTTAGGGGTTCGCGGCGCTGCCTGATCGCGGCCGCCGCGCCGCCGGGGCCCGGCCCGGCCCCGCCGCCCCGGGGAGGGCACGGGGAGGGGAAACGGAGGCACGGGGGGGTTTAACGGGACCCCCCCCCGGCCCCGCGGCCCCCCCGGAGAGCGGCGGGGAGGAATTGATTAGCATAAACCGCGCCCCCCGGACAGGCATTAGAATAGACACGCCCCCGCGCTGCCGCCTCACGGCCAAGCCCCCCCCGAGGGGCCGCTCATTAGCATAAGCCACGCCCCGCGGCCGCATGATTTGCATAATCCACGCCCAGTGAGCGCCAGATTTGCATAAACCACGCCCCGAGCGACAGCGCGCCAGGCCCGGGACCCTCCTTTACATAAACCACGCCCCCCTCCCAAACCAGGGGCAATCCTGAGCCCTGATTTACATACACCACGCCCCCCACCCGCTGTTAATTACCACAAACTACGCCCCCAACCTTGGCCTGGCCCCGTCCTTGTGGTGAGGCCTCATTTGCATAAACCGCGCCCACAGTGTTGTTGTTTTTTCAGTCCTCCCGCCCGCCAGGGGGCGCCGCGCCACGGCAGGAGGCGCTGGCGGTCACGTGACGCGGCGCGGGGGTCACGTGGGGCCGCGGCGGGGCTGTCATGGCGGCGGCGGCGGCGGCCGGGAAGGAGGCGGAGGCGCAGCGGCTCCTGAGCGAGGCCGACAGGAAGGTCCGGGGGGCCCAGTCCTTCCTCGGGGGCCTCTTCGGGTGCGTCCGGGAGGAGCGGCGCGGCCGGGGGAGGCCTGAGGGAGGCGCGGGGAGGGGGTGTCATGGCGGGGGGGGAGGGGGAGGGCGGGAATTTGGGGAGTTCTGAGGGGGGAGAGGGGGTGGGGAAGGGGAATTCCCGCCCCAGATCCCGCTTTACGTCCCGAGTTTCCCCGAATTCCCTCTTTTCCCGCCCCAATTCCCGTTTTCCCCCCTTTTCCAGGGGCTCGTCCCGGCTGGAGGAGGCCTGCGAGTGCTTCTGCCGCGCCGCCAACATGTTCAAAATGGCCAAAAACTGGAGCGGTGCGTCCTGAGCCCCCCCGGAATCCCGGGAATCCCTCTGGGAATCCCTCTGGGAATCCCGGGAATCCCGGCCCCATTCCCGGCCCCATTCCGGATGCTGTTCCCGATCCCATTCCCGGTGTCATTCCCGGTGTCTGAGCCCCATTCCCGGTCCCATTCCTGGCCCCATTCCCGTCCTGATCCCTCTGGGAATCCCGGCCCCATTCCCGGTGTCATTCCCGTTATCCCGGCCCCATTCCTGATACCATTCCCAGCCCCATTCCCAGCCCCATTCCCAGTTTCCCGGCCCCATTCCCAGCCCTGTTCCTGGCCCCATTCCCGTCGTGATTCCTGGTTTCCCTGTGCCATTCCCAGCCCCATTCCCGTGGCCATTCCCATTATGATTCCCGTTTTTCCAGCGGCAGGCAGCGCCTTTTCCCGTGTGGTGCTGTCCCTGTTCCATTCCCATTCCCATTCCCTGTATCCCATTCCCTTTATCCCTGTGCCATTCCCGGTGTAATTCCCATTTCAATTCCCGTTTTCCCAGCGGCCGGCAGCGCCTTTTCCCGGGCAGCTGCAGCCCCATTCCCAGCCCCATTCCCGGTGCAATTCCCGGTGTAATTCCCGTTATCCCTGTGCCATTCCCAGCCCCATTCCCAGCCCCATTCCCGGTGCAATTCCCGGTGCAATTCCCGGTGCAATTCCCGTTTCCCCCAGCGGCCGGCAGCGCCTTTTCCCGCGCCGCTCAGCTCCAGCTGCAGCTCCAGAGCAAACACGACGCCGCCTCCAACTTCGTGGACGCCGGCAACGCCTTCAAGAAGGCGGATCCACAGGGTAGGGAACGCTGGGAATTCCGGGAATTCGGGGGGCTCCGGGGGGCGGGGGCTTGGGAATCCAGGAAAATCCCACGGAAATCCTGGCAAATCCCACGGAATTTCTGCTAAATCCCGTTAAAGTCCTGCCAAATCCTGTTAAATCCCAGTAATTCCCATGGAAATCCCATTAATTCCCACTAAAATCCTGTTAATTCCCACTAAAACCCTGCCAAATCTCACTAAATCTGGTTAATTCCCATTAAAATCTCATCAGATCCCACTGAAATGCTATTAATTTCCATTAAATCCCATTAAAATCCCAATAAATCCTGTTAATTCCCATTAATTCCCATTAAAACCCTGCCAAATCCCGTTAAATCTCACTAATTCCCATTAAATGCCATTGAAATCCCGTTAATTTGCCCTAATTTGCATTAATTCCCATTAATTCCTGTTAAAATCCCATCAGATCCCATGAAAATCCAGTCAAATCCCATTGAATCCCATTAAATTCTCATTAAATCCCATGAAAATCCCATGAAAATCCCTTTAAATCCCATTAATTCCCATCAAAATCCTATTAAACCCTGTTTAAATCCCGTTAATTTCCATTAATTCCCATTAAACCCCATTAAAATCTCAATAACTTTTATTAAATCCCATTAATTCCCATTAAATTCCCACCCAATCCCATTAATTTCCCCTCAGACCCCAAGAGGGACAATCCACAAGGCGGGCAGTGGGAATTCCAGGAAATCCCCACAAAATCCCACAAAACCCCCCCAAAATCCCTCAAAATCCTCTCAAAATCACCCCAAAATCCCTCAGAATTCTCCCAAATCCCTCAAAATTTTCTGAAATTCTGCCAAATCCCCCCCCAATCCCTCAAAAATCCCCCAGAATTCCCCAAATCCCCAAAAATGGACATAAAATTCCCCAAAAAGTCCCCCAAATCCCCCAAAATTCCCCCAAATCCCCTCAAAATTCCCCAAATCCCACAAAATTCCCCCAAATCCCCACAAAACCCCCCTAAAATCCTCACAAAATTCCCCAAAAATCCCCCAAAACTCCCCACAAAATTCCCCCAAATCCCCAAAAATCCCCCCAAACTCCAGGATTTTGCCGCATCCCCTGGAATTGGGGCCGTTTTTGGGCTCTTTTCCCGCTTTTCCGGGGCCGTTTCTGGCTCCCATCCCCTCCCTCCCCAGGGATCCCGGCTCCGAGCAGATGGAGCCGAGTTTTGGGCGGAATTCCCGCGGTTTTGGCTTCCGCAGGGGGAGGGGGAGGGGTGGAAATTCCGCAGTTTTGGGTGGATTTTCGGGATGGAAACGCGCCGGGAATTCCCCAGGGATCCTCGGATCCCCTCCCCCTCCCGGCCCCTGCAACATTCCCGGTTTTTGGGAGGTTTTTTGGGATAACAGAACAACTTGAGCCGAAAAAAACACCGGGAATTTCAATCTCCCAAATCTGGGAATGGTTTTATCCCGATTTTCCCGCCTGGAAAGGGAAAAACTTCCTGGAATCTCTCGGGATTCGCTTGGGGGGGTGGTCTGGAATTCCTAAAAAAAGGGGAGGAAAATCCCTCGAATCCCTGAGGTTTTGGGAACCGAGGCTGTGCTCCCGAAATCTGGGATTGGGATCCCAAAATCCGCAGCCTCTGATCCCAAAAACTTGGGCGTTGCATCCCGGGAATCCGGGGGGATCCGATCCCGGGAATTTTGGGGCTCTGATCCCGAAGATTTTGGAGCTCTGATCCCGAGGATTTGGGGGTGTCCAATCCCAAAGTTCTGGGGCTCCGATCCCGGGAATTTTGGGGCTCTGATCCCGAAGTTTCCAGGCCCCATTCCCGCCCCATTCCCGCTTTTCCAGAGGCTGTCAATTGCCTGCTCCGTGCCATCGAGATCTACACGGACATGGTGAGGGATTCCCGAATTCCCGCCCGGAATTCCGCCGGGATCCAGGATCTGGGGGGGGAGGGGGGGCGGTTTCCTTCCCATTCCCGGGGCTGGGGGGCTCCGGATCCCCTGGGACGATCCCGGGATGTTTTTCCCTTGGGATTTTCCCATTTTTCCCTTGGGATTTTCCCATTTTTCCCAGGCCCATTCCCATTTGTTCCCAGCCCATTCCTGTTCTCCCATTCCCAGTTTTTCCCAGGATATTCCCGGTTTTTCCGGGGCCATTCGCATTTTCTCTAGGCTGTTCCCCGGGCTGGTTTTCCCTGGGCCATTCCCATTTTCCCCAGCCCATTCCCATTTTTCCCTGGGCCATTCCCATTTTTCCCAGCCCATTCCCATTTTTCCCAGGGCCATTCCCGTTTTTCCCATCCCATTCCCATTTTTCCCTGGGCCATTCCCATTTTTTCCAGCCCATTCCCATTTTTCCCTGTCCCATTCCCATTTTTCCCTGGGCCATTCCCATTTTTCCCAGCCCATTCCCGTTTTTCCCTGGGCCATTCCCGTTTTCCCATCCCATTCCCGTTCTCCCCAGCCCATTCCCATTTCCCCATCCCATTCCCGTTTTTCCCTGCCCATTCCCGTTTTTCCCAGCCCATTCCCGTTTTTCCCAGCCCATTCCCATTTTTCCCTGTCCCATTCCCGTTTTTCCCGTCCCATTCCCATTTCCCCAGCCCATTCCCGTTTTCCCCATCCCATTCCCGTTTTCCCCAGCCCATTCCCGTTTTCCCCATCCCATTCCCGTTTTCCCCAGCCCATTCCCGTTTTCCCCATCCCATTCCCGTTTTTCCAGCCCAGCCCATTCCCGTTTTTCCAGCCCAGCCCATTCCCGTTTTTCCCAGGGCCGTTTCACCATCGCCGCCCGGCACCACGCCGCCATCGCCGAGATCTACGAGGCCGAGCTGGTGGACATTGAGAAGGTGAATCCTGGGAATTCCTGGGAATTCTGGGAATTCCGGGGCCCTCCCCCTCCCAATCCCCCGGGAATTGCCCCAAATCCCGGATTTTCCCGGGGGGGGTCGGGGGAATCCAGATCCTCCCGGGTGGAAAAAAAAAGAGGGGAAAAAAGGGAATTTGTGGAATTCCCTTCCCGGGGGGGATCCTGGAGAGGATTCCAGAGGATTCCAGAGAATTCCAAGCTCAATTCCTGGATTTATTCAGGATTTCCCTGGACGAATTCTGGGAATCCAGAAGGGGGAGATCCCCAAAACCGGGATTTTCCATCAGGATCGACCCCGAGAGGGGAAACTCCCAAAAAATCCGGGAGAGTCCCCAAATTCCCCCGGGAGACGCCGGAAAACCCGGCTGGGGAAGAGCAGGAATTGGGGGTTTTTCTGGGAATTGGGATCTCCTCAGGAATGGGGGATTTTTCTCAGGAACTGAGGATTTCTCCAGGACTCTGGGATGTTTCCAGGGCTTTGGGATGTTTCTGAGGGATTTGGGATTTCTCCAGGACTTTGGGATTTTTCTCAGGAATTGGGGATTTTTCTCAGGAATTGAGGATTTTTCCAGGGATTTTTCTGAGGACTCTGGGATGTCTCCAGGGCTCTGGGATGTCTCCAGGGCTCTGGGATGTCTCCAGGACCTCGGGACGTTTCCCAGCAGGAGCAGATGGAGCGGGGGCGGCCGCAGCCGCGGGAACCCGGGAGCGGCGGGGGAGGGGAAACTCGGGGCTTTGGGAATCATTCCGGAGCTTTCCCGGGAATTTCGGGAGGTTTTGGTCCTGTCCCACCCCGGGCTGGTCCTGGATTCCTCCTTCATTCCCTAAAAACCTGGAAAAGGGGTGGAATTGGGGATTTCCCTGCGTTTCGCTTGAAGCACTTCCAGTTTTCCCAGTTTATCCTGGGTTTTCCCCACTTTTTCCCATTTATTTTCCAGGTTTTCCCCAGTTTATCCCATTTTTTCCCGGTTTATTCCAGTTTTTCCAGGTTTTTCCCAGTTTATTCCAGCTTATCCCGGTTTTCCTCAGTTTTCACAGGTTTTTCCCAGTTTTTCCATTTTTTTCCCAGGTTTTCCCCAGGTTTTTTCCCAGTGTTCCTGTTTTTCCCACTTTTCCCCATTTTTCCTGTTTTTCCCCCCAGGCCATCGCCCACTACGAGCAGGCGGCCGATTACTACAGAGGGGAGGAATCCACCAGGTACCGGATCCCAGAGGATCCCAGAGGATCCCAGCCCCAAATCCCAGAGGATCCCAAAGGATCCCAGAGGATCCCAGCCCCAAATCCCAGAGGATCCCAAAGGATCCCAGAGGATCCCAAAGGATCCCGGCCCCGGGGGGTCCCGAATTCCCGCCCTGGGGGTGTTTCCTGCTCCTTCCTCCCCTCCCCGGTGCATCCCGGGATCTGGGAGGGGTCTGGGGATTTGGGATTTGGGGATTTGGGGTGGGATTTGGGGATTTTGGGGGGGTACTTTGTAGGGGATTTCTGGGGATTTGGGATTTCTGGGGTGGGATTTCTGGGATTTGGGGTGGGATTTTGTGGGGATTTTGGGTGGAATTGGGGGGGGGATTTTGGGTGGAATTTCTGGGATTTTGAGGGATTTGGGGTGGAATTTCTGGGGATTTCTGGATGGGATTTTTGGTGGAATTTGGGGATTTGGGGTGGGATTTGGGGGTCTCTGGGGATTAGGGATTTCTGGGTGGGATTTTTGGGTTGGGATTAGGGATTCTGGGGTGTGGGATTTTGGGGCTGGGGCCCACGCCACCTCCCGCCCCCAGCTCGGCCAACAAGTGCCTGCTGAAGGTGGCGGCGTTCGCGGCTCAGCTCGAGCGCTTCCCCCGCGCCATCGACATCTACGAGCAGGTCCGGCCTTCCTCCTCACCTTCCTCCTCCTCAGCACCCTCATCCTGATCTTCCTCATCTTCCTCCTCATCCTCCTCATCCTCTTCCTTCTCCTCCTCCTTTTCCTGCTCTTTGTGCTCCTCCTTTTCCTTTTCCTCTCCTTTTCTTCATTTTCCTTCTCTTTCTCTTCCTGTTTTTCTTCCTCTTCCTCCTCCTCCTCCTCCTCATCCTCATCATCCTCATCATCATCCTCCTCATCATTCTCTTTCTCTTTCTTCTTCTCCTTTTTCTGTTCTTCTTCTCCTTTCCCTTATTTTCCTCCTCTTCCCTTTCCCCTTCCCCTTCTTCTTCCTCCTCCTCCTCTTTTTTCCTTTTTTCCCCCTCATTTCCTCCTCCTTCTCCTCCTCTCCCCACTCCGGCCCCTCCCCGAGGGCCCCAAATCCCCCCAAATTCCCCCAAATTCCCCCAAATCCCTCCCAGATCCCTCCCTAAATCCCTCAGATCCCAACGATCCCTTTGGGATTTCTGCACCCCCAATCCCTGGGATCCCCTGAGCCCGGGATTCCCGGGAATGGCTGGGACTGACCCCGGGCTTCCCGGGATTCTGGGCACAGGTGGGGGCGGTGGCCATGGACAGCCCCCTGCTCAAGTACAGCGCCAAGGAGCATTTCTTCCGCGCCGCGCTGTGCCACTTCTGCGTGGACATGCTGAACGCCAGGGTACGGAATTCTGGGAATTCT
Source organism: Monarcha castaneiventris obscurior (assembly GCA_026261815.1). Taxonomy (NCBI): domain Eukaryota; kingdom Metazoa; phylum Chordata; class Aves; order Passeriformes; family Monarchidae; genus Monarcha; species Monarcha castaneiventris. Next base: position 190,476 of record JAMPIT010000785.1, read on the forward strand.
GGGAATGTGGGAATGGGAACGGGGCCCTGGGCCACTTCTGCGTGGACATGCTCGATGCCAGGGTATGGAATTCTGGGAATTCTGGGAATTCTGGGAATGTGGGAATGGGAACGGGGCCCTGGGCCACTTCTGCGTGGACATGCTGAACGCCAGGGTACGGAATTCTGGGAATTCTGGGAATTCTGGGAATTTGGGATTGGGAACGGGGCCCTGGGCCACTTCTGCGTGGACATGCTGAATGCCAGGGTATGGAATTTGGGATTGGGAATTTGGGATTGGGATTGGAGGATTGGGGGATTTCGAATGGGAATGGGAATTTGGGAATTTGGGAATTTGGGAATTTGAGAATGGGAATGTGGGAATGGGAATTCTTGGGGTTTCTCCAGCCCCAATCCCTGGGGGATCCCTCTGGAAGCCCTGGGGATTCCCATCCCCATTCCCAATTCCCATTCCCACATCCTCAATTCCCATCCCCAATTCCCATTCCCATCCCCAATTCCCATTCCCATTCCCATCCCCATTCCCACATTCCCACATCCCCAGCTGGCCGTGCAGAGGTACGAGGAGATGTTCCCGGCCTTCTCCGACTCCCGGGAATGCAAACTGCTCAAGGTCAGCCTTCGTCCCCTCCTCCTCCTCCTCCTCCTCCTCCTCCTGCTCCGTCGGGATCGGGGCTGGGATCGTCCTGGGGGGGCTGGGGGGGTCTGTCCTTCCTCCCGTCCTTCCTCCCGTCCTTCCTCCTCCTCCTCCTCCTCCTCTCCCTCCCCAGAAGCTGCTGGAGGCTCACGAGGAGCAGAACGTCGACGCCTTCACCGACGCCGTACGTGAGAGCCCCAAAACCCCCAAAATCCGCCCCAAAACCAACTCCCACCCCACCCCCAGATCCGCCCCAAATCCCCCTCAAATTCACCCCAAATCTCCCCCAAATTTGACCAAATCCCCCTGATTTCCCTCAAACTCCCCCTGATTCACCCCAAACACCCCCAAATCCCCTGAAATCACCCCAAATCCACCCCAAACCCCCCAGTTTCCCCCCAAATCCTGCAAAATCCCCCCAAACCCCCTGGATTTCTCTCCAAATCCCCCGAAATCCCCTGATTCCACCCCAAATCCCTTCATTCCACCTCAAACCCCCCCAAATCCCCCAAAATTCCCCTGATTTCACCCCAAAGCCCCCAGAACCCTCCAGTTTGCCCTCAAATCCCCCGAAATCCCAATTTCATCCCAAATCCCCTGAAATTCTCCCGATTTCACCCCAAATCTCCCCGGATTTCAGCCCAAATCTCCCAGATTTCACCCCAAAATCCTCCACTTTCACCCCAAACCCCTCAAAACCCCCCAGATTTCATCCCAAATCCCCTGAAATCCCCTGATTTCCCCTCAAATCCCCAGGATTTTTCCCCAAACCCCCCTGATTCCACCCTAAATCCCCCAATTTCCCCCCAAATCCCCTGAAATACCCCCAAACCCCCTGGATTTCTCCCCAAATCCCCCTGATTCCACCTCAAATCCCCTGATTTCCCCCCAAACCTCCCTGATTCCTCCCCAAACCCCCCCAAAATCCCCCAATTTCCCCCCAAAATCCCCCAATTTCCCCCCAAAATCCCCCGATTTCCCCCGAAATCCCCCAGTTTCCCCCCAAACCCCCCGAAATCCCCCAGTTTCAGCCCAAACGCCCCCAAACCCCCCGGTTTCACCCCGATTCCCGCGCCCGGGGCAGGTGAAGGAGTTTGACTCCATCTCCCGCCTGGATCCCTGGCTCACCACGACGCTGCTGCGCATCAAGAGGAGCATCGGGGCCGAGGAGGAGGATCTGCGCTGACCAAATCACCCAGAATCCCCCAAATTCCCCCCAAATTCCCCCCAAAATCCCCATCCCCCCATCCCCGGCCCCGGAGCCCCCGCCCCGCCCCAATAAAATTCTGTATTTAACTGCAGCCGGCGTTTTGGGGCTTTTTACTGCTTTTTTGGGGGATTTTTTCCTGCTTTTTTAGGAGCTTTTCTCCTGCTCTTTTTGGGGAATTTTCCTGCTTTTTTTGGGGACATTTTTCTGCTTTTTTTGAGGTTTTTTTGGGGGAATTTTCCTGCTTTTTTAAGGGTTTTTTTCTGCTTTCTTGGGGGATTTTTCTGGTTTTTTGGGGGACTTTTCCTGGTTTCTTTTGAGATTTTCCTGCTTTTTTTTGGGAGGATTTTCCTGCTTTTTGGGTTTTTCTTTTTTATCCCCTCCCCCCCCAGTTTTCCAGAGGCTTTTCCAGAAGGGGGGGAGGGGAAAGGGGGGGGGGATTCATTTCCCAGGAAAAGGGGGCTCGGATTAGCCCCTCCCCCACCAATAAATGAACCCCAAAATCCCCCCAAATCCCCCCCAAATCCCCTCAAAACCCCCCTTTGACCCCCCTGGAGCCCCCCGTGACCTCTGACCCCCCAAACCCCCCCAAAAATCCCCAAATTTCCCCCCCAAAATTTCCCTTTAGCCCCATTGGCCCCTCCCCCTGCTCAAACCACGCCCACCCTGGGCGGAGCCACCTCCCAAGCCCCGCCCACCCCGCAGTGACCACGCCCCCGCCGTCGCTTCCCCGTGACGTCAGCGCCGCGCGCCGCCAGCCCGCAAGGCCCCGGCGCGGCTCCGCCGTGGGGCTGCCCCGGGCGGTGCCTGCTCCCGGTGCCGCTCCCGGTGCCGCTCCCGGTGCCCGTTCTGCTCCCGGTGCCCGTTCCGCTCCCGGTGCCCGTTCGTCCCGGTGCCGCTCCCGGTGCCGCTCCCGGTGCCTCGCTCCCCCGTGCCCCGTGCCGCCCCGGTGCCGCTCCCGGTGCCCGTTCTGCTCCCGGTGCCCGTTGCTCCCGGTGCCGCTCCCGGTGCCGCTCCCGGTGCCCGTTCTGCTCCCGGTGCCCGTTCCGCTCCCGGTGCCGCTCCCGGTGCCGCTCCCGGTGCCCGTTCCGCTCCCGGTGCCCGTTCTGCTCCCGGTGCCCGTTCCGCTCCCGGTGCAGCTCCCGGTGCACCCCGTTCCGCTCCCGGTGCCGCTCCCGGTGCCCGGTGCCGCTCCCGTTCCGCTCCCGCGATGTGTCCGTGGGGCCGCTGCCCGCTGGTCGAGGACAGCTTCAGCCGCCTGGGCTCGCAGAGTAACGTGTACGGGCTGGCGGCGCTGCCGGGGCCCGGGGCCGGGGCCGGGGCCGGGCCCGGGGGGCTCCTGGCGGCCGCGCTCAAGGGCAAGGTGCTGCTGTTCCGGTACCTGCAGCTGCGGCCCCGCCTGCGGCCGCTGGCCCGCGAGATGCAGTTCACCTACATCCCCGGTACCGGCAACGGGGGGCAACGGCGGGGATTTTGGGGGGTCCTGGAGGGGGCTGGGGGCGTTTGGGGGCGTTTGGGGGGGTCCAGGGGGGCTTTGGGGGTCTCGAGGGGGTCACGGAGGGGATTCGGGGGGGTTTGGGGGATTTTGGGGGGGTCTCAGGGGGTCCCGGGGGTGTCTCGGGGGTCACTGGAGGGAATTTGGGGGCTTTGGGGGGGCTTAGAGGAAGTTTGGGGGCTCCTGGAGGGGATTTTGGGGGTCCCAGAGGGGCCTGGGGGCTTCTGGAGGGGATTTTTGAGGGTTTTGGGGGGGTCCCAGGGGGGCTTTGGGAGTCTCGAGGGGGTCACGGAGGGGATTCGGGGGGGTTTGGGGAGCTCCTGGTGGATTTGGGGGGGGTCTCAGGGGGTCCCTGGGGGGTTTTGGGGGTCCCAGAGGGGTCTGGGGGGGTCCTGGAGGGGATTTGGGGGGGTCTCGGGGGTCGTGAAGGGTCCCAGAGGGGCCTGGGGGGTTTTGGGGGTCCCGAGGGGGTCATGGAGGGGATTTAGGGGGGTTTGGGGGGGCTTAGAGGAAGTTTGGGGGGTCCTGGAGGGGATTTTTGAGGGTTCTGGGGGGGTCTCAGGGGGTCCCGGGGGCGTTTTGGGGGTCCCAGAGGGGCCTGGAGGGGGTCTGGGGGGGATTGGAGGGACTTTGGGGGGTCCTGGAGGGGATTTTGGGGGATCTGGGGGGGTCCTGGGGGGTCACAAAAGGATTTTGGGGGGGTCTCGGGGGTCACGGAGGAGATTTGGGGGTTCCCGGGGGGTCCCGAGGGGGTTTTTGGGGTTCCCGGGGGTGTTTTGGGGGGTCCCGGGGGTGTTGCGGGGGTTCCCGGGGGGGTCCCGGGGGTCGGCGGCCCCCCTGAGCGCCCCTCCCCCCGCAGTGGATGCCGAGATCGTTTCCATCGATTCCTTCCCCAAATCCCCGCCCCAGCGCGGCCTCGTCGTGGGCATCACCTTCATCAAGGTGGGGGGCCTGGGGGGGTCTGGGGGTATTTCGGGGGGTCCCGGGGGGTCTTGGAGGGGATTTGGGGGAGCCAAAGGGGGTCTCGAGGTGTTTTGGGGTGGTTGGGAGGGTCCCAGGGTGTTCTGGGGGGTCCTGGGGGGGGTTTGGGGCATCTTGGAGGGGATCTGGGGGGGTCCCGGGGGGGTCTCAGGGTGTTCTGGGGGATCTCGGGGGGGTCTCAGGGAGTTTTGGGGGGTCTCAGGGGGGTCCCGGGGTGTTTTTGGGGGTCCCGGGGTGTTTTGGGGGTCTCAGGGAGTTTTTGGGGGATCTCAGGAAGTTTTTGGGGGTCTCAGGGAGTTTTTGGGAGGTTTTGGGGGATCTCAGGGGGGTCTCAGGGAGTTTTTGGGGGATTTCAGGGAGTTTTTTCCCCCCAGGACTCCGGGGACAAGCCCAGCCCCTTCCTGAACATTTACTGCGACTACGAACCCGGCTGCGAGTTCGACCTCGACTCCGTGGCCCGTGAGGGACCCGAAAACGGGGCTGGGACCCCAAAAACGGGGCTGGGACCCCAAAAACGGGGCTGGGACCCCAAAAAATGGGGATGGGACCCCGAAAATGGGGATGGGAGACCCCAAGAAGGGGGCTGGGAAACCCAAAAATGGGGATGGGACCCCAAAAACGGGGCTGGGAACCCAAAATGGGGATGGGACCCCCAAAACAGGGCTGGGAACCCAAAATGGGGATGGGACCCCAAAAAACGGGGCTGGAGATCACAAAAAATGGGGCTGGGACCCCAAAATGGGTTTGGGACCCCCCAAAAAGGGTCCCTGCCCCCCTTCCCCCCCCCAGAGAGTTGCCTGAACCTGGAGCTTCGCTTCACCCCCTTCCAGCTGTGCCACGCCCAGTGAGTGCCCAAAATCCCCCAAAATCGCCCCAAAATTCACCCCCAAAATTCCCCCAAAATTCCCCAATTCCCCCCAGCTCCAAAATCTCCTGAAACGGCCCCAAACCCGCAGGGTGCAGGTGGGGGAGCACCTGGAGACCGTGTTCCTGCTGAGCGGGAACGACCCCGGCATCCACCTGTACCGGGAGGTGAGACCCAAAAACCCCAAAATTCACCCCAAAATCCACCCCAAATCCACCTGTACCGGGAGGTGAGAGCCCAAATCCCCAAAATCCCCAAAATTCACCCCAAATCCACCCCGGCATCCACCTGTACCGGGAGGTGAGACCCAAAATCCCCAAAATTCACCCCAAATCCACCCCAAATCCACCTGTACCGGGAGGTGAGAGCCCAAATCCCCAAAATCCACCCCAAATCCACCCCCAAAACCCCGGCATCCATCTGTGCTGGGAAGTGACAGCCCAAAATCCCCAAAATCCACCCCAAAATCCCCAAAATCCACCCCAAAATCCACCTGGGAACCCCCAAAACCCCGGCATCCACCTGTACTGGGAGGTGAGACCCCAAAATCCCCCCAAACTCCCCCAAATCCCACTGGGAACCTCCCCCTTTTCCCCTTTTTCCCATTTTTCTCTCTTTTTTCCCATTTTTCCCCAGAACCCCGGCTCGCACCAGTTCGAGGAGCAGCCGATCCAGCTGCTGTTCCCGGAGCTCCAGGACGTCCCCAGCAAGTACAGACCCCCTTCCATCCCCTTTTCCCTGCATTTCCCTGCATTTCCCTGGATTTTCCTTCTTTTTCCCATTTTTCCCTAATTTTTCTCTCTTTTTCTCCCCCTTTTTCCCCGTTTTCCCCTGATTTTCCCAAATTTCCCCTCTTTTCCCCTGATTTACCCCCGTTTTTTCCCCATTCTTTCCCTGTTCCTCCCCCTTTTACCCCCATTTTTCACTCCCATTTTTTCCCTGATTTCCCCCCCTTTTTCTCACATTTTCTCTCCATTTTTCACTCCCATTTTCCCCCATTTTTTCTCCCATATTTCCCCTCTTTTTCCCCATTTTCTCTCCATTTTTCCCCCCATTTTTCCCTCCATTTTTTCCCTGTTTTTTCCTTTTTTTCCCTGTTTTTCCCCCATTTTCCCTGTTTTTTTCTCATTCCTCTCCATTTTCCCCCCCATTTTTTCCCCATATTTTTCCTTATTTTTCCCCATTTTTTCCCGTTTTTTTCTCATTTCTCTCCAATTTTCCCCCCATTTTTTCCCCATATTTTTCCCTGTTTTTTCCCCGTTTTCCCCCCCTTTTTTTCTCATTTCTCTCCATTTCTTTCTCCCTTTTTCCCCATTTTTCCCCCATTTTCCCCCATTCAGTGTGCTGTGGCTGGACGTGCAGCCCCTGCCCGGCTCCGGCCATCGGCTCTCGGCCCTCGGCTGCCAGAGCGGCTTCGTGCGGGCGGCGCGCGTGGACCAGGCCTCCCGAGGTGCCCCAAAACCCCTGAAAATCCCCCGGAAACTCCCCGAAAACTCCCCAAAAAGCTCCCCAAAATTCCCCCAAAAATCCCCCAAAAATCCCCCAAAAGCTCCCCAAAAATCCCCCAAAAATCCCCCAAAAATCCCCCCAAAATCCCCACAGAATCCCCCAAAAAATTCCCACAGAATCCCCCAAAAATTCCCACAGAACCCCCCAAAAATTCCCACAGAACCCCCCAAAAATTCCCGAAAAGTTCCCAGAGAAATCCCAGAGAATTCCCCAATTCCCGCAGGATTTCCGAAAAAATCCCAAAGAATTCCCAAAAAGTTCCCAGAGAGTTCCCAAATGCCCAGAGAATTCCCGAAAAATTTCCAGAGAATTCCTGAAAAGTTCGCACAGAATTCCCGAATTCCCAAAGGATTCCCCAAGAATCCCCAAAGAACCCCCCAAATTCCCAAAGGATTCCCAAAGAATTCCCAGAGAATTACCCAAATTCCCAAAGGATTCCCAAAGAAATCCCCAATTCCCAAAGAGTTCCCCAAGAATTCCCAAAGAATTCCCCAAGAATTCCCAAAGGATTCCCCAAAGGATTCCCACAGAATTCCCACCCCCTCCCCCCCTCCCTCCCTGCCCCTTTTCCCCCGGGGTGGATCCGGGGGGGTTTTGGGCCCCTCCCGGCCGCAATTCCCGGTTTTTTCCCCTGGAATTCCGGGATTCCGGCAGTGGTGCTGCAGAGCTGGAGCCTGCAGCAGGACGGGCCCATCTCCTGCGTGCTGCTGTTCCCGCTGCCCCCGGAGCCCCACGGTGAGCAGCAGGGAAACGGGAAAAGCCCGGGAAAAACGGGAAAAGCCTCGGGGAAACCCCAGAAAACCCCCCCGGAATTCCCGCTTTCCCTCCCCCCAGAGGATCCCGAGGATCGCTGGAGCCTCCTGGTGAGCAGCGCCCTGGAGGCGGCCGTGGTTTATCGGTGAGTCCCGGGATTCCCGGAGTTCCCGGAGTTCCCGGAATTCCCAGGAGTCCTGAGAGTCCTGGGAGTCTCCCCCCTTGGTTTCCACAAAATTCCGGCGGGTTTCCCACGAAATCCCCACAAAATTCCCCAAAAAATCGCCTCAAAATTCCCAAAAATCCTCCCCAAATTCCCCAAAAAAACCCCCCCCAAAATTCCAAAAAAAAAAATCTCCCAAAATTCCCCAAAAATCCTCCCCAAACATTTCTCTCAAAAATCCTCAGAAAATCCCCCCAAAATTCCCCAAAAATTCCCACAAAATCCCCTCAAAATTCCTCAAAAATTCCTCAAAAATCCTCAGAAAATTCCCCAAAAATCCCCCTAAAAATTCCGCTCAGAATTCCTCTCAAAATTCCCAAAAATCCTCAGAAAATTCCCCAAAACCCGCCCCAATCATTGGATTTCTAAACCCCTCTGGAAAAAAAATTACAGCCTTTCTGAGGCAAAACCCGGCGGAATTGGCGTCTCTGGCAGCCAAAAATGTCAATTTTGGGGGAATTTCCCAGGAATTTGGGATTGCCCGGATCCATCTGGGGCTCGGGGGGGGTTGGGAAAATCGGAATTCTGGGCATGGAAAGGGGCAGGAAATGGGGGAAAACGCTGGAGAATTGGGGAATTTTGGGAGAATTTCTGGGGAATTTTTGGGGAACTTCGGGGGGATTTTGGGGAATTTCTGGGGGATTTCTGGGGAAATTTGGGGGAATTTCTGGGGATTTTCTGGGGAATTTCTGGGAATTTTTGGGGAACTTCGGGGGGATTTTGGGGAATTTTTGGGGGAATTTCTGGGGAATTCCGGGGAATTTCGGTTGAATTCCTGGGAAATTTCGGGGGAATTTTTTTGGGGAATTTCTGGGGGATTTCTGGGGAATTTTTGAGGAACTTCGGGGGGATTTTGGGGAATTTCTGGGGAAATTTGGGGGAATTTCTGGGGATTTTCTGGGAATTTTTGGGGGAATTCCGGGGAATTTCAGGGGATTTTTGGGGGAATTTCTGGGGAATTCCGGGGAATTTTGGTTGAATTCCTGGGAAATTTCGGGGGATTTTGGGAATTTCAGGGGCGTTTCGGGGGAATTTTTTTTGGGGAATTTCAGTGGAATTTCTGGGGAATTTTTTTTGGGAATTTCTGGGGGATTTCGGTGGAATTCCTGGGGAATTTCCGGGGGGTTTCTGTGAGTTTGGGGGTCCCTGGTGCCGCAGGCGGCTCCTGCGCCGGGGCCTGGCCGAGCCCCTGGAGCTGCCCGGGAGCCGCGGCTCCGACGCCGTCGTTTGCGCCAAAGTCGCCGACGTCGACCTGGACGGAGCCGCCGAGGTCCTGCTGGGCACCTACGGCCAGGTGGGACACCCAAAATCCTGCTTTTTGTACCCAAAATCCTGCTTTTTGTACCCAAAATCCTGCTTCTGTACCCAAAATCCTGCCCCGAAATCCCCACCCAAACCCCCTTTTGTACCCAAAATCCTGCCTTTTGTACCCAAAATCCTGCCTTTTGTACCCAAAATCCTGCTTCTGTACCCAAATTCCTGCTTCTGTACCCAAAATCCCCCTTTTGTACCCAAAATCCTGCCTTTTGTACCCAAATTCCTGCTTCTGTACCCAAAATCCTGCTTCTGTACCCAAATTCCTGCTTCTGTACCTGAAATCCTGCCTTTTGTACCCAAATTCCCCCTTTTGTACCCAAAATCCTGCTTTTGTACCCAAATTCCTGCCTTTGTACCCAAATCCCTGCTTTTGTACCCAAATTCCCAGATCCTGCTGGGCACCTACAGCCAGGTGGGGCTTCTAAATCCCTGATTTTGTACCCAAAATCCTGCCTTTTGTACCCAAATTCCTGCCTTTGGACCCAAAATCCCCCTTTTGTACCCAAAATCCTGCTTCTGTACCCAAAATCCTGCTTTTTGTACCCAAAATCTTGCCTTTGTACCCAAATTCCTGCCTTTTGTACCCGAAATCCCCCTTTTGTACCCAAATTCCCAACATTCCACCCAAATTCCTGCTTTTTGTACCCAAATTCCCAATCTTTCTGCCAGATTCCCAACGTTTTCCCTGAATTCCCAACGTTTCCTGCCAAATTCCCACCTTTTCACCCCAATTCCCAACATTTTCCCTGAATTCCCAACTTTTCACCCCAAATTCCCAACGCTTTCCCTGAATTCCCAGTTTCTCCCAAATTCCTGCCTTTTCACCCCAATTCCCAGTGTTTTCCCCTGAATTCCCAAAGTTTTCCCCCAAATTCCCGCTGATCCCACCAAATTCTTGACTTTCCCCCCAAATTTCCCCAATTTCCCGCTAAATCTTCCCTCAAATTTCTCTTTTTCCCTCCCAAATTTTTTACCGAAATCCCCAAATTTTCCCCCAAATCCCCAAATTCCCCATTTTTCCCCCCAAATCCCCATTCCCCATCTCCCCCCCGTGCACCCCCAGGAGCTGCTTTGTTACAAGTATTTTGGGGCGGATTCCGGCGGTTTCGGGCACTTCCGGCCGCTGTGGGCGCGGCGCTTCCCCTCCCCCCTGCTGGCGCTGCAGCCGCTGGATCTGACGGGGGATGGGCTGCGGGAGCTGGGCGTGGTCTGCCTGGGGGGGCTGCACGTGCTCCAGGTGAGGCGTTCCCCAAATTCCCAAAGAATTCCCAAATTCCCCAAAATTCCCCAATTCCCGGAGTCCCGAATTCCCCAATTCCCAAAATTCCCAAAATTCCCCAACATTCCCAAATTCCCAGAGTCCAAAATTCCCGAATTCCCCAATTCCCGAATGCCTGGGGGGGCTGCACGTGCTGCAGGTGAGGCCCCCAAACCCAAAAACCCAAAAATTCCCAAATTCCCCAAAATTCCCCAATTCCCAGAGTCCAAAATTCCCGAATTCCCCGATTCCCGAATGCCTGGGGGGGCTGCACGTGCTGCAGGTCAGGATCCTGTGATTCCCAAAATTCCCCAAATTCCCAAATTCCGAATTCCTGAAATCCCAAATTCCCCAATTCCCAAATTCCCCAAATTCCCCAATTCCTGAGTTCCCAAATTCCCCAAAATGCCCCAATTCCCAAATTCCCAGAGTCCAGGAAATCCCAAATTCCCAGGGGGGTTCACAGCTTCCAGGGGAAATCCCGGGTTTTGGGGCAATTCCCGCAGTTTAGGTCAATTCCTGCGGTTTTGGGGCCGTTCCCAAATTCCCGGGGGATTCCCAGATTCTGGGAAAATCCCCAGTTCCCGGGGGAGTCACAGATTCCTGAGAGATTCCCAAATTCTGGGGAGATTCCCAAATTTTAGGGCAATTCCCGCATTCCAGGGGGGATTCCTGAATTCCTGAGAGATTCCCTAATTCTGGGAAATTCCCAGATTTTGGGGAAATTCCCAGATTTTGGGGCATCCCCGACCCCCAATCCCAGCGGTTTTTCCCCCAAAACTTCTGCAGCTTTTCCCCGAATTCCAGAGGCTTCCCCTCAAATTTCGGGGTCTCCGCCCCCACCGGATTCAGCTCCAGGGGCTCCCAAAATTCTAGGTGGTCCCTGACCCTGAAATTCCAAGGATTTCCCCCAAAAATTCCAGGGGGTTTTCCCCCAAAATTCCAGGGTTTTCTCCCCAAATTCCCGAGGTTTTCCCTCAAAAATTCCTGAGTTTTCTCCCCAGATTCCCGCGGTTTTCCCCAAATTCCCGCGGTTTCTCCCCGAATCCCGGCTCTTCCCAAGCTTCCAGGTGTCCTTGGTGGGGGGGGGGGGTCCCCAAAATTTGGGGAATTCCCCCCAAAATTCCCTCTCCCCCCTCCCCCACTTCCAGCACAGCCTGGAGCCGACGGCGCAGCTGCTGCGGGAGCGGCTCCGCAGGGAGCTGGAATTCCGGGAAAAAAACCGGGAAAAAAGCCGGGAAAAGCCGCGGGAAAAGCGGGAGGAGGAGGAGGAGGAGGAGGAGGAGGAGGAGGAGGAGGAGGAGGAGGAAGGGCCGGGCCCGGGGGCGCCCCCCCGGCCGAGCCCCCCCAAAGCGGCGGAATCCCAATAAAAACCTTCCCGAAAAAAAGCCCCGGAAAACCTGGAATTGCTGGGGGGGGGGGGGGGGGGGGGGGGGGGGGAACGGGGGTGTTTTGGGGGATTTTGGGGGATTTTGGGGAGGATTTGTAGGAAATTTGGGGGTCTCGGAGGGGATATGGGGAGGATCCTGGGGGGATTTGGGGGAATTTGGGGGATTCGGGGTCCTGGGGGGGCCCCGGGGGGATTTTGGGGTCCCCAAAATGTTCCTGGGGAGGAATTTGGGGTCCTGAGAGGGTCCCAGGGGGTTTTGGGGGGATTTGGGGGGAATTGAGGAGGATTTGGGGAGGAATTTGGGGTCCCGGGGGGGGTTTGGGGGGATTTGGGGATCCTGGGGGAATTTGGGAGGATTTGGGGGTTCCGGAGGGGATTTTGGGGATATTTGGGGAGAATTTGGGGGTCCCCAAAAGGGGCGGAGCCCCCCAAATTTGGGGGGGAGGGGAGGGAAGCCCCCAAATTGAGGGGGGGGCTGGGGGTGCCCAAAGGGGTTTGGGGGGGTCCCGGGGGCGTTCCCGGGGGTGGGGGCGGGGCCGTTCCCGCCCCTCCCCCCGCGCTCCGCCCCTCCCCCCCCCAATGGAGCTTTAACGGCGGCGGCGGCGGGAGCGGACCCGGGGGGGGGGGAAACGGTAGGAGAGGGGGGGGGAGATCCCCAAAAACCCCCCCCGGGACCCCAAAAACCCCCCCGACCCCCCCCGCCCATCCCCGCCCCCGGGACCCCCCCCCCCCGGCCCCGCCCCACCGCGGTTTTGGGGAAAAATCGCCGGGATTTGGGTGGGGGGGCTCGGGGGGGGGGAGGGGCGGGGGTCTTCCCACGGGGGGGGGGGGAGGGGGGATGCGACCCCCCCACCACGGGACCCCCCCACCCCCCAATCCCGATTTTCCCTAAAAATCGCCGGGAATTGGGAAAAATCTTCCCGAGGTTCGGGCTGGGAACAGGTGGGTGGGGGGGGGAGGGGGGGCCGCGATTCCGCCCGAATTCCCACAAATTCCCCCCAAAAATCCCGCGGATTTCTCCCCCAAAACCCCCCCGGGTTTCCTGATTTCCCCCAAATCCCCCCGGATTTCCCGGAATTCCCTCGATTTCCCCTCGTTTTTCCCGGATTTTCCCCCCCAAAATGGCCACGAAATTCCCCCCGGAAATTCCACATTTTCCCCCCGAAATTCCTCGTTTTTTCCCCCGAATCTCCCCCGGATTCGCTCGAATTCGCCCCAAATTCCCCCTCATTTCCCTCGGATTCCCCGAATTTCCCCCAAATTTCCCCCGACTCCCCCCCGGATTCCACCGAAATTCCTCGGATTTCCTCCCAAAAACCCCGAATTCCTCGGAATCTCCCCAGAATTTTCCCCAAATTCCCCCGAATCCCCCAAATTCCCTCGATCCCCCCCCCTCCTCCCCGGTTTCCCTGGAATTCCCGAAATTCTCCCAGATTTCCCCCAAATCTCCCGAATCCTCCCAAATTCCTCATTTTTTTCCCCCCCCAGAGGCCCAAAATTTCCCCACATTTTCCCCGAATTCCCACAAATCCCCCACGCTGGGGCTCAAATTCCCAAAATTCTCCCCGATTTCATCGCTTTTCCCTCAAAATTCCCCCGAATTCCCTCGGATTCCCCGAATTTTCCCGAAATTCTCCCCTTTTTCCCTGAATTCCCCACCCCAAATTCCCTCGGATTTCCTAGAATTCCCACAAAAATTCCCCCATTTCCCCAAATTCCCTGAATTCCCCCCAAATTCGCACATTTCCCTTCCTCGTTTCCCACAAATTCCCCCCATTTTGGCCCAAAATTCCCGAAACTCTTTCAGGTTTCCTGAAATTTCCCCAAATCCCTCCGAATTCCCCCCAAAACCCCCCCGAAAATTCCCCCAAATCCCCCCGGATTTTTCCCTGAATCCCTTCAAAATCTCCCGAATTTCTTCAATTCCCGAAACCCCCAAATTTCCTCCATTTCCCCCAAATTCCCCTCGAATCCTCCCCCCTCCAAAAAACCCGACATTTCCCCCAAATTTGCTCTGAATCTCCCGAATTTTCTCATTTCCTACAAATCTCCCCCCGGAATTTCCCGAAATCCTGCGAATTTCCCCCCAAAATCCTCCCAGAATCCCAGAAATTCCCCCCGAAATTGCCCGAAATCCCCCGAAATTGCCCAAAATCCCCCGAAATTGCCCCGAAAATTGCCCGAAATCCCCCGAATTCCCCCCGAAATTGCCCAAAATCCCCCGAATTCCCCCCAAACCCCTTTTCCCCCTCCCCCACCCCCCTCCCTTTCCCCCCGCCTCGGAAAACCCGGATTTGCCCTAAATCCCGGCTTTTCTCCCCAAATCCTTGGATTCTCAAATCCGCCGGGAGAAAAAAAAAAAATCGGCGCTTTTGAGGCAAAAGCCGGGGGATTTGGGTCTCCGGCGGCCAAAGATCGCAATTTTGGGGGAATTTCCCGGGAATTCGGGATCGGCCGGACCCGGCCGGGAAAATCGGGGTCGCGGGGCCTCGTTCTGGGGGCCAAAAGCCGAAAATTGGGCAAATCCTGGGGAATTGAGGCAAATCCTGGGGAATTGAGGCAAATCCTGGGAAACTGAGGCAAATCCCTCGGGATTTGGGCAAATCCTGGGGAATTCGGGCAAATCCCGGCCCCGCGCGGAGCCCGGGGTTCATTAACGGGGACAGCGAGGGGGCGTTAATTGGGGTAATTAGGGGGGTGTGGGGCGGGAATGGGGCCGGGGGATGTGGGGCAGAGCTGGGGGGAGGCGTGGGGCACTTGTGGGGCAGGGAGGAGCTGGGGGGGCAGTTATGGGGCTGAGCTGTGGGGCGGAGCTGTGGGGGGCACTTATGGGGCAGAGATGGGGCAGAGCTGTGGGGCGGAGCTGTGGGGCGGAGCTGTGGGGGGCACTTATGGGGCTGAGCTGTGTCTGTCCCCCCTCCCCCGCGGCCCCACAGCGCTGCCCCACGGCTCCCCCCATTCCCTGCTTTGTGGGGCAGGGATGGATCTATGGGGCAGGGATGGATCCGTGGGGCAGGGATGGATCTGTGGGGGTGGGATGGATCTATGGGGCAGGTTTGGATCTATGGGGCAGGATCCATGGGACAGGGAGGGATCTGTGGGTCAGGATCTGTGGGACAGAGCTGGATCTATGGGGCAGGATTGGATCTATGGGGCAGGGAAGGATCCATGGGTCAGGATCCATGGGTCAGGGCTGGATCTATGGGGCAGGCTTGGATCTATGGGGCAGGCTTGGATCTATGGGTCAGGATCCATGGGTCAGGGCTGGATCTATGGGGCAGGGCAGGATCTATGGGGCAGGATTGGATCTATGGGGCAGGATCTATGGGGCAGGGCAGGATCTATGGGGCAGGATTGGATCTATGGGGCCGCCCCCCCTCCCCCCGCGGGTTTCGGGTCCCTCCCCCCCCCCCCGCTCCATCCCCGTTTCCATGGAAACCGCGCGGATCCCAAAGAGGAGCCGGAGCCGCCCCCGCGCCGGGATCGAAACCTGACCCCCACATCCAGCCCTGCCCCATAGATCCTGCCCCACACATCCAGCCCTGCCCCATAGATCCTGCCCCACACATCCAGCCCTGCCCCATAGATCCTGCCCCACACATCCAGCCCTGCCCCATAGATCCTGCCCCACACATCCCTCCCTGCCCCACAGATCCAGCCCAGCCCCACGGATCCTGCCCCATGGATCCATCCCAAAGTTACGTCCCCAGCCCCACATGCCTGATCCCAGCCCCACATCCCGGCCCCCCTGACCCTCACATCCCCTGCAGCCGCAGCCTCCCAGCACCACGGCTGGATCCCACTGATCCCATATCTGTGATCCCACTGATCCCTGATCCCACTGATCCCTGATCCCAAATCTCTGATTCCAAATCTCTGGTCCCTGATCCCACTGATCCTTGATCCCTGATCCCCCCGCAGGCTCCTGCAGGAGCACCATGGCTGTGTCCTGTGCCCCATATCCTGTACCCCACATCCCCAATCCCCGATCCCACTGACCCCCAATCCCATATCCCATGTCCCTGATCCCAAATCCATACCCCACATCCCCGATCCCGCACCGCTGCCCCCTCTGTCCCCGCAGGCTCCTCCAGGGCGCCATGGCTGTGTCCCATATCCCATATCCTGTACCCCGTATCCCATTCCCAATCCCAAATCCCTGATCCCATATCCCATTCCCAATCCCACTGTTCCCAATCCCACTGATCCCATTCCCACTGATCCCAAATCCCTGATCCCACCCCGCTGTGTCCCCGCAGGCTCCTCCAGGGTGCCGTGGCTGTGTCCCATATCCCACATCCCATACCCCTGATCCCACTGATCCCAATCCCAAATCCCCGACCCCGCTGTGTCCCCGCAGGCTCCTCCAGGGCGCCGTGGCTGTGTCCCATATCCCATATCCCTGATCCCATATCCCATTCCCAATGCCACTGATCCCAATCCCAAATCCCCGACCCCGCTGTGTCCCCGCAGGCTCCTCCAGGGCGCCATGGCGGCGCTGGGCCCGGCTCTGGCGGCCTGGCTGCTGCTGAGCCCGCGGGGCTGCGGCGCGGCGGCCGACGGCCCCAACGGCACGTGCCGGGGCTCGGCGCGGTGCCAGCCCGGCGTGCTGCTGCCCGTGTGGCAGCCGGACGAGCCGGCGGCCGGCGACAAGGCGGCGCGCGCCATCGTCTACTTCGTGGCCATGATGTACCTGTTCCTGGGCGTGTCCATCATCGCCGACCGCTTCATGGCGTCCATCGAGGTGATCACGTCGCGCGAGAAGGAGATCACGGTCACCAAGGCCAACGGCGAGACCAGCGTGGGCACCGTGCGCATCTGGAACGAGACCGTCTCCAACCTGACGCTGATGGCGCTGGGCTCGTCGGCGCCCGAGATCCTGCTGTCGCTCATCGAGGTCTGCGGCCACCGCTTCCAGGCCGGCGAGCTGGGCCCGGGCACCATCGTGGGCAGCGCCGCCTTCAACATGTTCGTGGTGATCGCCGTCTGCGTCTACGCCATCCCGGCGGGCGAGAGCCGCCGCATCAAGCACCTGCGCGTCTTCTTCGTCACGGCCTCCTGGAGCATCTTCGCCTACATCTGGCTCTACCTCATCCTGGCCGTCATCACGCCGGGCGTGGTGCAGGTGTGGGAGGCCTTCCTCACGCTCCTCTTCTTCCCGGCCTGCGTGGTGTTCGCCTGGGCGGCCGACAAGCGCCTGCTCTTCTACAAGTACGTGTACAAGCGCTACCGCGCCGACCCGCGCAGCGGCATCATCATCGGCACCGAGGCCGAGCGCCCGCCCAAGGACCTGGAGGCCGACGGCGGCTTCCCGGCGCTGCCCGAGCCCGAGCCCGGCGCCGCCTCGCCCTCGCCCACGCCCGAGGAGAAGGAGCTGGACGAGAGCCGGCGCGAGGTGATCCAGATCCTCAAGGACCTCAAGCAGAAGCACCCGGAGAAGGAGCTGGAGCAGCTGCTGGACGCCGCCAACTACATGGCGCTGGTGCACCAGCAGAAGAGCCGCGCCTTCTACCGCATCCAGGCCACGCGGCTCATGACCGGCGCCGGCAACGTGCTCAAGAAGCACGCGGCCGAGGCGGCGCGGCGCTCGCCCGCCCTGCCCGGCGAGGACGACGAGGACGACGAGGAGGACGAGGCCTGCAGCCGCATCTTCTTCGAGCCGTGCCTGTACCACTGCCTGGAGAACTGCGGCTCGGTGACGCTGGCCGTGGCCTGCCAGCAGGGCCTGGGCGCCAACCACACCTTCTACGTGGACTTCCGCACCGAGGACGGCTCGGCCAAGGCGGGCTCGGACTACGAGTACAGCGAGGGCACCCTCATCTTCAAGCCGGGCGAGACGCGCAAGGAGCTGGCCATCGGCATCATCGACGACGACATCTTCGAGGAGGACGAGCACTTCTTCGTGCGGCTGCTGAACCTGCGCGTGGGCGACGCCGAGGGCATGTTCGAGGCCGACTCCGACGACCACCCCAAGGGCAAGCTGGTGGCGCCGCTGGTGGCCACGGTGACCATCCTGGACGACGACCACGCCGGCATCTTCGGCTTCCGGGAGCGCTCGGTGCGCGTCAGCGAGTGCCAGGGCCACGTGGAGGTGACGGTGGTGCGCAGCTCCGGCGCCCGCGGCACCGTCATGGTGCCCTTCCGCACCGTGGAGGGGACGGCGCGCGGGGGAGGCGTCGACTACGAGGACGCCAGCGGGGAGCTCGAGTTCCGCAACGACGAGACGGCGTGAGGGGCCCGGGGGAAGGAGGAGGAGGAGGAGGAAGAGGAGGAGGGATGAGGGTGGCGGGAGAGGAGGGATGGGTGGAGGTGGAGGAGGAAGAGGGTGGTTGGATGATGGATGGATGATGGACGTGGTTGGATGGATGGATCATGGACGGATGGACGGAGGAGGAAGAGGATGGATGGATGGATGGATGGATGGATGGAGGAGGAAGAGGATGGATGGATGGATGGATGGATGGATGGATGGATGGATGGATGGATGGATGGATGGATGGATGGAGGAAGAGGATGGATGGATGGATGGAGGAGGAAGAGGAAGAGGATGGACGATGGTTGGATGGATGGATGGAGACAGATCATGCATGGATGGAGGAGGAAGAGGATGGATGATGGTTGGATGGATGGATGGATGAAGGTGAAGGACAAGTATGGATGGAGATGGAAGAGAAAGAGTGGATGATGATGATGACGGATGGTGGTGGATGATAATGGTGATAACGATGATGCTGATGGATGATGACAACGGTGATGATGATGATGATGACAATGGATGGCTGGATGGAGATGCATGATGATGTTGACAATAACGATGGATGCTTGATGTTGATGATGATGATGATGGTGATGACGATGATGACGATGACGATGATGATGGTGATGACGATGATGAGGATGATCATGACGGCGATGATGATGACCCTGACGCTGAGGGTGCCGCGTGTCCCGCCCCAGGAAGACGCTGCAGGTGAAGATCGTGGACGATGAGGAGTACGAGAAGAAGGAGAATTTCTTCATCGAGCTGGGGACGCCGCGCTGGCTCAAGCGCGGCATCTCGGGTACGGGGTCACTGGGGGTCACCGAGGGGTCACCGGGGGGTCACTGTGGGTCACTGGGGGTCACTGTGGGGTCCCCAGGGGTCACTGGGGGTCACTGCGGGGTCCCCGGGGTCTCACCGCTCTCCCTCCCCTCTCTCCTCAGCTCTTCTGCTCGCCCAAGGTAGGAGCCTTCGGCCTCGGCCTCGGACCCGTCCCATGACCATGGATGTCCCCATGACCGTGTATGTCGCCGTGTCCTCACGCCGTGTCCTCACGCCACGTCCCCGTGACCCCGGCACGTCCCCACGCCACGGCCCCGCGTCCCGGTGACCACACCATGACCCCGTGACCCCACGCCGTGTCCCTGTGTCCCCATGACCTTGTGCCACATCCCCATGACCACACCACAACCCCGTGTCCCCACACTGTGTCCCCATAACCTTGTGCCATGTCCCCACGACCTCTCCATGTTGTGTTCCCATGCCGTGACCCCATGACCTTGTGTCACATCTCCATGACCTTGTGCCACGTCCCTGTGACCCCACGCCGTGTCCCCATGGCCCCACATTGTGACCCCACGCCACATCCCCACCCTGTGTCCCCGTGTCCCCCCGTTGTGTCCCTGTGACCCCATGACCTCGTGCCACATTTCCATGACCTTGTGCCACATCGCAATGACCACCCGGTGTCCCTGTGTCCCCATGACCACCCTGTGTCCCCCCGTTGTGTCCCCATGCCTGCCCTGTGTCCCCATCTCCCCACGCCGTGTCCCTATGTCCCCCTGTTGTGTCCCCATGCCCACACTGTGTCCCCATGCCCACGCCGTGTCCCCGTGTGCCCACCCTGTGTCCCCATGCCCACACCGTGTCCCCACACCATGTCCCCATGCCCACGCCGTGTCCCCACGCCGTGTCCCCATGCCCACGCCGTGTCCCCACGGCCGCCCCACGCCCCGTCCCCGCCCCATGCCCGCGGTGACGTGCCCGCCCGGCGTGTGCCCCCGCAGGGGACGGGGAGCGGCAGCTGTCGGCCGAGGAGGAGGAGGCTCGGCGCATCGCCGACATGGGCAAGCCGGTGCTGGGCGACAACCGGCGCCTCGAGGTGGTCATCGAGGAGTCCTACGACTTCAAGGTGCGGCGGGGGGCGCGGGCGGGGCCGGGGGGCGCGGGGGGCACACGGCCTGGCCTGACCCCCGCCGGCGTCCCCAGAACACGGTGGACAAGCTGATGAAGAAAACCAACCTGGCCACCGTCATCGGCACCCACTCGTGGCGCGAGCAGTTCCTGGAGGCCATCACCGTCAGCGCAGGTGGCCCCGTGCAGGGTCCTCGAGGGGCGCCCGGGGTGGCCCTGGGGTGGCCCCAAGGTGTCCCTGAGGTGTCCCCAAGGTGTTCCTGGGGTCCCCGAGGTTCCCGAGGTCCCCAAGGTGTCCCCGAGGGTCCCTGGGGTATCCCTGAGGTGTCCCTGGGCTCCCCAGGATGTCCCCGGGGTCCCCGAGGTGTCCCCGAGGTCCTCGGGGTGTCCCTGAGGTGTCCCTGAGGTCCCCAACATGTCCCCAGGCTCCCTGAGGTGTCCCTGAGGTCCTCGGGGTGTCCCCAAGGTGTCCCTGAGGTGTCCCCGAGGTTGGACCCCCACCCCGGTGTCACCCACCCGTACCCTGGGGACCCCAACCATCGGCCACCACCACGGGGACCCCAACCCTGGTGCCGCCATCTTGAGGACCCCAACCCCCTGATCTCACCACCTTGGTGTCCCCCCTCACCCTGGTGCCCCCACCTTGAGGACCCCAACCCTGCTGCCACCATCTTGGAGAGCCCAACCCCGATCTCACCACCTTGGAGACCCCAACCCTGGTGCCCCCACCCTTTGGCCGCCCCCTCGGACCCCTCCCCGGCCGTGGTCCCCCCGTGACGCCGCCGCGACCCCGCAGGTGACGAGGACGAGGACGACGAGGGCCGCGAGGAGCGGCTGCCGTCGTGCTTCGATTACGTGATGCACTTCCTGACCGTGTTCTGGAAGGTTCTGTTCGCCTGCGTCCCCCCCACGGCGCTGCTGGGGGGCTGGGCGGCCTTCGGCGTCTCCATCCTCCTCCTCGCCCTGCTCACCGCCCTCATCGGCGACCTGGCCGCCCACTTCGGCTGCACCCTCGGCCTCAAGGACTCCGTCAACGCCGTCGTCTTCGTCGCCCTCGGCACCTCCATCCCCGGTGAGGGGCACGGGGGGCGCTGGGGTCACCTTGGGGACATCTTGGGGACATTGGGGAGATTGGGGACATTGTGGGGACACCATGGGGCACCATGGGGACATTGGGGGACATTGGGGGACATTGGGGGACATTGGGGACATTGTGGGGACACCATGGGGACATCAGGGTGGGATAAAGGACAGGACAAAGGACGGGGACCCCAGGACTTGAGGACTCGGCCAAGGTCCTCGTCGTGGTCACCTCCAACATCCCCAGTGCCCCCAAAGTCCCCCAACGTCCTCAACGTCCCCAATGTCCCAAAGCCCCCAACGTGTCCGATGTCCCCCTGACCTCCCAAGGCCACCAACGTCCCCAACGCCCCCAACGCCATCGATGTCCCCAATGTCCCCTTGACCTCCCAATGCTCTGAATGTCCCCAACGCCCCCGATGTCCCCCAGTGTCCCCAACGCCATCGATGTCCCCAACATGTCCAGTGTCCCCAATGTCCCCTTGACCTCCCAATGCTCTGAACGTCCCCAACACCCCAACGCCTCCGATGCCCCCGAAGTCCCCAGTGTCCCCAACGTCCCTCTGACCTCCCAACGCCATCGATGTCCCCAAGATGTCCCCAATGTCCCAAATGTTCCACAACGTTCCCCTGACCTCCCAATCCTCTGAATGTCCCCAACGCCCTCGATGTCCCCAAAGCCCCCAAAGTCCCAAATGGCCCCAATGCCCCCAAAGCCCCCAATGTCCCCAAAGCCCCCAAAGTCCCAAATGGCCCCAAAGTCCCCAATGCCCCCCGACGCCCCCAAAGTCCCCAAAGTCCCCAACGCCCCCAACGCCCCTGATGCCCCCAACGTCCCCCCCGAAGTCCCAAATGGCCCCGACGCCCCCAAAGTCCCCAACGCCCCCAACACCCCCAACACTCCCAACGTCCTCGACGCCGCCGATGCCCCCCAACGTCCTGAACGCCCCCAAAGCCCCTGATGCCCCCATGATCCCCACACGCCCCCCTCTCCCCCCACGCCCCCGCAGACACCTTCGCCAGCCGCGTGGCCGCGCTGCAGGACCCCTGCGCCGACGCCTCCATCGGCAACGTCACCGGCTCCAACGCCGTCAACGTCTTCCTGGGGCTGGGCCTGGCCTGGTCGGTGGCCGCCGTGTACTGGGCGGCGCAGGGACGCCCCTTCCGCGTCCCCCCGGGGACCTTGGCCTTCCCCGTCACCCTCTTCACCATCTTCGCCTTCCTCGCCATCGGGGTGCTGCTCTACCGGCGCCGGGCGCCCATCGGGGGCGAGCTGGGGGGGCCCCGCGCCCCCAAAGTGCTCACGGCCGGGCTCTTCCTGCTGCTCTGGCTCCTCTACGTGCTCTTCGCCAGCCTGGAGGCGTACTGCCACATCCAGGGCTTCTGATCGGGGGCTGGGGGCGCTGGGGGGCACTGGGAGGCACTGGGGGGCATTGGGAGGCACTGGGGTGCACTGGGGGGCATTGGGGGGGCACTGGGGGGGCACTGGGGGGGCACTGGGAGGCACTGGGGGGGCACTGGGGGGCACTGGGAGGCACTGGGGGGCATTGGGGGGGCACTGGGGGGCACTGGGAAGCACTGGGGGGCACTGGGGCGGGATGGGGGTGATGGGAGGGCCCCCCCCGATGTCCCCGGGTCACTTTGGGGTCCTCCCCGTGCCCCCCCCTCCCCTCCCCCCAACCCCAGGGACCCTCCGGCTGCCTCAGGGACCCCTCCTCCACCCCAAGGACCCCCTCTCCCCCCAAAACTCCCCCCCTGAGACCCCCAAACCCCTTCAGGGACCCCCAAACCCCTTCAGGGACCCCCAAACCCCCCCTCCCCTCCCCTCCCCATAACCCCCAGGCCTCCCCCCGGGGACCCCCAACCCCCACCCCAGGGACCCCCAAATCCCCCGTGGGACCCCCAAACACCCCCCGGGACCCCCCCAGACCCCTTCAGGGACCCCCAATTCTCCCCCCGGGACCCCCAGCCCCCCCTCGGGGGTCGTTTCTTATCTCCCGGCGTTTTTGTAAAGGGGGGGTGGGGGAGGGGCGCGGTGGGGGAGGGGCGCGATGGGGCGGGGGGAGGTGGGGGAGGGGCTTTGGGGGGGGAGGGGCTCCGGGAGCGGCGCCCCCCAAAAAAAACCCCAAAAAACGAAAACAAACCAAAAAAAAAAAAAAAACCAAAAAAAAAAAAACCAAACCCCAAACCCGGCCCCGGCTGTGAATGAGCGCGAGACCCCGTGACGTTACTCCCATTGTGACGTCACACCCGCCGTGACGTCACTCCAGCCATGGTGACGTCATTCCCGGCCGTAAAGCGCGCGGGGAGGCGGGAAGCGCCTGTCGCGAGCGGGCGGAGCGCTACCGTAAAGCGCGGCGCGTTCCCATGGCGACCCCCGTGCGCTGGGCGGTGTTACCATGGAAACCCTTCCCGGGGACCACCCAAAACCACCGGGGCACCCCAAAACCGCGCCGGGGACCCCCAAAACCACCGGGGCACCCCAAAACCGCGTCGGGGACCCCCCAGACCCCTCAGAGAGCCCCGAAACCGCGGCGGGGACCCTCGGAGGAAAGGCCGCGTTTCCATGGTTACCGCAGCCGGGCGCGTTGTCATGGCGACAGCGATGACCGGGCCGTAAAGCGCGGCGGCGGCCGTCGCGACCCGCGGCGTTGCCGTGGCGACGGCCCCGGATGGGGGCGGGCGGTGCCGTCAAGGAGCGGCCCCCATCCCCCGGTGTTGCCCCGGCGACGGCCGCAAAGCGCGGCGGGGCGGCGCGGCAGTGTCGCGTTGCCGCGCAGTCATGGCGGTGCCGAACGGGGCCGGGGCCGCGGCCGTGGCGGGGCCGGGGGGGCCCGGGCTGGGCTCGGGGGTCCCGGCGGGGCCCGGCGCCGGCGGGGGAGGGCTGCGAGCCGCGGCCGGGCTCTACGAGCAGCTCAAGGGCGAGTGGGGCCGCAAGAGCCCCAACCTGGCCAAGTGCGGGGAGGCCCTGGGCAGGCTCAAGGTGAGAGCGGGGGGTTCTGAGGGGCTCTGAGGGGATCCTTGGGGCTCTGGGGGCTCTGGGGAGGGTCTGGGGGCTCTGAGGGGGCTCTGAGGGGATCTTTGAGGGGGATCCTTGGGGGTGTCCGGACCTCTGAGGGGGCTCTGAGGGGCTCTGAGGGGCTCTGAGGGGATCCTTGTGGGTCTGGGGGCTCTGGGGAGGGTCTGGGGGCTCTGAGGGGCTCTGAGGGGATCTTTGAGGGGGATCCTTGGGGGTGTCCGGACCTCTGAGGGGGCTCTGAGGGGCTCTAAGGGGATCCTTGGGGGTCTGGGGGCTCCTTGGGGTCTCTGGGGGGCTCCTTGGGGGTGTCCGGGTCTGAGGGGAGGATTTGGGGTCCCTCGGGGGCGTCTCTGGAGGGTTTGGGGGAGCCCCGGGGGGGTCCCGGGATTTTTGGGGCATTCCCGGCATTTGGAGGATTCTCAGGATTTTGGAGGTTCCCGGGATTTTTGGAGATTCCCAAGGGTTTTTGAGGACTCCCAGGATTTTGAGGATTCTCGGGATTTTTGGAGATTCCTGGGATTTTGGAGGTACCCGGGATGTTTTGGAGATTCCCGGGATTTTTGGAGATTCCCGGTATTTTGAGGATTCCCGGCATTTTGGAGATTCTCGGGATTTTGGAGGTTCTCGGGATTTTTTGGGGATTCCCGGCATTTTCTGAGGATTCCCAGGATTTTGAAGATTCCCAGGATTTTGAAGATACCCAGGATTTTGTGGAATTCCCGGGATTTTTGGGGATTCCCGGGATTTTTCGGGTGTCCCAACCTCCCCTCCCTCCGTTTCCTGTCTAACCCGTAAACACCAATTAACGCCGGGCCATTAATTAACGCCCAGCCATTAATTAAGGGGGTGAGTCGGGACTGGGGGCGCTCTGAGATCCTCCCAAAATCCCAAAAATCCGCCAAAATCCCCCAAATCCCCCCCAGGTCGCTCTCCTGGACCTGAACTTCCTCCCCACCTCCGGCTCCTCCATGACCAAGCAGCAGCTGATCCTGGCCCGTGAGTGCCCAAAATGTCCCCAAATGGCCCCAAAAATCCCGGCCGGGACCCCCCCGAGCCCCCCCCGAGCCCCGCGGGGTCCCAGGGCCCGGAATTCCCGGGGAAATCCTGGGAATGTGGGGCGGGAGGGGCAGAGTGGGGGGAGAATCCCTGTGAAACGGCCCCGAATTCCCACGGAATTCACTCAAATCCCACCCAAATCCCCCAAAATTTCCCCAAAATCCAACCCAAACCCCCCAAATCCCATCCAGAGCCCCCCAAATTCAACCCAAATCCCCCAAAATCCAACCCAAATCCAACTCAAACACCTCCAAACCCCCCAAAATCCCCCCCAAATCCCATCCAAATCCCACTCAAATCCCCGCAAGTCCCACCCAAAACCTCCCCAAATTCCCCCCAAATCCAACCCAAAGCCCCCAAATCCAACTGAAATCCTACCCAAATTCCCCCAAATCTCACCCAAACCCCCTCAGGACCCCCAGGAGACCCCTCCCCACATTTCCCAGCCCCTATTCCCCTCGTTGCCAGGGGACATCCTGGAGATCGGGGCGCAGTGGAGCATCCTGAGGAAGGACATCCCCCCAAATCCCCCCCAAAACCCCCCAAATCCCACTGAAACCCCCTGAAACCCCCTCAGGACCCCCAGGAGACCCCTCCCCACATTTCCCAACCCCAATCCCTATCATTCCCAGGGGACATCCTGGAGATCGGGGCGCAGTGGAGCATCCTGAGGAAGGACATCCCGTCCTTCGAGCGTTACATGGCGCAGCTCAAGTGTTACTACTTCGACTACAAGTGGGTCTGGGGGCGCGGGGGGGCCTCGGCCGGGGGGGCCCCCAAACCTGGGAGACCCCAGACCCACAAATCCCCTCCAATCCCACCAAATTCCCCCCAAATCCCATCCAAATCCCCCTCCAATCCCCCCAAACCCCCGTAATACCCCCAAATTCCCCCCAAAACCCCCCCAAACCTCTTCCAATCCCCCCTAAATGCCCTCCAATCTCCCTGAATTCCCCCCAAACCCCCCAAATCCTCCCCAAATCTCTCCCAGTCACCCCAAACCCCCCCCCAAATTTTTCCCAAATTCCCCCCAAACCCCTGCAACCCCCCCAAATCCCCTCCAATTCCCCCAAATCCCCCCAAACCCTTCAATCCCTCCAATCACCCCAAATCCCCTCCAATCCCCCCAAATTCCCTGAGCCCCCCAAATCCTCCCTAAACCCCTTCCAATCCCCCCAAATCCCCTCCAGTTCCCCCCAAATCCTCTCCAATCTCTCCCAGTCACCCCAAACCCCTCCAAATCCCCCCGAATTTCCCCCAAATCCCCCCCAAACTCCCTCCAATCCCCCAAATCACCTCCTATCCCCAGAAATTTTTCCTAAATTCCCTCCAAGCCCTCCCAAATTCCCTCCAAATCCCCCCAAATCCCCCCAAATCTCCCCCAAATCCTCCCTAAACCCCCCCAAATCCTCTCCAATGCCTCCCAGTCACCCCAAACCCCCTCCAAATCCCCCCAAATCTCCTCTAGTCCCCTGAAATTTTTCCCGAATTTCCCCCAAATCCCCTCCAATCCCCTCCAATCCCCCCAAACCTCTTCCAGTCCCCTGAATATTTCCCAAATTCCCTCCAATCCCCCAAAACCCCCTCTAATCCCCCGAAATTCCCCCTGAGCCCCCCAAATCCCTCCCAAACTCCCCAAACCTCCTCCAATCTCCCCAAATCCTCCCCAAACCTCTTCCAACCCCCCCAAACCCCCCCAAATTCCCTCCAAACCCCCCCAAACCCCCTTCAATCCCTTGAAATTTTTCCCAAATTCCTTTCAACCCCCCCCCAAATTCCCTTCAATCCCCCCAAACTTCCCCCAAAACCCCCCAGATTCACCCCAAATCTCCCCCAAACCCCCTCCAATCCCCCGAAATTTTTCCCAAACCCCCTCCAATCCCCCAAAAACCCCCCAAATCCCCCCAAACGCCCCCCAACCGGTGGCTGTTGCGGCAGGGAGGAGCTGCCCGAGTCGGCGTCGCGGCACCAGCTGCTGGGGCTGAACCTGCTGTTCCTGCTGTCCCAGAACCGCGTGGCCGAGTTCCACACCGAGCTGGAGCGGCTGCCGGCCCCCGACATCCAGGGCAACCTCTTCATCCGGCACCCCGTGTCCCTGGAGCAGGTCTGGGGATGATCCCGGGGATTTCGGGGGTTTTTGGGGGGTTCTGAAAGGGTTTAGGGGGATTTGGGGGCGATTTGGGTCTGGAATTGCAGCTCCCGGCCCCCAAGGGCCAGGGCAACCTCTTCATCCGGCACCCCGTGTCCCTGGAGCAGGTCTGGGGGCAATCCCGGGGGATTTTGGGGATCCTTTGGGGATTTTGGGGCTCCTGTGGGAATTTGTGGGGTTTTTTGGGGGGTTCTGAGGGGGTTTGGGGGGGATTTGGGTCTGGAATTGCAGCTCCCGGCCCCCGACATCCAGGGAAACTTCTTCATCTGGCACCCCGTGTCCCTGGAGCAGGTCTGGGGATGATCCTGGGGGATTTTGGGGATCCTTTGGGAATTCTGGGGGCTCCTGAAGGGATTTTGGGGGATTTGGGGTTGGAATTGCAGCTCCCGGAGCCCGAGGGCCAGGGGAACCTCTTCATCCGGTGTGTTTTGCCCATTTTCGGGGTGTTTTAGCCCATTTTTGGGGGTGCTTTACCCGTTTTTTGGGATGTTTTGCCCGTTTTCGGGGTGTTTCAGCCCGTTTTTGTCCCCAGTACCTGATGGAGGGCAGCTACAACAAAGTGTTCCTGGCCAAGGGCAACATCCCAGCGGAGAGCTACACCTTCTTCATCGACATCCTGCTGGACACCATCAGGTGTGGGGCCCCAAAATCCCCCCAAATCACCCCAAAATCACCCCAAAAACCCCCTGAAACACCTTCTTCATCGACATCCTG
This sequence comes from Monarcha castaneiventris obscurior, assembly GCA_026261815.1. Lineage (NCBI taxonomy): Eukaryota > Metazoa > Chordata > Aves > Passeriformes > Monarchidae > Monarcha > Monarcha castaneiventris. The sequence continues at coordinate 218,301 of JAMPIT010000785.1, forward strand.
CTGGACACCATCAGGTCTGGGGCAAAATCCCCCGAATCACCCCAAAATCCCCCCAAATCACCCCAAAAACCCCCTGAAACACCTTCTTCATCGAGATCCTGCTGGACACCAGTCAAGTTTGGGGCCCCAAAAACCTCCCAAAATCCCCCCAAAATTCCCCTGAACCCCAAACCTTCCAAACACCCCTGAAATAGCCCCAAAACCACCCCAAAACACCCTGAAACCACCCCAAAGCACCCCAAAACCAGTCCAAAACCACCTTGAAATACTCAAAAACACCCCAATGCCCCTAAATTGCCCCCAACCACCCCAAAACCCCCAAAGCCCCTCCAATCACCCTCAAATCCCCCCCTGAGCCCCCCAAACCCCCCTAAATCCCCTCTGAGCCCCCCCGAATCCCCCAATTTCCCCCTGAAATTCCCCCAATATTCACTCAAACTCCCCCAAATCCCCCCTGAGCCCCCCAAACCCCCCCTGAGCCCGAGGCCTCTCCCCAGGGATGAGATCGCGGGCTGCATCGAGGCCGCCTACGAGCGGATCCTGTTCCCCGAGGCCGCGCGCATCCTCTTCTTCAGCTCGCCCCGCAAAATGACCGACTACGCCAAGAAGGTGCCCAAACACCCCGAAACTGCCCTGAGACACCCTGAAACCACCCCGAAACACCCTGAAACACCCTGAAACCAGCCCAAAACACCCTGAAACCACTCTGAGATACCCCAAAATGCCCTGAAACCAGCCCAAAACACCCTGAAACTAGCCCAAAACACCCCAAAACCACCCTGAGATACCCTGAAACCACCCCAAAACACCCTGAAATACCCTGAAACCAACCCAAAACACCCTGAAATACCCTGAAACCAGCCCAAAACACCCTGAAATACCCCAAAACCAGCCCAAAACACCCTGAGATACCCTGAAACCAGCCCAAAACACCCCAGAAACCACCCTGAGATACCCTGAAACACCCTGGAACACCCTGAAATACCCAAAACACCCCAGAAACCACCCCAAAACATCACAAAACACCCTGAAATACCCCAAAACCACCCCAAAACACCCTGAAATACCCAAAACACCCCAAAACACCCGGAAACTGCCCCGGAACACCCTGAAACCAGCCCAAAGCACCCCGGAACCGCCCTGAAATACCCCAAAACCAGCCCAAAACACCCTGAAACCACCCAAAAATACTCAAAAACACCCAAATCCCCCCAAACCCCCTCCAATCCCCCCAAATCCTCTCCAAGCCCCACAAAATCCCCCGGATTTGCCCCAAATCCCCTCTAATCCACCCAAATCCCCTCCAATCACCCCAAATGCCCCCCAGACCCCCTCCAATCCCCACAAATCCTCTCCGAGCCCCCCAAAACCCCCAAATTCACCCCTAATATCCCCCAAACCCCCCCAAACCCCCCAAATCCCCCCAAAATCCCCCAGATTCACCCCCAATCCCTGCCAAATCCCCTCTAATCCCCCCAACCACCCCAAAAGCCCCCAAAATCACCTCCAATCCCTCTAAAACCGCCCCACATCCCCTCTGAGCCCCCCAAAACCCCCCAGATTTGCCCCAAATCCCCCCCAAACCCCCCCGGACCCTCCCCTAACCCCGTTTTCCCCCCGTTTTGGCAGCGGGGGTGGGTGCTGGGCCCCTCCAACTATTACAGCTTCGGGGGGCGGCAGCAGAAGGCCGAGGACCCCCCGATCCCCTCGACGGAATTGGCCACGCAGGTGATCGAGTACGCCCGGCAGCTGGAGATGATCGTCTGAGGGGGGCCCCGAACATGCACCCGGCCCCCACCCCAAAAACCCCGCAAAATTCCGCTGCGTTCCCCTCAATTCGTGGTTTTTTCCGAGTTTTTTTCGCCTTTTCTTCGCCTTTTTTTGCTTTTTTTCCCCGCTTTTTTTCTGCTTTTTCCACCCTTTTTCCTCTTTTTTCCCGCCTTTTTTCCTCTTTTTTCCCCCTTTTCCCTCTTTTTTTTTGCCTTTTTTCTGCTTCTTTTTCGCCCTTTTTCCTCTTTTTTTCGCCTTTTTCCCTCTTTTTTCTGCCTTTTTTCCCCTTTTTTTGCCCTTTTTGCTCTTTTTTTTCACATTTTTCCACTTTTTTTTTGCCTTTTTTCCCCTTTTTTCCTGCTTTTTTTCCCTTTTCCCTCTTTTTTCCTCTTTTTTTCCACCTTTTCTCCTCTTTTTTTCCTCTTCTTTTCCCTCTTTTTTCCCTCTTTTTTTTCCTCTTTTTTTCGCCTTTTCTCCACTTTTCTTGGTGTTTAAAGCGGGTTTGGTTATTTTGGGATTTTTTTGGGTTTTTTGGGGGGGGGTTTCAATTGTTTAAAGATGATTTTGGGGAGGGGGTTCAGAGTGGTTCTTCCCCCCTCAAACCTCCCTGGATTTGCCAAATCCGCCCCAATTCCCGTTTTTTCCACTTTTATCCCTCAATTCCTGGCGGTTTTGGGAGGGGTTTGAACATTTAAAGGGAGTTTTTTGGGGGGGGATTCATTAAAAAATTGAGTTTTTGGGTGGGGGTCTCAATGCGGGGGGGGAACCTCACTGAAACCCCCTGAGACCCCCCAAAATCCTCATTTATTCCCTTTTTTCTCTCATTTTGTTGCATTTTCGGGGGGTTTCGGTGATGTCAAGGGGGGTTTTTGGGGAGGGGGGGTCTCAATGTGCAGACCCCCCCCCAAAACCCCCCTGGATCCCCCCAAGCCCCCCAAAATACCCCTTGAACTCCGCATTGTTGGGAGGTTTAACAACTCCAGAGGTTCTTTTAGGGGTCCCCGGTGTGGGGGGGGATTTGGGGACGCCCCCCCCTTTTTTTGGGCAGAATTGGGGGGGGCTGAGCCCCCTCCCCAAAAAAATGAACTCACAAATGTTGTTCCAATAAACTGCTGGAGCCGGACTGAGGCGGTTGGGCCGTTTTGGGGCGGTTTTGGGCCATTTTGGGGCCGTTTGGGGCCGTTTCGTTCCCGGGGGGGCTCCGGGACCCCCGAATTGGGGAAGGGGCGGTACCGGCCCCCTCACGGCGAAGCCCCGCCCCCTGTCTCCTGATTGGCTGAGAGCGCCCGCGCCGCGCGCTGATTGGCCGCGGTCCAGCCGGCGCTCCCCGGGGCGGGAAAAAATGGCGCGCTCTGATTGGCCGGCGCGAATGAAAGGGCTGAGCTGATTGGGCGGCGCGTGGTGGGGATGAGAGGGGAGCGGTGATTGGTTGGAGCCGCGAGGCCTGTGGCCAATGGGCGCGCGAGGGGGCGGGAGGGGGAAGGCCCAGAGCTCCCAGTTGCCCCCAGTGCTCCCAGTTGCCCCCAGCAACCCTGAGGTTGGCGAGGCCGGCACGCGCCGGCTAATCCCAAGGGAAACATGAGCAATCGGCCAATCAGAGCGCGGCGTTGCCGGCGCGGGCGTTGATGGACGTGCGGCTGAGCCAATGAGCGAGCGGCATTCCCGGTGGGCGGGAGCGGAGGCTGGAGGTGCTTCAGGCCAGCCAATCACGGCCGGCAGCGTTGATTGACGTCGCGCCACAGCAATGGCGGGAGGCGCAGCTGCCGAAGGGCGCTGTGGGAAGGGGGAGGCGGGATCTGCGCGCCGGACAAGAAGAAGGGCGGGGCCTCGCCCTGACGGGCAGCCGCTCCCCCAATCAGCGCGGTGGGCGGGCGGACCGTTGAGCGTTACTACCAATTATATTCTCAGGAGGTCGCTGATGGGCAGCTCAGCAGACCAATAGGGGCGGGGTTGCCGCCGCTGTTGGTCCAATCAGAACGGCACGGGGCGGCGCGGGTGCGGCGGGAACAGTGTCAGCCAATGGAATGCGCGGTCTGCCTTGATTGGCGTGTGGGCGGGCCAATGGGGGCGTGTCGTGGGCGGGACGGCGAAGCGGGGCGCCATGTCGCGGCGGCGGTGGCGCGGCCCTCAGGGCGCCGAAGGCGGCGGGCGCGGAACCGACATGGGGAAGATGGCGGCGGGCGGTGGCGGCGGCGGCTCGGGCCGATACTACGGCGGCGGTGGCGGCGGCGAGGGCGGGAGGGCCCCTAAACGCCTGAAAACCGAGAGCGCAGAGCCGCCGCCTCACGGGCCCGGCGGGCCGGGGGGTGCGGGCGGCGGGGCCGGAGCGGGAGGAGCGGTGAGAGCGGCGGCAAAGGCGGGGGAAGAGGGGGTAAAACAGCTCCTTGAGGGGGGGAAGAGTGCTCTGAGGGGGGTGAATATGGCGGCAGGAACTGGGGGGGGTAAAGCAGCTCCTGTGAGGGAGTGAATGTCGAAGGAGAGGGGTCTGAGGGGGCGAACGTGGCGGGAAGGGCTGAGGGACGGGTAAAAGACCCTCATGAGAGGTGAATGGGGGGAAGAGGAGCTGAGGGGGAGAGAGGAGATTCCCCTGAGGGGGGAAATGTGGGGAGGGGGGTTCTGAGGGGGCAAATACGGCGGGAAGGGCTGAGGGGGGGTGAGAGACCCCCTTTGAAGGGGTGATGGTTGGGGGGCAAATACTGGGGGGAGGGCAAATTTTGAGGGGGTAAAACACAGCTTTGAGGAGTTAAATCTTAGGGGGTGTCAGGGGGGCGAGCCCAGGCCTTTTTTAGCTTGACTGAGCCCCAAACCTTTGGCACTTTGGGGCATCCCCGGGCATGAGGCAGATCCCAAACCCAAAGGGAAGCAGCCCCTGATCCCTCCATGTCCCTTTCTCACAGGAGAATTACGAGGACCCCCACAAGACGCCGGCGTCGCCCGTGGTTCACATCCGAGGCCTCATCGACGGCATTGTCGAGGCCGATCTGGTGGAGGCGCTGCAGGAGTTCGGGCCCATCAGGTGGGGACGTGGTGGGGACGTGGTGGTTGGGATTTCGGTGCTGATAAACGGGTGATGACGTGGTGATGGTGACACCAGAGGTGACCGCGCTCTCCCTCCCCGTCCCAGCTACGTGGTGGTGATGCCCAAGAAGAGGCAGGCGCTGGTGGAGTTTGAGGACATCCTGGGCGCCTGCAACGCCGTCAACTACGCGGCCGACAACCAGATCTACTTCGCCGGGCACCCGGCCTTCGTCAACTACTCCACCAGCCAGAAAATCTCGCGGCCCGGCGACAGCGACGACGCGCGCGGCGTCAACAACGTGCTGCTCTTCACCATCCTCAACCCCATCTACTCCATCACCACGGTGAGCAGGGATGGGGTTTGGGGGGGTTTGCTGGGATTTGGGGTCACTGATGTGCTCTTCACCATCCTCAACCCCATCTACTCCATCACCACGGTGAGCAGGGATGGGGTTTGGGGGGGTTTGCTGGGATTTGGGGTCACCCACGTGCTGCTCGTCACCATCCTCAACCTCGTGTACTCCATCATGATGGTGAGCAGGGATGGGTTTTGGGGGGATTTGGTGGGATTTGAGGTCACTGATGTGCTGCTTTTCATCGTTCTCGACTCCACCTGCTCCGCCAGCACGGGGGGTGGAGATTAGGGGTGTCCAAGCTTGGTTTTTGGGGTCCTAGGTTGGTGTTTTGGGGACACAGGTTGGTGTTTGGGGGTCCCAGGTTGGGTTTTTGGGGTCCTAGGTTGGTGTTTGGGGTCCCAGGTGGGTTTTGGGGTCTCAGGTTCCTTTCTGGGGGTCCCAGGTCGTTGTTTTGGGGTCCTGGGTTCATTTCTGGGGTCCCAGGTTCATTTTTTGGGGTTCCAGGTTTGTTTTTGAGGTCCCAGGTTGGTGTTTGGGTGTTCCAGGTGGGTTTTGGGGTGTCCAAGCTTGGTGTTGTAGGATCCCAGTTGATTTTTGGGGATCTCAGTTCATTTCTGGACGTCCCAGGTTTGCTTTTGGGGGTCCCAAGTTCATTTTTGGGGGTCCCAAGTTCATTTTTGGGGTCCCAGGTTCATTTTTGGGGGTCCCAGGTTTGTTTTTGGGATTTCAGTTGGCTTTAGGGGATTCCAGGTTCATTTTTGGGCGTCCCAGGTAGGTTTTTGGGGTCCCAGGTTGGTTTTTTGGGGTCCCAGGTGGGTTTTGGGGATCCCAGGTTCATCTTTGGGGTCCCAGGTTCATCTTTGGGGTCCCAGGTTCATTTTTGGGGGTCCCAGGTTGGTTTTTGGGGTCCCAGGTAGGTTTTGGGGGTCCCAGGTGGGTTTTGGGGCGCCCCTGACCCCCGTTTTCCCCAGGACGTGCTCTACACCATCTGCAACCCCTGCGGGCCCGTGCAGAGAATCGTCATCTTCCGCAAGAACGGCGTCCAGGCCATGGTGGAATATCCTGCATCTCGGGGGCCTGATCCAGGGGGACAGAGGGGGCTGGGGGGGTCCCCAGGGGGCTAGGGGGGTCCCCAAAATCCCGCAGAGCTCCCAATTCCCTCTGGGAATTGCTCCCTGGGGCCTCCCCAAAATCCCAGAGCTCCTGATTTCCTCCGGGATTTGCTCCCTGGGGCCTCCCCGAAATCCCAGAGCTTCCAACTGGGATTTGCTCCCTGGGGCCTCCTCCCGAGGGATCCGGGGCTGGGGTGGCCCTGCCCAGCTCCAGGCGAGGCCGAGATGCCGCGGATTGCCGAGGCTGTGTTTGGAATTCCCGGAATTCCGCGGCTTTCCTTGACCCGGGCCCGGCACGTTTGACTCGGTGCAGAGCGCGCAGCGCGCCAAGGCCTCGCTCAACGGCGCCGACATCTACTCGGGCTGCTGCACCCTCAAGATCGAGTACGCCAAGGTGGGCGCCTGGGGGGCACCCAAATGCACCCGGGGGCACCTGGGGGGCACCCAAGTACACCTGGGGGCACCCAAATACACCCGGGGGCACCCAAATGCACCCGGGGGCACCTGGGGGGCACCCAAGTACACCTGGGCATCTGGGGGGTACCTGGGGGCACCCAGTACACCTGGGGGTGCCTGGGGACACCTGGGGACACCTGGGGGCACCTGGGGACACCCAAATACAGCTGGGGGGACCCAAATACAGCTGGGGGGACACCCAAATACACCCAAGGGGCACCCAAATACACGTGGCGGCATCTGGGGGTACCTGGGGGTGCACAGGAACACACCTGGGCACACCTGGGGGTGCACGGAAACACCTGGGGACACTTCGGGTACACCTGGGGACACCTGGGCACTCCTGGGGGGTACCTGGGGACACATCTGGGGACATGTGGGGGTACCTGGGCACACCTGGGGGTACCTGGGCACACCTGGGGGGTACCTGGGCAGGTGCCAACCCCCCCGTCCCCGCCACCCCCCCAGCCCAGCCGCCTGAATGTGTTCAAGAACGACCAGGACACCTGGGACTACACCAACCCCAACCTGAGCGGGACAGGTAACGCAGCCCCGCCCCCATTCCGGCCCGGGGGGGTCCCACAGGGATTTGGGGGCTCGGGGGGGGACCTCTGGGGGATTTGGGGGGCTCGGGGGGGGACCCCTGGGGGATTTGGGGGCTCAGGGGGGGTCCCACGGGGATTTGGGGGCTCAGGGGGGGCTGCTCGTGCGCCGTGTGTGGGGCTCACCTGGGCCAGGTGAGGGGGAGGGAGAGGCCGTGCCCCTGGTGGAGTTTTGGGGACGTTTCCTGCGATTTTGGGGGGTTTTGGGGAGGGGAGGGGCCATTGCTTCCTTGTCTGGAATGGGGGGGGTTGGGAGTCACTGGGGGGGTCACTCACTGATCTGGGGGTCACTCAGTGTGGGGGTCACTCACTCACCTGGGGGTCACTCACTCACTTGAGGGTCACTCACTGGGGGGGGTCACTCAGTGTGGGGGTCACTCACTCACCTGACTCAGATGTAAAATGGGGGGGGACCCCAAATTTCACATTCAAAGGGGGTGAGCCCCCCCCAGTTCTTTCTCTCCCCACGGGGTGATTTTTGGGGTCATTTCCAGGGGTTTGGGCTCTGTTCCCGAGGTCGGGGACCCTCATTCCGGGCTGGGAAGCAATGGCACGGAGCCACCCCAAAAAAATGGGGGTTCCAGGGGGTTCTTCCCCCCAAAAAATGGGCATTTCAGGGGGTTCTTCCCCAAAAAAAAATGGGGATTTCAGGGGGTTCTTCCCCAAAAAAAAATGGGAAGTTTCAGGGGGTTCTTCCCCCCAAAAAATGGGGATTTCAGGGGGTTCTTCCCCCAAAAAAATGGGCATTTCAGGGGGTTCTTCCCCAAAAAAAAATGGGGATTTCAGGGGGTTCTTCCCCAAAAAAAAATGGGAAGTTTCAGGGGGTTCTTCCCCCCAAAAAATGGGGATTTCAGGGAGTTCTTCCCCCAAAAAAATGGGGATTTCAGGGGGTTCTTCCCCAAAAAACGGGGGGCTGGGGGGACGCGGCCGTTGGCAGCTCCGGGCACATTCCGGGGGGAAAACCGGTGCGGAATTTCCTCCTCTTCTTCCTCCTCCTCCTCCTCCTCCTCCTGCACATCCCTCACACCACACGGGGGGGGGCCAAAGCCAAACCAAAATCACGGAGAGAAAAATAAAACCAAACCAAACAAACAAACCACCAGAATCCCAACCAAAAACTCACGTCCAGGACCCCCCGGCGAGGGACGCGGCACATCCATCCATCCATCCATCCATCCACCACTTCCCAAAAAAAAACCAAACCAAAAACTCATCCCAAAAAATACCAAAAAACCAAAACAGTTCCGAGCAGGAGTAGAAAACACGAGGCCAGAGGGGGCCCCCAAAGCGGCGCCGGCCCCGAGAGCGGCGAAATCCGGGAGCTCCGGTGGTTTTTTAGGAATTCTCCTCTCCGAGACACAACCCCGGTGGTTTTTTTGGGAGTTGAGCACCACGGACACATCCCAAGAACATTGGTGGTTATTTTTTTTTTTTAGGAATTCTCTCACTCCCGAGGCACAAAGTTGTGGTTTTTTTTTAGGATTTCAGCACCATCGACACATCCCGAGCCACGCTCCGAGAGCGTTTTTGGTGGTTTTGGTGGTTTTTTAGGAATTCTCTCACTCCCAAGGCACAAAACCCCCGGTGGGGTTTCTTTTTTTTATTAGGAATTCAACAGCATGGACACAATCCGAGGGACTTTTGGCTTTTTCTTAGGAATTCTTTTCACTTCCAAGCCACAATTCTGGCGGTTTTAGGAATCCGCGCCATCGCCACACTCCAAGAGCAATTCTTGGGAATTCCACACCATGGACACATCCCAGGAGGCTTTCTTAGGAATTCCCTCACTTCCAAGACACAGTTTTGGGCGAATTTTAGGAATTTCTCAACATCAACACAACCCAAGAGCTGGTTTTAGGAATTCTCTCATTTCCAAGGCACAATTTTGGGCGAATTTTAGGAATTTCTCAGCATCAACACAATCCAGGAGCTGGTTTTAGGAATTCTCTCACTTCCAAGGCACAATCCCGGTGGTTTTTAGGAATTCCACAACATCAACACACTCCAAGAGCAATTTCATGGGAATTTTCTTACTTCCAAGGCACAGTTTTGGGCGAATTTTAGGAATTCCACAACATCAGCACAATCCAAGAGCAATTTCACAGGAATTCTCTCACTTCCAAGGCACAATCCCGGTGGTTTTTTGGGAATTCCACAACACGGACACACTCCAGGAGCAATTTCACAGGAGTTCTCGCACTTCCAAGGCACAATTTGGGCGAATTTTAGGAATTTTGCAACATCAACACAACCCAAGAGCTGGTTTTAGGAATTCTCTCACTTCCAAGACACAATTTTGGGTGAATTTTAGGAATTCCACAACACGGACACACTCCAAGAGCAATTTCACAGGAATTCTCTCATTTCCAATGCACAGTTTGGGCGAATTTTAGGAATTCCTCAACATCAACACAACCCAAGAGCAATTTCGTGGGAATTCTCTCACTTCCAAGACACAATTTTGGGTGAATTTTAGGAATTCCACAACATCAACACAACCCAAGAGCATTTCCTAGGAATTCTCTCACTTCCGAGGCACAATCCCGGTGTTTTTTTAGGAATTCCACAACACGGACACACTCCAAGAGCAATTTCATGGGAATTTTCTTGCTTCCAAGGCACAATTTGGGCGAATTTTAGGAATTCCTCAACATCAACACAACCCAAGAGCTGGTTTTAGGAATTCTCTCACTTCCAAGACACAATTTTGGGTGAATTTTAGGAATTCCACAACACGGACACACTCCAAGAGCAATTTCACAGGAATTCTCTCACTTCCAAGGCACAGTTTTGGGCGAATTTTCACGACTTCCTCCACACGGTTTGACCTTCCAAGACCCAATTCCGATGGTTTTTTTTTTTTTGGCAATTCCACACCATGGTCACACTCCAAGGACATTTTTCTTTAGGAATTCTCTCATTTCCAAGGCGCAGCCGGGGCGGTTTTAGGAATCCTGCAGCACGGACACGCTCCAGGAGCCATTTCTGTGGGAATTCTCCCATTCCCAAGGCACGGCCCCGGTGGTTTTTAGGAATTCTCGCAACATGGACACACTCCAAGGACACTCCTTAGGAATTCTCTCACTTCCAAGAGCCGCTTCCGGAGGTTTTTTAGGAATCTCACGGCACGGAAAACACCCCCAAGGACATTTGGTAGGAGCTCCAAGACACAGCTGCCGTGGTTTTTTAGGAATTCTCTCAGCACAGTTGGCGTCCACGAGCTTTTGTTTTTTTAGGAATTCTCTCACTTCCAAGACCTGATCTCGGTGGTTTTTTTAGGAATTTCCTCACCACAGTTGACCTTCAGGACCCATTTCCTGGTGGGTTTTAGGCATTTCCACAGCCTGGTTCCACTCCAAGAGGTTTTATTTTTTAGGAATTCTCTGACTTGCACGACCTGGTTTTGGGTGAGTTTTAGGAATTTCTCAGCACGGTTCCCACTTCCGAGGTCCATTTTGGGGGGGTTTCAGGGAATTTTCCCGCTCCCCAGTCGGGGTTTTTTAGCAGTTCCTCACCAGAGTTGACCTTCAAAGACCATTTTTGGTCGTTTTTAGGAATTCCCTCCCTTCCCAGACCATTTCCTTGGGGTTTTTTAGGACTTTTCTCCCCAAAGCTGAGCCTCCAAGACCATTTTTGGTGGTTCTTGGAATTCTCTCACTTCCAAGACCTTGTTCCAGCACTTTTGGGATCTCTGTCCCATCCCCAACCCCGTTCTGAGGCTTTTTAGGAATCCTCTCCACTTCCAAAACCATTTTTGGTGGTTTTTAGGAATCCTCTCCACTTCCCAGACCGTTTTTTTGGGGCTATTTTTGGGAATTTCTCACCACATTCGACACCCAAGGCTGTTTTTAGGTGGTTTTTAGGAATTCTCTCACTTCCAAGACCACATTTCCAGGAGCTCTCTCACTTGCAAGGGCAAATTTCAGTGTTTTTAGCAACTCTCTCACTTCCAGCACCACTTCTGGGTGGTTTTTTAGGAGCTCTCTCACCTCCCAGACCACTTTTGGGTGGTTTTTGGGTGGTTTTTAGGAACTCTCTCACCTCCCAGACCACATTTAGGTGGTTTTTTAGGAACTCTCTCACTTTCAGGACCACTTTTGGGTGGTTTTTAGAAGCTCTCCCACCTCCCAGACCACTTTTGGGTGGCGTTTAGGAACTCTGCCACTTCCCACACCACTTTTGGGTGGTTTTTGGGTGGTTTTTAGGAGCTCTCCCACCTCCCAGACCACAATTAGGTGGTTTTTAGGAACTCTCTCACTTCCAGGACCACATTTAGGTGGTTTTTAGGAGCTCTCACACCTCCCAGGCCACTTTTGGGTGGTTTTTGGGAACATCTCACCACAGCTGAGCTTCCTGGACCATTGTGGGTGGTTTTCGGAACTTTTCTCACTTCACACACCAATTTTTGGTGGTTTTTAGGAACTCTCCCACTTCCAGGACCACTTTTGGGTGATTTCATTTCCCACACCACTTCTGGGTGGTTTTTAGGAGGTTTTTAGGAACTCTCCCACTTCCCACACCACTTTTGGGTGGTTTTTAGGAACTCTTTCACCTCCCAGACCAGTTTTTAGTGGTTTTTAGGAACTCTCCCACTTCCCACATAAATTTTGGGTGATTTTTAGGAACTCTCTCACCTCCCAGACCACTTTTAGGTGGTTTTTGGGTGGTTTTTAGGAACTCTCTCAGCTCTACCACCACATTCCCAGCGTTCTCACCACCTCCGGGGCCGTTTTTTGGTGCTTTTAGGAACTCTCTCACCACAGTTGACATCCGAGACCATTTCCATGGTCCTGAGCTGACCTTCCCACACCAGTTTTGGGTGGATTTAAGAACTCTTCCACTTCCCACACCACTTCTGGGTGGTTTCACTTCCCACACCACTTTATGGTGGTTTTTAGGTGGTTTTTAGGAACTCTCCCACTTCCCACACCACTTCTGGGTGGGTTTTAGGAACACTGCCACTTCCATGACCAGTTTTTGGGTGGTTTCACTTCCCACACCACTTTTTGGTGATTTTTAGGAACTCTTCCCACTTCCCAGACCACTTTTGGGTGGTTTTTAGGAGCTCTTCCACTTCCCACACCAGTTTTCGGTGATTTCACTTCCCACACCAGTTTTAGGTGGTTTTTAGGAACTCTTCCCACATCCAGGATCAGTTTTTGGGTGGTTTTTAGGAACTCTCCCACTTCCCACACCACTTTTTTGTGGTTTTTAGGAACTCTTCCACTTCCCACACCAGTTTTAGGTTGTTTCACTTCCCACACCAGTTTTAGGTGGTTTTTAGGAACTCTCCCACTTCCCACACCACTTTTTTGTGGTTTTTAGGAACTGTTCCACTTCCCACACCAGTTCTGGATGATTTCACTTCCCACACCAATTTTAGGTGGTTTTCAGGTGATTTTTAGGAGCTCTGCCACTTCCCACACCAGTTCTGGGTGGTTTTTAGGTGGTTTTTAGGAACACTGCCACTTCCAGGACCAGTTTTGGGTGGTTTCACTTCCCACACCACTTTTAGGTGGTTTTTAGGAACTCTCCCACTTCCAGGACCACTTTTGGGTAGTTTTTAGGAGGTTTTTAGGAACTCTCCCACTTCCCACGCCACTTCTGGGTGGTTTTTAGGAACTCTCTCACCTGCAGCACCACATCCTCGGGAACATCTCACCACAGCCGACCTTCCTGGGCCGCTTTTTGGTGCTTTCCAGCAGCGCCTCTTGCAGCCCGAGGCCGTTGCTCGGAGCTTCCCAGCACAGCTCCCATCGAGGCCGAGCTTCTTCGGAGCTGCTCCCGCTCCTCCCAGGAGCTCCCCCGGCACCACGGGGGCGTTTTTTAGGAACTCTTCTCACTTCCAAGACACCAACCCCAAAAGCTTCCAGGAGCTCTCCCATCCCAGCCGCCGTCCGAGGCCGTTCCCGGTGCTTTTAGGACTCTTCCCCCCCAGCACCTTCGGGACGCTCCGAACCCCCCCAAATCCGGGCCGGGGGTCTCATCCCGGGGGTCCCCGAGCGCCCAGGGGGCTCCCCCGCGGAGCTGGGGGGTCCCCGCGGGGGTCTGGGCCCCGTTTTTGGGGCGCTTTGTGCCGCGGCGGGGCCGCTGCTGACTCTCGCCTCCGCCTGTGCCGCAGGGGCCGCGCGGCCGGGGCGCGCTCGGAGCAGCCGAGGGTAAGAGGAGCCCCCCCAAAAAAGTGGGGGCCCCATCGGACTTTTTTGCCCCCCCCCACGAGCAGCTGTAAGTAGCCCCTTTTTTTTTCTCTGCTTTTCAACCCAAAAAAAAAAAAATGAAAGAAATCGGTTAAAAAGCGAGGAGGGGAGGAGTTGAACGGAATCGCCGCTGCCTGACCCCCCCCGTGCGCCGGGGGGGCCTCGTTAGCGGCCCTCATTAGCGGCCCGCGGGCTAATTAGCGGCGTGCGGTGATTAACGAGGCTCGGGGGGGTGCTGGGGGGGCGGGGGGGCTCCTGGGGGGGACCCCAGTGTGTGGTGGGGGGGGGGATGGAGGGGACCCAAAATCAACGGGAAGGACCCAAATTTCCCCCCTGGGGGGGTCCTGGGGAGCCGCGGCCCCCCCCCCGGTGACGCCCCCTGAGCTCGGTGTGTCCCCCCCCATCCCCTCCCCCCCCCCAGGAGACCCCGGCGGGAACCCCAACAAGAGGCAGCGGCAGCCCCCCCTCCTGGGGGACCACCCGGCGGAGTACGGTACGGGGGCCCGGGGGGGCATTTGGGGGTCCTGGGGGGTTCTGGGGGGTCCTGGGGGGCATCTGGGGGGTCCTGAGGGGTTCTGGGGAGCATTTTGGGGGTTCTGGGGGGTCTTGGGGATCCTGGGGGGGTCCTGGGGGGGTCCTGGGGGGGTTCTGGGGGTCCTGGGGACCACTTGGAGGGTCCTGGGGGGTCCTAGGGGGCACTTAGGGGTCCTGGGGGATCCTGGGGGGTCCCAGGGTAAAGGGGGGGCTGTGGAGGGGGCGTAATTGTGGGGGAGGGGGGTTAAACCCACTTTGGGGGGTCCCAAGGTACCAGGGGAGCCAATTTTGGGGAGGAAAACCGAGTTTGGGAGGGGGAATACAATGTTGGGATCACAGTGCTGGGGGGGCTTGGATCGAAGGGGGGGCACAAATTTGGGGGTCCCAAAGTGTGGGGGGGTGGGGGACAAACTGGGGGGGTCCCAGGAGGGTCCCACCTCACTGTGGGGGGATCTCTGCCCCATTGCTGGGACCCCCATCGGTATCTGGGGGTCTCTCTAATCTTGGGGTCTCTCTCTCACCATGGGGGTCTCTCTCTGACCCCGGGGGTCTCTGCCCCATTGCTGTGACCCCCATCAGGATCGGTGGGTCTCTGTGGGTCCCTTTCTGACCTGGGGATCTCTCTGTGCCCCCCAGGCGGCCCCTGTGGGGCTCTGTGGGGCTCTGTGGGTCCCTCTCTGACCCGGGGGTCTCTGCCCCATTGCTGTGACCCCCATGAGGCTCTGTGGGGCTCCATGGGGCTCTGTGGGTCTCCCGGGCCTCTCTCTGCCCCACCCCCCCCCCCCCCCCACCCCCCCCCACCCCCCCCCCCGTGGGGCTCTGTGGGGCTCTGACCCCAGGGTCTCTCTGTCTCTGTGCCCCCCAGGCGGCCCCTGTGGGGCTCTGTGGGTCCCTCTCTGACCCGGGGGTCTCTGCCCCATTGCACCCCCAACCCCCCCCCCCACCCCCCACCCCCCCCCCCCCCCACCCCCCCCCCCTCTGACCCCAGGGTCTCTGTGTCTCTGTGCCCCCCAGGCGGCCCCTGTGGGTCTCTGTGGGTCTCTGTGGGGCTCTGTGGGTCTCTGTGGGGCTCTGACCCCAGGGTCTGTGTCTCTGTGCCCCCCAGGCGGCCCCCACGGCGGCTACCACCACGGCCACTACCACGACGAGGGGGGCTACGGGCCGCCCCCCCCCCACTACGAGGGCCGGCGCATGGGACCCCCCCCCGTGGGCGGGGGGCACCGGCGGGGGCCCGGGCGCTACGGCCCCCAGTACGGGCACCCCCCGCCGCCGCCGCCGCCGCCCCCCGACTACGGCCCCCACGCCGACTCGCCCGTGCTCATGGTGTACGGGCTGGACCAGGCCAAGATGAACTGCGACCGCGTCTTCAACGTCTTCTGCCTCTACGGCAACGTCGAGAAGGTGAGGGGAGCTCCTGGGGGGTCCCGGGGGGGTCCTCAGTGGGGTTTGGGGGTCCTGGGGGGTCCTCAGTGGGGCTGGACCAGCCCAAGGTGAGCTGTGACTGTCTTCAACGTCTTCTGCCTCTACGGCAACGTTGAGAAGGTGAGGGGAGGTCCTGAGGGCGGCTTTGGGGGGATTTGGGGGTCCTGGGCGGGTCCTGGGGGTGTCCTGGGGGTGTCCTGGGGGTCCTGGGGGGGATTTGGGGAGGTTTGGGGGCTCCTGGGGGGGCTGGACCAGGCCGAGGTGCAGCATCCTCCACATCCTGTGTTGCCATGGTAATGTCGGGATGGTGGGGAGGGATCCGGGGTTGTGGTTTGGAGTTCTGGGGGGGATTTGGGGGTCCTGGGGGGCTCCCAGGTGGGTATGGGGGCTCCCAAGGCGGTCTGGGGGGTCCTGGGGAGCTTTTGGGGGGTCCCAGGGGGGTCTGGGGTCTCCTGGGGGGGCCGGACCAGGCCGAGGTGAAGCATCTTCCCCATCCTGTGCTTCCATGGTAACATCAGGATGGTGGGGAGGGGTCCTGGGGGATTCTGGGGGATTTTGGGGGGTCCTGGGGGTCTCTGGGGGGGCTTTGGGGGGTCCTGGGGGGGCTCCCAGGTGGGTTCGGGGGGTCCCAGGGGGGTTTGGGGGGCTTTTGGGGGGGTTTTTGGGGTCCTCAATGGGGCCGGACCAGGCCGAGGTGAAGCATCTCCCCCATCCTGTCTCCGTGGCAAAGTCGGGGTGGTTGGGGGGACACGGGGGGGTCCTGGGGGGGTTTTGGGGGACTCTCAGGTGGGTTTGGGGGGGTCCCAGGGGGGTTTGGGGGCCTCCCAGGTGGGTTTGGGGCATGCTGGGGGGGTTTGGGGGGTCCTGGGGGGGTTTTGGGGGTCCCCTCAGTGGGGCCAGACCAGCCTAAGGTGAAGCATCTCCCCCATCCTGTCTCCATGGCAAAGTCGGGAGGGTGGAGAGGGATCCTGGGGGTGCGGTTTGGGGGTCCTGGGGGTCTCTGTGGGTTCCTGGGGGGTCTCTGGGGGAGCTGGGACCCCCCGGCCCCCCCTGAGCAGCCCCACTTGCCCCCGGGGCAGGTGAAGTTCATGAAGAGCAAGCCGGGCGCGGCCATGGTGGAGATGGCCGATGGCTACGCCGTGGACAGAGCCATCACCCACCTCAACAACAACTTCATGTTCGGCCAGAAGCTCAACGTCTGGTGGGGCCCGGGGCTCTGGGGGGTCCTGGGGGCTTTTGGGGGGTCCCTGGGGCATTTCTGGGGGGTCCTGGGGCTTTTTTGGGGGGGTTTTGTGACAATTGGAGGCTCCCGGCATCGCTCCCTCAGCCCCAGTGCTGGGCAGGGCCTGGGTTTTGGGGGTCCCTGGATTTGGGGGGACCTGGGGCTTTTTTTGGGGGGTCCCCGGCATTTTTGGGGGTTCCTGAGAAGAGGTTTCCTGATCCCGCTGATCCCCCACAGCTGGGGCAGGGTTTTGGGGTGATTTCAGGGGATTTTAGGCCTCAATGACCCCATTTTTCCCCTCTCAGTGTCTCGAAGCAGCACGCCATCACGCCTGGGCAGGTTTTTGGGGTGATTTTGGGTGTTTTTGGGGTCCCTAACCCCATTTTTTCCCCCTCTCAGTGTGTCCAAGCAGCACGCCATCATGCCCGGGCAGTCGTACGGGGATTTTTGGGGCGATTTTGGGGGATTTCAGGCTCTCTAACCCCGTTTTTCCCCTCTCAGTGTGTCCAAGCAGCACGCCATCATGCCCGGGCAGTCGTACGGGGATTTTTGGGGTGATTTTGGGGGATTTCAGGCTCTCTAACCCCGTTTTTCCCCCCTCAGTGTGTCCAAGCAGCACGCCATCATGCCCGGGCAGTCGTACGGGCTGGAGGACGGCTCGTGCAGCTACAAGGATTTCAGCGGCTCGCGCAACAATCGCTTCTCCACGCCCGAGCAGGCGGCCAAGAACCGCATCCAGCACCCGAGCAACGTCCTGCACTTCTTCAACGCGCCCCTGGACGTCACCGAGGACAACTTCTACGAGGTGCCTCAGCCTCCTCTTCATCAGCATCCTCATCCTCAGCATCCTCATCCTCGTCATCCTCCTGCCCTGCAGCCTTCATCATCCTCATCCTCATTATCCTCCCGCCCTCTGGCCTCTTCATCATCATCATCATCCTCAGCATCCTCATCCTCTTCGTCATCGTCATCCTCCACCTTCGGCCTCTGCCTCATCATCCTCATCATCCTCATCATCCTCATCCTCTTCATCCTCTTGCCCTGCTTCAGCCTCTTCAGCCTCATCATCCTCAGCATCATCATCCTCTTCATCATCGTCATCCTCCACCTTTGGCCTCTGCGTCCTCATCCTCATCATCCTCATCATCCTCATCGTCCTGCCCTTCGGCCTCAGCGTCCTCACCATCCTCATTATCCCCCTGCCTTTGGCCTCTTCATCCTCATCATCCTCATCCTCTTCATCCTCATCCTCATCCTCTTGCCTTCAGCCTCAGAGTCCTCATCCTCATCATCCTGCCCTGCTTCAGCCTCCTCTTCATCCTCATCATCCTCATCCTCCCCCTGCCCTTCAGCCTCCTCATCCTCATCTTCTTCATCCTCCTGCCTTCAGCCTCTGCGTCCTCATCATCCTCCTCCTCTTCCTCCTCCTGCCCTGCTTCAGCCTCTTCAGCCTCATCATCCTCATCCTCATTATCCTCCCGCCCTCTGGCCTCTTCATCATCATCATCATCATCATCATCATCATCCTGCCCTTCGGCCTCAGCATCCTCACCATCCTCATTATCTTCCTGCCTTTGGCCTCTTCATCCTCCTCATCCTCATCCTCATCCTCATCCTCATCCTCATCCTCCCCCTGCCCTGCTTCAGCCTCTTCATCCTCATCCTCTTCATCCTCATCCTGCTGCCCTGCTTCAGCCTCATCTTCTTCATCCTCCTGCCCTGCTTCAGCTTCATCCTCCTCCTGCCCTTCATCCTCCTCCTCCTCCTGCTCCTCGTCTTCCTCCTCTGTTTTTCCTCCTCTTTTTCTGCTGCTTTTTGGTTTCTTCCTCCTCTTTTCCTCCTTTTTCCTCCTCCTCCTCCTCTCCCAAACCCCCCCAAACCCCTGCCCTGCCCCCAAAGCCCCCCCTGCCCCCCCCAGCCCCATTTTTGCCCCCCAAAGCCCCCCCTGACCCCAATTTCTCCCCCCAGATCTGCGATGAGCTCGGGGTCAAGCGCCCGTCCTCGGTGAAGGTGTTCTCAGGCAAGAGTAAGTGTGGGGGGGTCCCTGACCCCTGGGGGGGTCCCTGAGCCCCCCCTGAGCCCCCCCGAGCCCCCCCTGAGCCCCCCTGAGCCCCCCCCTGCCCCCCCTGAGCCCCCCCTGAGCCCCCCCTGCCCCCCTGAGCCCCCTGACCCCCCCCTGCCCCCCCTGAGCCCC